>JAOPHQ010005713.1:90000-239371 GCA_030340625.1 Merluccius polli
TCTATTTAAAAAAAACCCTCCATACCAAGGGGGTAAATCATCCAGACTTTACCCCCTCTGATCTCTTTTAGGGAAACTAAAATCAACATGGCGGGGTCCACAGAGTAGGCTTAACCACGCTAGGCTCACAGCTTCTGTTACTATGCCGACTGTAGCGTGGCTACAGACACAGCCACTCCACAGTGGTACGAGGTCCAAGCACTGTTGTTGTTGTGGCTATAGGAGGTATTTACTCTAGTAAAGACTCAAAGTTCACACATACCCCCATACTCCCCATACACAATCCTCCCTCCCTCCAAACATACACACACACACACACACACGCACATATAAAAAAAAACAACAGCATATCTAGTTCATAATGTCAGCTGGTTGGAGGATCAGGCCACCCCCACCCGAGTAACCAAGATTACCAAGGCTCAGTCACACACACACACACACACACACACCCTGCTCCTCTCTCTTCATTCGTCCCCCCAGCTTTTCAAATTGTGCAGTCCCCAAATCCGCACCCCATGGAGCTGCACAGCTGTTAAGGCCATGCCCCTGCCACAATACTACACTCCTGTGGAAGTCACATGATCACATGGATGATCCATTATGACTCAGGAAACACACATGAATGCTCTGCACACCGAGAATAAAAGTCACCACTTTGTTGAGTTATTTTTCAAAATGTGTCATTTATTAAACTTTTTTTTTTTTCAAAAAAAGATATCCAGACGAGCAATAGCATGTAAAATGGAAGAAGAGCAAAGATAGTTAAGTGCTGGGTGGAAAGCATGAGGAGAGCAGGGCGGAGGAATTTGGTGGAAAGGAGGAGGGAAGGAGAGGAGGAAACGAGGGGGGGTGCTTTATAAAGTGGACAATCACTCATCCTCTACAATACATGAAAAGGCAAGTTAGAAATAAACTATGTGACCTATCAGCAGTGGTCACTGGAGTAGAAAATATAACATGGGAAAAAATAAATCGACAAAATAATAAGTGCAATTTGTTTCTCTGTTTTACGGTGTCAACAGTATAAAAAACACACTCCGACGCAGTCCCTACACAGCACACCTGATCAGGATCTGGTGTGACCCTGGATCTGTGACCGAGTGTGAACTCTCCTCAATCCAAAGTACAATATGAGTTAACATGGAGGCTGCCAGTGGCTCTGTGTTCACACACACATGGTGCTTACTTGTGGGAATCTGGTACATATTTTCATGTTATGCTATTTTTTTTCCTATTATCCTTTATAAGATTTCCCCCAGTCCAGTAAATAGATTTTTTAAACACTCAAACCAATTGTTTTTATGTACAGTACATTTTCAAAATAGATAGAATAGATCTGATTGTAATTAATTTCTAAAAAACCCACTCTTACATTTATGAATATTCCACGCAGATTTTCAAATACAGTCAGCCAGTGATTTCTCATCAGACATTTAGATGAGAATTAGCCGACTGTAGCAGCAGATAATGTTGGTGCAAAAAAAATATAAACAGTTACTCCCTTCAATTTTCTCCTGTGATTTTCAAGTTTTTTCAAGAGCACCGAAGATAGTGCAGATGTGTTACTCCTCCGTTCGGTTAGTCCTAAGGAAGGGTACACTTTCATCCTAAACTACATTAATTTGTTGGTTATAGGCAGTTATTAAGATAAAGACATCAGAACACTGTGGTTGGCAGCTGGCTCAGAAGCCGAAAATTACGTTGCTGTTGCAACAGCTGTAACTTTACCCAACAGACAACTGGAAGCGAGAAGAAAACGAAGACTGGATGTAGGCTTTTGTGAATGACTGTGTACTAGTTCGTATAAAACACAAGCAGACAATCAAAATGTACTACGAATGCATTAAAAGCCTCAAATGCTGACCTTAACACATCCTTTTTTTTGGTAAAGGCACAGTACGCCAATCGTTAGTATTCCATTCCTTCTCCACTTGTGATATCAATAAAAAAAAAAACACAAATGATGACGGGGCATCTTCCCGTTACCCTTTCGAAAATGTAAGGCCAAACTGTGCTAAATTGCACAGCAGGCGTAATTCAGCTGCAAAATAAATAAATAAGAACAATAAATAAATGCAGCGTCAGATCAACACATGAATAAATTATCTGAGTAATCTGTCCTTCAGTGGTTTCGTTTTCTTTTTCTGTCTGTAAGCTCAGACTGGATTACACATTCCTCTGGATCACAACACGACTAAATACCAGTCAGTTTGTCCCAACAAAATTAGGAATTACTCCAAAACTCACCACTTGACACTAGATCTGAGACTTCTGATCACTGTGATGTAATGTTTTTGCAAGCCAAGTCGCTCTCTCTCTCTCAAAGTACTTGGATTACATTCAGGAGATGACTTGTCCTCCACTGTGAGTGCATGTGCCCCCCTTCTGCCCTCAGTGTCCCTCACAGCAAATGGACACACTAATCTGAATGTTTTCTTTGTCCCAAACCCAAACTACAAAAGGTCAATATTTTCAACTACTTTCCTTACTTTCCTCTTCAAGCCAGTCACCTCATTTCTGTCTCAAAAGGAAAGATCATGTTATAGTCATACTGCTCAAAGAAGAAGACAATTCACTTCAGGTGGATACCATTTCTAGATGATATCTTCCCTGGAATTAGGACGTATACACTATAATAAACATTTGAAACTTTTTGAAAATTAACATTTTGTCAAGTTTGTCAGGTCTTCACAGAATGTGAACGCCAATGATTCCTTTGACACCAATAGTTATTCTTCTAAATTTGAATATCCCGTCTTTTTTACTCCCTAAACCTCCTTTTGCACACAATATTCCTATTTAGCCTTTAGCATTTCACTTCAGCAAGTCATTTCCCCAATTAATCATTGCAAGACTTGGTCATTTTTCCCTCGTTTGTAAACAAACTTTGGGTTTAAGTCTCGTTTCCCACTCAAAATCTAACCTTTTGTGCAAATAATTTTGATTGTTAGTAAATTGCAATTATCAGGCTGATAAATCACAAGTGATTGACAGATTTGATGTACATGGAAATGCTTCAGAATTCAGATTCTTGTCTTGACTGGAACTCAAGTCATTTCAAACATTGTCTTTAACAATTACCCAATCACACAGCGGCTTTAGTTTTTGCATTTGTGAAGCAAAGGCTGAGTGTTTGGGTTCTCCGCGAGAGCTCAGGGCATCAGGTCTCTAAGGGGGCAGGGCAAAGCCTCGGCGGGGGCGGGGCCGTGACAGGCGGAGGTGGGCTTTGTATCGAACAGGTCTCTAAGGTCTCGCCCTCAGTCTGCGGACCGGTGGCAGGTGGGCTTTGGCAGCTGGTTGGCATCTTTTCATCTGTTTTGTGGGGCGTGGTCGAGGTCACCGAGCTGTCCTGCATCGCCGGAGTGCCTCTGCTGGTGGGTGTGGGAATGACAGCTGCCAGCTCGTTTGTAATATTGCACGCCGCCGTCGCTACAGCTGTTGATGCTGCTGCTGTTGATGCTGCCGGGCACCACTGCGGAGGACAGACCTTCAATGGGGACAAGATCGGGGCAACGTGGGGCCATGTCAGGCTAGCCTCCGAGGATTGGCCTGTCTTGGATGGCTTTCCTTTCTCCTCACTGTCACTGTCCCTTCCCTTCGGCGGCTCCGCTTGGTCTCTGTCTGCTTCCTGTGGGCTTTGTGGGTCTGACAGCGGCAACGCAGGCAGGCTGTCCTTTCGGCGTGCTTTCTTCTCCACGTTGTCGTTGTTGGCGACACAGGGGCGTTTGACGGCCACCGGGGAGGGGGAGGGGGAGGGCGACTCGGCGTCTGTCCAACTGAGCCTGCGCTTCTGGGAATCAAATAAAAGAGGAGAACATGAGTTCCTGGAATCCGACTTTGACTCTGATGGTACATATTCTGAAGAGTGCAGGAAGACATCTTGTCTGGTGCTCGGGTGCTCTTACCTTGACGGGGATGTGTGACTGATCCCTGTGTTTGTGTGGCGGGGGGGAGCACGGTAGGCTCACGGCGGGGGGCGTGGTGGAGGCGGTCGGGCCGTTACTGGTGATTATCTGGGGGAACCACAGCTTCAACATCATCTCCACCTTAAGCAGAGTGCTCAGGTACTTCTCCCTACAGGAACACATGAAACAGGAGGAGGTGAGGGATTCATAGTGTAAAGCATGTGTGCAGCACAGAGAGCAAGAGGAACACACATGATGAGCCTTATGATCCTGGTGTAGGCCGAGGTGCTGGTTGTTAATCAGCTGGATGCGGTAACACTACCTAACCTGGCCAATGCTTAATAAAACATGAAACAAAGAGATAAGGCATAGAAATTGTAGAAGGCCCCTCAATGGCTCTGTTCGATTGGAACCACGGTTCAATACGATTTAAACTATATCAGCGTTTCCTGCTCTGCTCGTCCAGGTGGTTTGAACATTTTTTAGTTTTTTTGTTTGTTTTTTTGTTTGCTTTTTTGTTTTATGAGGGGGATTCTTACCCGCAACTGGGTCTCTGCAACACTCCTACGATCCGCTGGATCCTGTCCATGGCAACGCTCTGTTGGAAGCCAGTCAGGCCTGTCAATCAAAAACATAAGCCTCCAGTCAGTGCTTGGAACCGCCGAACCCGGCAGAGACACACACACACACACTATAAAAACAGATGAGCCAGTCACACCTCATGCACTTTTCATGTCAGTTAACCCTGTGGGAATGGGCTTATGAAGCAGCCAGACTGTGTTTCTCCACATGGCTCACACACTGCACTGCGGAGCACGTCAATACGCCGGGTCAATACCGCAGAATGCTGCTAGTACTGCAGTCTCAAGGCTGAGTTCTGTTGTGGTGCCCCACAGGCCACTCAGGTCATGCACACACACCCATGATAGAAAAGACATGCACCTTTCCCCTGCTATGACCAGACCTGCACACATTCCTGGGGTGAGGATGATGATGTGTGTATGTATATATATATATATATATATATATATATATATATATATATATATATATACATATATATACACACACACACACACACACACACACATGTGTGTGTGTGATTCATTAGCTACATTAGCTTTAATAGATACGAGAGTAAAGTGGAGGGGCCACGCTTACCACGTTCAAAGCGTCCCCTCTTCAGTCCACTCAGCAGCTCCAGCAGAGGCTTGACGAAACCCTGCAGCTCAGCACACTAGGGGGGAGAGACATAGAGGGAGAGCAGGAGAGAGACACACAGAGAGTGAAAGAGAAAAAGAGAGAGGAAGATGGATTACCACTGCGTTCTGAGTGGTCCTCGTAGTCTGAATGAACTACAGATCACCCCCCCCCCACACACACACACACACACACACACACACACACACACACACACACACACACACACACACACACACACACACACACACACACACACACACACACACACACACACACTCCCTCTTTAACCGACTCCCATCAACATTTGCAATGTCATTCTCTCTGTCTAGGTGCTCCACCACAGAAGAGCCCTCTGCTCACCTTCTTGGCGAAGAGTAGATCTCCCTGGGACTTGGGTCTCTGGGCATCTCCGGCCGTAGTGCCGGGCTTCCCCCCCTCCGACCCCTGGTCCTCCTCTTCCTCCTCCTTGTCTGTGTAGACATCGTCTGTCCACCGGGACCCGGGGCTATCCGATCCGCCGGCCCGCACCGAGCCTCCACCGCTGCCGCCACCGCCACCACCGCCATCACCACGGCCCCCGCCACCGATGATGACGGAGGGGGAGGCGCCCGCGAGGAAGACGCTCTCGTCGTCCTCCGCCTGCTCTGAGTCGCTCTGCAGGAGGCTGTCGCTGGAGCTCAGGGAGTCGAAGGAAGGCTGGGAGGAGGTGCTGCCCTGGGACTGCATTGCTGGCCGAAGGAAGGAGCAGAGATGTCTTTTAGAGAGGAGAGAAAGATGCATTGGGGACGTTGTTGTTGTTGTTGTTTAGTTCTAAAATAGTGCATTGATTGAGTGCCAACACACATCATGATCTAAGATTAGAGCAGGGGAGGCACATGATTTGACAAAACAGGAAGAGCCGAGCACGAGAAGAAGAAGAAGAAGAAGAAGAAGAAGAAGAAGAAGAAGAAGAAGAAGAAGATAAGAGTGAGTGGATGTCTACAAAAACTATAACATAAGAAGCGCAACCTTGTGTGTATACTGCATTCTGTATATGTACTTAAAAGGTCCCTCTTAAAAAATAAAACATTAACCCCATTTCAAAATGGTGGGTCGTACATCAGTGCCCTAGTTTAACATGGTGTAGTACAGTGCGACTAGTAGTGCCGCGGGTGGGCTAGTATAGCCAGCGCACACACAATGCTAGGGCATGTCTCATTGAGGAGTGGAGGCGAGGGAGGGGGAGTCAAATGTGAGGTGGGGGGGAGGGGTGCTCATGCAAGCAGAGACGGTCTCTCTTGCTCTCGCTCTGCCTCCGGCATTCTCCCTGGCTCCTCCCCCCTGTCTAGCCCCCTTGCTATCCATCCCCCTTGAACCAACACACAGTAACCTCCCTCTCTTCTCTCTGGCAGCCGTCCCTATTGCTCTCTTCCCCTTCTCACCACTTCTGCTCTTCCTGGTATTCAGGAATACATATACATGCCATGGGAATGTGTTTATTTTCTTATCATATAGGTTTTTTGGGGCAATTGTAGATTCCCTTTTTTATGTCCAGATCTGTCTTTTTTTGTTTCTTTGTATCTCTCTCTCTCTCTCTCTCTCTCTCTCTCGGGATCAGTTTGGTGTCCACATTTCTGGGGTCAACTAAGCACACTAAAAAAAGCAGTTATCTTGTTAAGATTAAGATTATATTATTAAGCATTATATTTAACTATTTGACGAATACATGCAATAAACACATTTTTTTTGTAAATGTAAATTGTATTTCTTTGCACAGAGACTCTAAAATGTACTATGACATGTATCATGTAGGCCTATAGTTATCACGTGATAGCCTATAGGTTATTAACTTACTAATATCAGAAAAGTTGCGGCCTAAACATGTTCACCACTTCATATGAGTCGCCAGAGTCGGAGCAACACAGTGAACAGCCCTGAATAGCTGCTTCTCCTCCTCATCACGTGTGTATTCCCACATTAGGGGAGGTAAGGTCTGGTCTACAACACAGCGGACTGAGGTCAGGTCTGCGGGAGCCGGCTAGTATTTTGTGATTGTGTCTCCCAGTGACATGAAAACTACTCATAATAACATAGTAGGCTTATCGCCATGTATTTGCTGAAATAGCCTACAAACCACGATAGGCCTACGCTTTCGGCTGTGTGTATTTTAACAAATACCAAAAATAACTGCCTAAATCGAAAAGGCAAACCATTTACGATCCATATTTTTCAAAGCTGCGCATTTTCAATCGCAATGTTACGGTAAAAAAAAAAATATTAAATGCTATTATAACAAATACAAACGAGCGTAGCCTACATCTAAAACAGATACCCATACAACACATACCGGGGCCACGCGAAATACCGGGACGGAAATGACTGCGCTCTCAACGCAGCAGCCACTCAACGTAACAACCAGAAACCAGAACCGGACAAAACAAATGTGAACCCACTCACCTGCTATAATGCGGAATAAGTTTAGACACAACGTGTAGCGGATGGTTTAACGGTGGTCCTGGTTTTGGGGTAAAAGGCTGCACTCCGCTGCCGGAGCGTCGGCTGTCCTGTCTCCGCTCTCAGCCGCCGACCGCGCGCTCATTGGCCGAGTCTGCGGCTCGCGCTCCCCCTCCGCACGGTTTTACGAGTGTCAACATGTGCGCGGATCCACGTGCCCGTACTCTGTGCGCGTGAGTCGCGTCCTCCCATTGGCCGCGCGTGCGGCGTTCGCGGACGCCATTGGTCGGCCCTCGCGACCAGTGATCGCTTCGCCGGGCGGCGATTGGCGGGTTTCCGCAGACGCTCAGCGGCCGGCCCACTCAGGTGTCGGCTGCGTGTCGGGCAGAGTAGAGTCGGTGTAAACACACGCACGCGCTACAACCCAGCTAGTAGTGTATAAATATGTGCAGCCCCCCCCCCCACCCCCTTAGACATTACGTTATGTGATTCGTATGAGAGCCATATGAACACAAGCACAGGCAAATACTGATTTTATATTTAGGCCTTTATAATAAAATGACAATAGAGTAGGCCGAAGACAGAAATATAGAAAACTAACGCGTATGTTAGTTTTCGTCATTGTTTTTTTTTCATTTGATACGCAGGCCTGGCCTACGTATTGCTCCGATGTTTAGTAGGCTGGTTGGCGTACGATTCATTTCGCCAATAACGAACCATAATTGACAAAATGTCGACCTTGTTTTTTTCAAAGACTTGTTTTCATCCACGAAAGACTAACCGCCATTCTCAACATTCAAGGGCAATGACATGCAGTGCAAACTCCATGACCTCCCAACACCAACTCATATAGGTCATAGGTTATTCTGTCAGTGGCGTTTCCCCCAAATGATACAGCCGTGTGAAGCAAGGCTGTATCAGACAGGTTGCTGTTAAGGTCTCTGTTCAGACCTTAATTGCAGAACATTCCTTGTGTTTAGGTGCACTGGTATTTCTAACATGGAGGGGTTAGCAGCTATCCTCCCTAAACCCCCATTGCATGCATGCAGTCAGTCAATCAGGCAAAGCCATCCCTTCCCCCATACATGCAACATACACATGAACCCGCCGACCTCCCCCAGCGACGCGCACAACACATGCAGTGTCCCAGTGTGACCGACTACGCATGTCATGTCTCCACCATGGTGGCGGTATTATAGTATTAGTAGCCTATATAGGAGCTAAGTACAACGACTCGTCGGTGTGTGTGTGTGTGTTTTGCTGTAAAACAACAACACTATGATTAACCATGGGTAATAGTAAACCGACCAGGGGTGTGTGTGTGTGTGTATGTGTGTGTGTGTGTGTGTGTGTGTGTGTGTGTGTGTGTGTGTGTGTAGGCTAGGTAACGTGAACTAAGTGAGGAGAATAGGCGCTCCTTCCCCCACCGCATTCCACGGCCACACATGAACTCATTGAACCTCCTCTGGGTTCACTGACGACCACCCCCACCCACTCACACCCACCCCCACCTTCTCGGGACCTGATGTGTTTTTCTCCGTCCACCTAGTCTTTCCATCCCCCCATGTATTGACAGAGCTGAAAATACGCCTGCTTTAAGCCTATGGAGTAGGCTACTATAGGGCAAACTTGTAATGCACCAAATGATCCAAAATGAATGATCACTGAGCATAAAGGCATATAGGCCTACCATTTGAAGAAAATGAGTTGAGATCCCAGAATAGGCTATTGCAAAGTGTGGTGTGAGGATTTTTTTGTGAAGGTCACATGAAGCCCAATTAAAAAAGCACATAATAATCCAAATAAAATGGTGGGGTAAAAGGTTTCTTGGGGTGAAGTTAGCCCCCCACTACATTTGAATGGTGTATAGTACATATTTAGTTGAACGATTTACCAATTTTCCACCCAAAATGGGTAAAACAACAATTTTCTACCCCCCCCCCCTCCAAAAAAACAACCATATATGTGTTATTGTTGTCAAAGCATTCAGGTATTGCCTGAACAAACAGGTGTGGTGAGCCGCATGTCGGACCGGACCGCTGCCTTCACCTGGGGGGAGGCGGCGGTAAACCCGTCCTCTGGAGTTCAGGGCTCAGCTCACATTTCAAATGCTTTCAACCAGCAAAGCCTTTTAGTTGGGAGGAAAACACACACACACACACACACACACACACACACACACACACACACACACACACACACACACACACACACACACACACACACACACACACACACACACACACACCGTAGCCGGTACCACAGGCCCATCCAGGCCAGGACTGGCGACCCTTGTTCCGACTGTGAACAATAAAACAGCAACTAAAAAAAAGCTATAAATGGCGCATAACACACACACACTTTAAATATGGCCAAGTTAATGATCGATTTCCTTGTCTAATCTATAGTATTTCCCGTTTTTTTAATAGTATTGTTTTTATTGCGATAAACAGCAAAAGGCTACTGGAACCATACTAATCAGCCAATGCAAACCAGCGCATAAGATAAATAGGCCTACTAGTTGTTGGCGTTGTTCGACGCCATGAAATATCATGTTACACAGTGCGGGTGGCCACCGATTCAAACGAGATAAATTCATCTCAACATTAATAACCAACAGGCCTACACGTGAGATTTGCTACTGCGTGATCCTGGTTTTGAGCCCACAGCCTGCAGCCTCTCGGTGGGTCCGCCGCCTGGTGGCTGTAGTTCCTCTCACGTTTGGTCTCGTGGTGTCGGCGTGGACCCGTCCTCCACACGGAGCCGTGTTCCGGTGGATATTTGTGAATGAAATCAAATGAATGCCCCCCCTGCCAGGACTAGACCAATAGCCGATAGGTCTAGTCTTAGGCCACGCCTCCGACGATAGGTGAGCGACCAATTCACATCCGCTATACGGCACTATGTTGCAGAGTAAGTCCGCCTGCTGGGGAGACGGCTGCACATACACAGACCTGGGACATGCATGCGTTGAAGAGAAGTGCAGTAACACAGGAAATATACGGCAGACGCTTCAGTGCGGCGTATATGAAATCATGAACCGGACTGCAGACATTATTAGCCCCGCTCGGTCTACACTAGAAATTATTGACATAAAATGACCGGAGTTTTGCGTACAACGATACAATGGAGGCCTATTTGCTAATGTGGGCGTGTACGTTACAATTTCCATAATAGTTCTAATCATATCAGCAAGCATTATTTTTTGCCTAACACCATATTGGCCTAATATGATTCAAACAGATTACATGATTCTGTTGGAAATCAGTCTACCATATCTCATGGGACACGGCTCCCTCTTGTGGGTAAAACCAGAACAACAACATACAGGTTGCAGTGAACAACTTCCCACATACATGACAAAGACAGTGGGAGATGCTGTGCAATTAAATGTCCATCTACTCACTGTGACATCGAACTATGCATACACTATATACACTATTTAATTCATTTAGCCTGTTAACCCCAACCCTTATACACTGGCAATTGTACATTTACAATAGTCAAAAGAAACACCGTTTGGATTAATAAGAGAAAAACATTAATAAATGAAAAAACTCTTGCTCTCTCAGCTATTTCTCCTCACATTCCCTCCTCCTGAGCCCCTGCTCTGTGCCCCTACGCTTCACCCTCTGTTGTGTTAACGCCGCCATTCAGAAAACAACATGGGAACTATCCCCACGCAGTCCTCTCCCTCACTACATAACTCTCTCTTTCCCTCACTTTCCATTAATTTACTTCCTTTTTTTCTCTTTCTTTCTTTTACTGGGAGCTGGGAACTGTCCACACTGACTGACTAAACTGGAGCAGGTGGATTCTGACTGGATTCCAGTCTCTCTGTCCCTCGCTGCTGACCTCCTCCTCCCCCCCCTCCTCTCTCTCTCTCTCTCTCTCTCTCTCTCTCTCTCTCTCTCTCTCTCTCTCTCTCTCTCTCTCCTCTCTCTCTCTCTCTCTCTCTCTCTCTCTCTCTCTCTCTCTCTCTCTCTCTCTCTCTCTCTCTCTCTCTCTCTCTCTATGTCTCTCTCTCTCTCTCGCTCTCTGTCGCTCCCCTCTCTCTCTGTAACTAACGGTGACTTGGACCTCTTGTGTTCGCTTCTTTCATTTATCTCTGTGTATGGGTGAGGAGGACTAACATGGACTTGGTCGCTCTTTTTCTCCCTCTAACGTTGATGTGTTGCCAATGGATTGTAGTGCCAGCGGCCGGTAAGATTTCAAATTCATACAACAGCGATTGGTCACTACAACCTTCTTTCTTTTTGGCTTTGGAGGACATTGTAGTATTAGTAGTATTAGTAGTATTAGTAGTATTAGTAGTATTAGTAGTATTAGGGGTTTAATACTCCAACTTGTAATAAAATGAAAAAGTTAAACTTTTTGATTGGGGGCCAAATGGGAATTGTGTGACAAGTGTTATTGGTTAGTGAAGTTTTGAATTGGATAAAACTACAGTGGTTTTAATAATATGACAGAGTATATGATAAATTGTATCAATATTGTATCAAGAATCTAAATATGTCAAGATTCATGGTGAAAAAAAAAAATCTTATGTATTGTCTCTTTAAAACTAAAAAGACTGGAATCATCTAAATTTGGTTTGGTTTTCAATTCCCTTTCAGAGGAAACTTACTGGACCTACACTGGTAAGTGTATCTGATCAATGTACTTTAGAAGTAGCCATAACACAAGCACTGACTTGTTTAGCTGATTTTACATTTAAGTTTACTTTAAAAACAATCTGAAATTATAAGCACTTATAACAGTCTGAGGTGTATTTGTCCCTGTCTCTAGCACCCCGCCCCCCCCCCACCACCTATTTTCTGCTCTTGTTCCCTCTCTGTCTGAATTAGTTACAGTTGGCCAAGCTGGCATAAGAGAGGAACAGTCACAGCAGAGATGATGAAGAGAGGCATGTGTGTGCATGTTTGTTTCTGTGTGTGTGTGTGTGTGCGTGTGTGTGTTTGTGTGTACGTGCGTGTGTGCATGTGTGTGCATGCATGTTTGTTTATGTGTGTGTGTGTGTGTGTGTGTGTGCATGTGTGTGCGTGCATGTGTGTGTGTGTGTATGTATGTGTGTGTATGTGTGTGTGTGTGTGTGTGTGTGTGTGTGTGTGTGTGTGTGTGTGTGTGTGTGTGTGTGTGCATGCGTGTATGTGTGTGTATGAGGCAGGTGTAAATGGAAGAAGATGTACGGATGAGAGTTGGGATGGTGGAGTGATGAAGCAGCATTGTGACAGCGCACAATAACCAGTGTGTTTATTGTATCGAGGACGCACACTAGCCAGCTATTGTGCAGACAGTGGCCTTGTGGAAATGGATGGGCATGCACACTAACGGCCTCAGTTCAGCACAATGACATCATTTTGCGCACGGGACATACGCACAAACAGTGCCAGGAGCCAGTCATTATATAGTCCCTTTTTTCTCTCTTTTAAATGTGCGTTGACGCTACAAAACCCACCACCCACCCACGATCATCAGCAGAAGCAGCAAACCATCCCATAATGCTCAGTGAAACATTTAGACCATGGCTTTTTGAGCATCTGAAGTGGTGGTGATGGCAGCCATGTTGGGTCGAGCGGAGGCCTGACACTGTTGTTGAGAGACATGGGGGGCAGGCTGGGGGACACATGTGCTTGTGCATCCATTCGTTAATAGGGGAGAGATATGCATATAATAGACACTAGCTTGTGTCTCACACACACACACACACATACAAAACACACATAGATAGGTTTTGGGTGGTGAGGTTGAGCGTGCAAATTATTTTATGCAGTGTAATATGAGATTGAAGTGAACATAAGTTGTGGGCATGAGTGTGTGTGTGTGTGTGTGCATGTGTGTTTGTGTAGTTCTGTTCATAAATCCATTCAGTAGAAATACTGCATGCTAAGAGAGTAAAATAGCAATGCTGGTCAGAATATTCGGTCTGTGGTTTCCATGGGGACGTCCATGACAACCCACAGTGGGAGTGCAGGAAAATACATTTGAAGGTTGATTGTGGGGGGTGGTAGGGGGTGGTGGGGAGTCAGAGAGGGGTAGAAGGGTAGAAAACTGCAGTGGATGTGTGTATCACGAGTCTCACGACTAATAAGGCAGAGTGAAAAATTCCACGTGAAGCATATGTGTGTAGTCTTGTGTGCATGTGCAAGCGTATGGGTATTCATGTGATGCATGAGAGGCTAGATTGACTGCAGTTCAGAGTATGTTATCGGAGGATAACTTGCGTTAAGAGTGATCGTTCCTTAACTGCTGCCAGGAGACAAAAGAACTCAGAGGTAAAGAGAGTTTTAGGTTTTGGGAGGTTAATAGAGGAGGTATGGCTCCTACATGGAAAATATGGCTTACTCTTACTCACAGGAATTATCATAATCCTCTATGCACACATGAGGCTGTTGTGAAAGTGGTCCAGTAACTGCTAGTGCACATGCTTCTTAAGTGTGTGCATATTTGCTACATATTTGGTATGCTAGCACCGGTCTGCAGAATATCTGAGTGATTCCATTTCTTGCAATGCAAATTCTTACACTTGTCATTCCCCTTCAGGTTCTCTTCCAACCTTGTCTTTCTTGTGTTGTTTTTTGTCTATTTTTATTCCTGGCACCTAGGCCACAATCTGCCTATCCTCTTCTCTCACACTTGACTTTTTTTCTTTAGTAATTATGTGTTTCACTTAGTACTGTTTCTCCAAAAATATTTTAGAATTGAGCTCATTATATCTTTATGTTTACCTGTTTTCATCACATATCTTTTGATCCTATGATTACAGTTTCAAATGAGTTATGTTTTGTATTTACTTGATCATTGCACCTTTTTAGTTCTTATCATTCTGTCACATATTTAGTAATAATCTTGCACCTGTGTCACAATTCTCTTTTAATTCAGTCTCACTGAATTATTTTGTGTCACAATGACAAAACTACGACGAGCTCCAAACGCCACACACACACACACACACACACACACACACACACACACACACACACACACACACACAAACACACAAACACACACACTTTTAATTAAATCAGCTTAAATAATAATGGTGTAATGATAATAATAACAAAACAGTGTGGTATTGAACCGGTAACCAAGGAACACTCAGAGTTGATTTGAGAAATAAATCAAATTTTATGAATGGATGACCAGCAGCAAAACAGCAGCGTGCGATTGGTCAGCTTAACTGTCGGTTTCCTTAAGGCTTGGTGGGCCAATCACAGTGGTCCGAGTACTTCCCGGAGTGCGGTGGCTCCTCCCAGTCACCTGTCGACGTGGTGACCTCTCAGACCAAACATGACCCTACGTTGACCCCGCTGACCCCCCTGGGCTACAGCCAGCACGGCAACCAGCCCTTCACCCTCTACAATAATGGACATACAGGTATATCAATAATCAGGACATTCTGATCCCCCTGCTACTAATGGGATAGCTTCCTAGCAACCGGTTAGATTGTTTGAGCTTTGGACTTCCCTATCACAGGTAACCAGGCACCAACACTGCAGAAGCCATCTTTTTGACAAGGCATTGGATGGCCACTGAAAGACTTTACAAAATCTCATATTCATATACATGATGGGAATACAAAATACTTGCTAAAACAAAATGTACAACCAGATTCCATCAGCGTTTCCTCTCTGATCCACTCTGCACCTAAGCAATGTTAGCCATGTTAGCTGGTTGGTTACTGACACCCATACTGATACCCCTCCCAGTGGTCATCGACCTGCCGGACTGGATGGGGCTGCGGGGGTTGCCTTGGCTCTTCACGGCTGCCCAGATGCACCTCCACTGGGGCAGCGGGGGCCTGGGCCACGGGGGTAGCGAACACACCGTCAACGGACAGAGTACGGATGCAGAGGTACCACATGGACAGGGTTTCCTCCAGAGTCCAAGAGCATGGAACAATGTGCAAAGTTTTCCAAGGATTGAAATGGTGCAATTAAGAATTCAGCAGCATGTAGTCAGGATACTGTGGCTGAGGGGTTGAAATGTGAAACATTGATAGGATTTAAATCAATCAAATCTGTAAAAACAAAACAATATGAATGATTGAATCCATCAATGAATATACTTGATCTTACTTTGTATAACACGATAACAGTGTAGGTTGCTCTTGATTCCTACATTGCCTATTCCTGAGCTGCACCATTTACTCACATATGTATACTGTAGGAGGTTCCTATAAGCTCTGTCTGACATTTACCGGTATGCAAGTAACTCTGTAATCTGTTTCAACCACAGCGTTCACTCAGCTACTCCTGTTGGCAAATAGAGAACAGACTAATCATACAGACATATTTCCTTTTTTTTTTCTTTCTTTCTTTCTTCTTTCAATTCAGTCATTCACTGCCAATTATTTCCGCTTGTACCTCTGTTCCCCTCTCTCTCTCTCTCTCTCTCTCTCTCTCTCTCTGAGAGATGCACACGCAGCATGCATCCAATTCTTTTGCCATGGGAGTTATAGATGTGGTGGTCCTGCTCTTATCTGGTGTATTGTGGACAGTGATGGTTTGTGGACAGTCACAAGAGGCTGTCGGAGTCAAGCGTGTGAATATTATTAGAAGACAAGCAGAACAGATGGAGGGTGGAGTGGCTCTATGTGATGCTCTGTCCATCTGTCACTGCCCAGGTATCAGCCGGGCCATCGTGTAGAACATGCCGAGCAGGAACTGTAGGACAGAAAGGCAGCAGGAGAGTATATATATAGTATAGTAGAGGAGGTGAATCAACAGCTTAAAGGAGTGTACAAAAGCAAGGGGGGGGGAACCAGCCAAGAAGCCTGGACTGCATGTGGTCTTGTGATATAACAGTGGTGTTAGTCTCATTCTGCCTTAGATCAATCATGCTCTCAAAGGCAGCAGTCTGCCCTCCCTCTCTCTCTGTCTCCTCTTTTTTCCTCTCTCTCCCCAGTTGTCTTTTATTCGCCAGCTACACATGTAGACTCTCAATAGATAGACTATTACTATGTGAGGCACTTTTAAAGCCCTCCCTCCCTCCCTCCCTCCCTCCCTCCCTCCCCTCCCTCCCTCCCTCTGTTCTCTCCCAAGCTTCACCTGGTCCACTACAACTCCGAGCTCTACCCCAATATATCCACGGCTATGACCCAGGACAACGGCTTGGCTGTGTTGGGGATTCTAATAGAGGTGACTGTGACACATATCCATACCATAATGTCAGTTATTATCATTAACTAATGGGTATTGTTCTGATTGCTGATTCTCCAGCTGAATGGTTCAGGTGGCTTAGAGGTATGGTGTAATGAGTGTTTATTAATATCTCAGTTTTCTAGACAGGTCAGGAGAACAACCAAGCATTTGATAACATCCTCAACTATCTGGGACGCGTCAGACATGCAGGTGAGAACATTCTTAACTTCTCACACATTTGATTAACAGCTGTTTTGTTTTTTTAATATATATATATATATATATATTGTTTGTTTTGTTTTGTTTTAATTGTTCTTATGTTGCATATATATTTTAGCGATAAGCCAAGACAGTCTGTGGTTTACAGTGATTTTAAAACAGCTAGGGGGCATAAGTACTTCCTATCCCTGACCCTGGTAGGGATCAGTTTTTAAACTTTTTTTACCAATAATTGGATGGCCAGTCCAGGAGAGTCAGGAAGCATCTTTGTGTAGTCACTGGTTTTACCCTTCATATTCCCACTGGCCAAGCCACCACATTCCATGTTTTACCCTGAGTCACTAAATGCAGACTTGGCTTTTCCTTGGCTTCCTGCTGAACGGCAGACCAGAAAGTGTTCATTCCGGCCTTTGATGTCGAGGGTCTGCTCCCCGGGAACCTGGGGCGGTACTACCGCTACAAGGGCTCCCTGACCACCCCACCCTGCTACCAGACCGTCCTCTGGACCCTGTTCCAGGAGAGGATCCACATCTCACAAGCCCAGGTGAAGAAAAAGATCATATAAACATATCAGCAAATGAGTGAGACAGGAAAGGGCTGAAGTAAAAAGGACTTGAATAAAAAATAATTAGAAATATAAAACTGAAAAATCAAACTTTTCTTTTTTTGCTAAAGTAGCATTCTTCTTAAACTCTTCTTGTTGTGCTTCTTGTTTTTGTTCTTTATTTTCTACCTCTCATTCTTATTATTTTTATTATCATTTGTCCCCATCTCTTTTTACAACCCCCCAACCCCCCACGCTCCTTCCCATGCTCAGCTGGTGAAGCTGGAGACGTCGCTGTACTCCAGTAGACAAGAGGAACCAGACCGAATGCTTCTACAAGACAACTACCGCTCCACCCAGCCGGCCAATCACAGGGTCATCTTCACCTCCTTCTCAAAAGGTGAGAGAGAGAGAGAGAGAGAGAAAGGGGAAGAGAGGTACAAGCAGAAATAATTGACTTAACTACACAATGATTACCACTTTGGATTCAAATGATGTTTAAAAAAATCTGAATCAGAAATTTGATTTGTGCAAAGTATAAATGTGCAAGGAATTCATCTCGTTGCAGGTATCAGCGCTCATTCATGATGAAAATACAAATCTAGAAAAAATGGCAAACAGACCCACACTAGTGTGACAAAGCCCCAGCAGCAGTAACAGTAGGTGTAGCTGTAGGCCAATGTTGGCCGCTGGCACAGCCAACTCAGGGTTAAACGTGGAATGTGGTGGCTTAGCCAGTGGGAATATGAAGGGTTACAACCAGTGACTATGGGGCTCAGCATGAGGGAGGATGAGTGAGTGAGGGAGAGAGAGAGGGAGGGGGGGGGGGAGGGAGAGGATGGGATGAATATGTGAGGGGGGGGGGGGCAGTGTTTGTGCATGAGCTGATTAGAAAAAGGATTAGCAAAAACTAAACACTGACTCCATTGTTGCAACATGAGTTTAACAAATAAAAAAAAATGTGTGGGGGGGGGGGGGACAGAGAGAGAGAGAGAGAGAGAGAGAGGGAGGGGGGGGGGACAGCGGGACAGAGAACGACAAAAGGCGAAAGAATGTGTGTGTTCTTTGTAATGAGCGTCTGTACTGTCAGGGCGGTTATATCATCCAGTGTGCACGTGTTTTTAAAAAGAAGAAACAATCATCAAAATCTGATATGACAAAAAGATTCCCTCTTTTATCTGTTACAGAATCAGTCAAGGAATTGTCATCTGGTAAGACTTGTGTAATAACTGCGTTTTTGCATATGCCATTTAATCCTATGACACACCATACAATCCCGTTACACCCTTCAGAGTAAAAATTATTCACATTACCAGTGTGTGTGTGTTTCTCAGTATCATTGGTGTGAACATGTCTCTTCCATTTTCCATGTTTCTTTCCCAAGGTGAGGTCACCGCTATTGTGGTGGGGGTCATGTGTGGCTGCGTGGGTCTGACCGTCATCATCCGCTTCATCATAAAGACCATACGGTATGATGATCAGTTGACAACTCACACTGGTGGTGGTGTTGGTCCTTGGTGTTATGTTTTTCTGGTGGCTGGTGGAGCCTGACAATTTACGTAAGCGCTTTGGAAACTGTGGACTCCATGAGATCCAACATGGCCACCAATGTCAGCTCATTCATTCACTTTTTTGTCTTTTGGCAGATTTCTTACACATTTCCGCAATGAGCGAGCAGTGGTAAACAGGTGGATTGCCTGATCTATATTTACCTGTTCTACTTATCAACCCATCAGAAGCATTTCTGATTTGATGTAACTGCTTTAACATGACAGTAACTTATGCTTGGCAGCATGTGCAGCTCTCCAATGATGATAGCAAAGGGATAGATGGAATCAAACCATTCATTATTTCATAAAAAATCATGAAGTGCACAATGGAGAAAAGGGATGTGCAGATGTGTCTGATAATATAGTCTTTTCCAATGGTGTTTAATCCTTAGCCTGGACGATTACATCCATTTAATCACATTCATTCTATTGAAAACTGTACCGCCATTTGTACACCTGTTTGTGATCCATATACCAAAAGAAAAATTCAATGGAGATCTACACATAATGTAGGCCACTACATTAACAACTGCTGCATTAATATGATGTGCATCTAGAATAGCTATCCTTCATGATGACCATTCACACACTAGTAAAATGAGTAGAATGTATAGGAAAGTGGACGTCTACTTTCCTATACATTTTTCTTCAGTCTTGTGATTCTACCCTCCTTCCAAAAAGATTAAGTGATTTATTACATGTTTAATTTCTTCTCTTGGACCCACACCTGTGTGATTGGAAATTATGTATGGGAGAGGAAGAGGGGACAAATATTAATAATACTTTTCACAACATATTAAATTATACTTCCAGTTCCTCAATTGACACACTTGTGTGATGAAAATGATTTCTTTACAAATAGAAAAGAGACAGATCAATCCTATGATGCCTTAGCAAAGCCACCTTGTGATTTCTAGTTGTTTTGTAGTTACTTGACCCTTTCTTTTGATCTCATGACAGCTCTACCTCTAGCTGGGACGTCCTGCCCAGTATCCGGCCCACCCCAATGCCAAGGTCACCATTCAAAACTATGTCCCCCCCCCACCCACCTTCTCATCTCAACACCTTAACCCTCACACTCTCAATCTCTCACACCCCAGTCTCCTTCTCTAAAAAAAACACCAACATGCGTTTAGTTCACCGTTAACCTAGACTATGCCCCCCTAACACGTGCAATAGCGCATAACACAGGAAGGAATTCACTCTGCTTTGATGTGAGTCAGTAGAAGTTGCTACTGAACACAATTATTTCTATGGCATACAAATCCAAATTATTTGTATACTCTTGCAGGTTTTCTCAGAATGGATGGGTTTGGGAAATGTTCGTTTTACCTCAACAACAGTCTAAATAAGATAATGTGTATGGTATGGTAGTCCTGGTAATGCATACAGAGATGTTGTCATGTTGTATCACATACATGGTTTATACGGAAGGGTCCTATTGCATTAATTTGGAGAAAAATAAAGGTACACATTTAATTTTTTTCCCAATTGAATGCAATATGCTCAATACTCTATAGGATTAAAATTACAATGCACAAATCAATGCACTGTAATCCTCAGGATTACATAAAACTCTAATTACATATCTTGAGTTAACTTCATTGTAATCGGACGACATTCTAACCTGTGTGAACCATGGATTCCCATTCACGTGACACTGCACTGCGTCCTCTGCTGGACGATGTAACGAACTACATGTTGAACAATGCAGCGACAGCGTGAGTGACAGCGCCCTCTGCTGTTTCAGGGCCAACATGTCGGAGAAGCAGAAGGAACAGAAACAAGACCTCGCTCTCAGTTTGACATCTGGAGCAGGAGGAACTAAAGAAGAGCCCTCGTCTTCACTTCAAGCCGAGCCGTAACCAATCAGAGATCCCCATCATCATCGTCAGTCTGAGCCACAGTCTCATAGGCTTATGGCAAAAAAGGCTCTGACTCTTGTTGTCATCACCATCTACTTATCTCTACAGTGGCCAGAAGGAAACCAAAAAAAAATCTGAAAGACAGACAGCTTGTTTTAAAGGTCGGGGTATAGCCTACCTAAAAGACTAAGTTAGAGATGGAATTACACTTGGAAAATTGGATTTTTGTAGATTCCCTTGCCCTTCATGTGTAAAATAGTATTGTTTTCTTATGAGTCAGTATGAAGTTTTTTCTCCAACTTGCACTCAAGACTAGAGTTTGGACACATTGTGGGGATGGGGGGGGTCCTTGCCTGTTATCTTTGTTATTGTTGTGTCCTGTGGCTGCAGGAGGCCTATGGAGGCCTATGGAGGCCTTGTAAATCATGATTGTTTTGTCCGCCGTCTAAAGCATAAAGACATTGTTAAATTATTTCCCCAGTAAAACTCAAATAGCCTCTGTGGCCATTGTATGTTGTTGAGCTTCGGTTTCTTAGCAAATGACCATGAAAAACATAAAAGGACAGCTAAACAAAATAAGGGATTTGTAAACCTCACCTCAAGTTATGTGTCGGCCAGTCTGGATGTTGTGTTCCACAGACCCACTCAAGTGCTTGTGATTAAAGGTGCTGTATTTCTTCTTTCAACATGTTATACATTTATAAAAGAAGGCATTTATATCAAATGTAAAATAAGACATTGACGTAGTTGATCTGATGTCTTTGTACAGTATACTTGCATGACTTCTATAAATAGCTCTTAAACACGAGCCACAATAAAATACTTGAATTATGAACCCCCTTGGCTTATTGTTCATGTTTTTATCACATTTGTAACATACTTCCACTTGATACGTCTGTCTGTCTGTCTGTCTATTATTCTTACTATCATTTACATTTTTAATCGAATTGTTTTTTTCTTTTAATTTCTAAAACAGTTAAATTGGAAACATGTTTTTATTTGAAAAACACTTAAAAAAACAGAAGTAGCCTCCGTTTAATATTTTTTATAGATTTTATTTGTTCTGTGTTTACTATAATGGCAAATTGGCAATATAAGTAGCAATGGATTTATACTATCGATCTGTCTGTCTTGTCTTATCTGTCTATCTATCTATATAGGTAGACAAATACTTAGGCAAGGCAAGGCAGCTTTATTTATATAGCGCATTTCATACACAATGGCAACTCAATGCGCTTTACATAAAACAAGAATTGAAATAAAATTTAAAAAAAATAAAAAAAATAAAAACAACTACAGAAGAATAGAAAGAAATAAAATACTATAAGAGCAGCATAAAATCATGATTTAAAAGGACATAGTGCAATTAAAATTTACAATTTAAAGTGCTTTGAACAAGCTCAATCATAAGCACAGGAGAAGAGAAGTGTTTTTAACCTGGATTTAAAAATGTTCACAGTTGGGGCTGATTTCAGTTCAGCTGGTAGTTTGTTCCAGTTGTGTGCAGCATAACAGCTAAAAGCTGCTTCACCATGTTTAGTTTGAACTCTGGGCTTCACTATCTGACCTGAGTCAGTAGATCTCAGAGCCCTACTGGGTTTGTATTCTACTAAGATGTCACTCATGTATTCTGGACCTAAACCATTCAGTGATTTGTAGACCAGTAGCAGAACTTTAAAGTCTATTCTATAGCTGACTGGGAGCCAGTGTAAAGACTTTAGAACTGGAGTAATGTGCTCTGATCTCTTTGTTCTGGTTAAAACTCGAGCTGCAGCATTCTGAATGAGCTGCAGCTGTTTAATGCTTTTTTGTGGGAGTCCAGTCAGAAGACCGTTACAGTAGTCGAGTCTACTGGAGATGAAGGCATGAATCAACTTCTCCTGGTCTGTTTGAGACATCAAACCCTTCACTCTGGATATGTTCTTAAGCTGATAGAAGGCTGTTTTGGTGATGGATTTGATATGACTGCTGAAGGTCAAATCTGAGTCTATCAGCACGCCAAGGTTTCTGACTTGGTCCCTAGTTTTTAGAGAGAGTGACTCGAGATGTTTACTGACGGCAATCCTCTTCTCTTTATTGCCAAAAACAATTACCTCAGTTGTGTCCTGATTTAATTGAAGGAAATTTTGGTTCATCCAATTTGTTACTTGCTCTAAACAGTGACACAAAGACTGTATTGGACTGTAGTCATCTGAGGACAGTGCTATGTATATCTGCGTGTCATCTGCATAATTGTGATAGTCTACATTAGAGTTCTGCAGAACTTGACCCAAAGGCAGCATATATAGACTGAACAGAAGGGGTCCAAGAACTGACCCCTGAGGAACTCCACATGTCATAGCCATTCGTTTGGATTCATAACTTCCAATGGTCACAAAATAACTCCGCTCTTCCAAGTAGGACCTGAACCATTCTAGGACTGTTCCACTGAGTCCTGCCCAATTTTCCAACCTGTTCAACAATATACTGTGATCCACAGTGTCAAATGCAGCACTGAGATCCAACAGGACCAGAACGGACACCTTGCCTGAGTCAGTGTCATTTAACACTCTAATAAGAGCTGTTTCTGTACTGTGGTGAGGTCGGAAGCCTGATTGAAATTTGTCAAAAAGGCCACTGGAATTCAAGAAATTGCTGAGTTGATTAAAAACCACTTTCTCAACGATCTTGGCTATAAAAGGAAGATTTGAGATAGGTCTGTAGTTGGTTAACATGGAAGCATCCAGCGATCTCTTTTTTAAGAGTGGCTTAATGGCAGCTACTTTTAGGGATTTAGGAAACGTGCCCGATTGAAGTGAGCTATTTAGTATTTGTCGCAAATCTATTTGGACAGAGTTCACAATAGTTTTAAAAAAGTCTGATGGCATTGTGTCAAGACAGCATGTTGATGGTTTTAGATGCTGAACTGTTTCCTCTATGGTTTTTTTGTCAACTGTATTAAATTCTGACATCGCAGTTGAGTTATTCCTGGGAGGTCTTAGGGATTGCGTTATTTTATTGTTTTGTTGATTTGTGTTAATATTTAACCTTGTGGACTGGATTTTTTCACTGAAAAAGCAAGCAAATTCATTGCATTTTGCTGTGGAAAGGAGTTCTGGAGCTGTTTAGGGGGGTTTGTCAGCTTATCAACCATAGCAAACAGAGTGCGAGTGTTGTTGATGTTCTTATTAATAATTTCAGACAAGTGTCGCTGTCTAGCCTTGAGTAACTCATAGTTAAAGGAACTATATGTAGGATTGCGACCTCTCTGGCCAAAACTGTTATTGCAACCACGTTGTAAATACTGTACAGCGTGGTACTCCCTCCCCCTCCCCCCCCAGAGTAGCGGTTTGCCAGATTCCCCGTTCCCGGATTACTCAACACAACACTGCGTCTACTAGAAGGAGCAACCATGACAAGTGTTTTACATACTGTTCTTTGCTTTTATTTAGGTAAAGAACATAGAATTGCCTCTGTGTATGAAGTGTGCTATACAAATACACTTGCCTTGCATAGATCCCTGATAATATTGACCAACTGCATCACCGTCACCGGGGCTTCATAGTAATGTGTCCGAATAGAGCAGCCCTCTCGGACACACACACATGTTACCGCTGTTTTATTATCATCCACACTTCCAGACCATCACCGGGGCTTCATAGTAATGTGTCCGAGGAGAGCAGCCCTCTCGGACACACACACATGCTGTTACCGCTGTTTTATTATCATCCACACTTCCAGACCTTCACCGGGGCTTCATAGTAATGTGTCCGAGGAGAGCAGCCCTCTCGGACACACACGCCAGCTCTGACCGCTGTTTTATTATCATCCGCACTCCCACACCGTTACCGGGGCTTCATAGTAATGTGTCCGAATAGAGCAGCCCTGTTGGACACACGCCAGCTCTGACCGCTGTTTTATTATCATCCACACTGCAGTCGGTGTGCAGTAAATGGCCCCTCAATGGTGTGAAATCCTTACATACAGTCATTGAGCAAACGATACTGACTTCGTGAAAACGCCCATGAGGCAACGATGCAATGATTCGCTTCAAACATGTTTTTCTAGCAAAAACTGAATAATGGCGATAAGCCAAATATAATTCTAAAGATATACTGCAATAGTTCACTCCAGTGGAAACATGGACCATTTTCATTACCCAACTAAAATATATTTGGTAGGCTAATAGTGCAATGTAAACATGTTCACGAATGCATTTAGTAACGTCAGACATTTCTGACCCGAAACATTTGTAGCTGCAGCCTTCCTTATACAGTAAATGGCTGCAGCCTTCCTTATACAGTAAATGGCTGCAGCTCAGCCTATCTGGCAACCCGGATCACGATACACAGTACTGACTTCGCGATTGGAAGCTAGGCAGAAGGTGGCGCAACAGACCAAAACACAAAATGAAAACAAAACAGTTTTCCTGGTACAGAAATATTGCGTTTGAAATTAAATATTCTGGCTGGACTACTATTATGTCTGACATAAATACTTGAAATTAACATGATTCCTCAATGTCTATTGACATATTAGGGTCATTTTATGATTACTTTGAGTACATTTCTTACATATAGCTCCTTTAAAATTACAAAGACTTATTTTGTAGAGGTCATGGTGAATTTGGAGTTTAGTTTTTCTCCACTTACACTCTGCTTTCCTGCATTCTGTTTTTAAAGCCTTTACCATCATAGTGTTCCTCCATGGTGTTTTCTTTCTGATCAAGGTCGTCTTAGTTTTAATAGGTGCAACAGCATCCATGACATTTGAGATTTTCCAGTTAAATTTATCTAGGAGTTCATCAACTGACTCTGCACTCACAGTTGGTGACATAGCTATAGCCTCCATAAACTTTGCACTGGTATTCTCATTTATGTACCTTCTCTTAACAGACACAGAGGTGAACTGAACATTTGGAATGATCTGTAAGTCAAAGAACACACAGAAATGATCAGAAAGAGCCAAGTCCTTAACATCAACAGAAGAAATGTTAACACCTTTAGAGATAACCAGATCCAGAGTGTGGCCTCGAGTGTGTGTGGGCCCTTTCACATGTTGCATGAGGCCAAAAGTGTCAAGTAGAGCAGAGAGGTCTTTGGCATTACTGTCCATGTTATTGTCTACGTGAATGTTAAAATCCCCTGTTATGATAAAAAAGTTATAGTCAGTGCAGATAACTGACAGCAGTTCAGCAAACTCATCAATGAATTTTCCTGAGTATCTTGGAGGTCTATACATGATTAAAAAAAGGACTTTTGGATCACCTTTTAGTAAAAAACAGAGATATTCAAAAGAGCTAAAATCACCTAACGTAATTTCCTTGCACTGAAATACAGATTTAAAGATGGCAGCAACTCCCCCACCTTTCTTACCAGTTCGACACTTGTTCATAAAACTGAAATTTGTTGGTGCTGCCTCATTGAGAATAGCACAACAGCTACCTTCAGTCAGCCATGTTTCACTAAGAAGTAAAAAATCTAGATCATAGGTCATAATGACGTCATTAACTAACAGTGATTTGTTGACATAGTGATCTGATATTGAGTAGAGCTAATCTTGTGGAGATAGCAGGAGACACTGGTATATTTCGAGGTTGACATGCTATAAATTGGCAGATTTACCCTTTTTATTTCTCACCAGTTTAACCATTCTTCTGTTACCTGTCATCACAGGGATTGAGAAGGCTATCTGAACTCCATAGGGCCCTGACTTTTCCTGGGGGAGAACATTATTGGTATCAGTATTGCAGCCTGAATCCCTACCTTCCTTGAGAAGTCATCGACCCCGCCGAAGATCACGATGTTATACCTTATTGTAGATGGGGGGGTAATACAAGTATGATCATCGAACCATTTATTTTGTACATTTACAATAAGCCCTTGAATGGGGTGGTATTAGACAAAAAACGAATGTAACCCACATGGTTACTAAACCCATATCATTTAGAAGCATTTACATACCCCACTGCAAGGTGGCGCATCAGCCCTTGACTCATTGCCATGATCACGCAGCGCGGGCTCACTCTGAGCCGAGTCGCAGACCAGAGCAACTACCGATATACAAGCTGACGAACCCTGGTGAGAAAATGCAGTGTAGAAGCAGCAAAATGATTATGAATCACTTTGAATCATATAACTAACTGGTCGCTTGCTTGTTAGGAACGAGTCGTGTGTATTATGCTGGATAAGAGGAGCCGGTTCACCGTGTGAGCCCTCTGAGAGAACTCCGGTAAGCATGGCTACTACATGCTAAGAGGCTTCTCATTGTTAGCTTGTTGATGCAGTTTGTTGTGTGAAAATGCCTTCCATTGAGATACTATTATTAAACCAATCGGAGCTACAGGAATGTTTCCTAATGTTTGAACCCACCGTGGTACTTTCTGTATCATTGTGAACCATGTAAATAGACCTTAAAAAGATCGCTAGCTAAATTAGCGTGATGCTAACACTAGTCGCGAGTGGTGCTGCCGCTACGCTAGCTCAGGTATTACCTGCAACGTGAGCGCTAACGGTGTAGCTGGGTAAGCAGACATCCCAAGTCTCCCGGAAGTTCCGGGAGTCTCCCGCAAATTAATAGCGTCTCCCTGATGCAAGCAAATCATGTACAATCTCCCGGAAATCCGACCAAGCCAGCGAGAAAGACTTTTTTCTATGTCTATGGAGAAAGAGAAGCGCAAGAGAGCACCGAGAGATACGTGCTGCGTGTGTGACAGAGTGTGAATGGAACCCTGTGATTGGCCGCTCTTACTGACAGCTGACCAATCGAGTCGCGGTTTAACTAAGCATTCCACTCAAATGTATCGCGCACTCAGGAATACTGCAGTCTGTCTCCCAGAGCTGAAGCGTCATGGCAAATGCAGAGTGCCCTAAAAAGCGAAAATATAAAACTAATTTTACTTCAGACTATACTAAGGTTTATCCCTGTATAATTTCAGTTAGAAATAATGATAGTCTGGCACGCTGCACTGTTTGCAACAGTGACTTCAACATTTCCTATGGTGGTTTAAATGATTGCAAAAGGCATGTTGAGGTGAGTTTAAAAACGTGTATTAGTGGTGTAATTTTTTGTAACCTGTACTGACTAGGCCTATAACAGAGTAAGAGTATAAGGCCGTGTTCACACCTAGCGTTTTTTGTGATAGGGAAAAGTTGAGCCGATCGTTTTTTCGAAAGCTGGCAGCGTTGTTTTGTCCTAAAACCGCAGAGAGCGTTTCCATTGCCATAACAACAGGAGCTAATCGTTAGCTAACATGCTAAAAGAACGCTAGGTGTGACTGTGAACACAGCCTAAGCCTGTTGTCTGTAGAAATTATACCTTATTCTTTTATCATTTCAGGGACCACAACATGTTAGGGAGGCCAAGCGCGGGGAAGGCACCACCAGTGTAGCACAGTTTTTCTCCCCAGAAAGGCAAAGTCTCAATGAGAAGATCACCAAAGCTGAAGTGTATTTCACATCTTTCATTGTTGAACATAACCTGCCATTCAATGTGTGTAGGCACACTGGCAAGTTATTTAGGAAAATGTTTCCTGACTCCGAAATAAAAAGAAATTATGCCTGCTCTTCCACAAAGGCAACAGCTGTAATGAACCTGGCACTGGAACATGAATGGTTGGACCATGTGTTCAAGATAATTGGCACAGAAAAAAAGGCCATTCAGTGTTATGATTGATGAGAGCAATGACATCATGTGTGAGAAAGAGTGTGCCATTTTAGCCAGGTACTACAGTGAGGCTCAGGACAAGGTGGTGGTTGGATTTGTGGACATGCCAGTCTGCAATGAGGGCAAAGCTGAATATATTTTCAATTGCCTGGCATCATCCATGCAAAACAAAGGCCTTGAGTGCAGACACGTGCAGAGGGGGGGGCTATGGGTGCCCGAGCCCCTGCCCCTTTCCCTCTGAAGGACCAAAGTGCCCTTTTGAGTGGTCATTTAATTTCAATTTCCGTTATCAGCCCCGCGTCAATAATCGCGCATCAGAAATCCACCGGCAGCCCCCCCCCCCCCCCCAACAATCGTGCAACCGAAATCGTCTGGTAGCACCCCCCCCACCCCCCACCCCCCCCCCCCCCGCTCAACAATCGCGCAATATAAAGCCTCTCCCGTTTTCGACTTTGAGCCCCTGCCCCTCAAAGGGTCTCTGCATGGCCCTGCTTGAGTGGTCCAACTGTATTGGATTCAGCAGTGACAACTGCAATGTTATGATTGGAAAAAACAACTCTGTCTTATCAAGAGTGAAAGCACAGGCACCTCACATATACAGTGTTGGCTGTCCAAGTCACTTAGTCAACATGTGCCAAAACTGCTGCTAAAGAGCTGTCAATGTCCCCTGAAGGGTTGATAATTGACATCTAAAGTTCAAAAAGAAGAGAAGACCTTAAGCAGTTTCAGGACTTCTGCAACATAGCCCAGCGAAGAGTACAGAAGCACTGTCCCACATGCTGGCTATCTTTAGGAAAAGGTTTGCACTACTTGCTTAACCAGTGGCCAGCCTTGAGTTCTTATTTTGAATCATGTAGTGATAATCAGAAGTCTTGTGACATTCAGAGGAGGCTGACAGACCCCAATATGAAACTGTATGCTTCTTTCCTCCACAATGTGACTCAGTGCTTTGATAAATTCAATCTGATATTCCAAAACAAGGCACCAGTGCTTTTCAGATTGAACCATAGCGTGGAGGAACTCCTGCATGACCTTGCCAGTAGGTTCATAATGCCCAAGCTGTTGATAGAGAACAACATTAATGACATTGATGTGAGTGACCCTGAAATACATTGTTCAGACGAAAACCTTTTTGTTGGTTTTTTAACAAGGAGGCACTTGACAACTGAGGAAACCATCTCCAGTCATAAGGCCAAACAATTTTACAAAGATGCCAGAGCCTTCTACCTGAGAAGCTTTATGAAAGTTAAGGAAAAATTCCCAACAGGGGACCTCGTCTAGACAAATATGTCACTTGTCAATCCAGACGAGCAAGATAAAGTGACTGCAGAGAAGATTTTGGCTTTGACTGGGAGATTTCCCAATATCTTCAAGCCTGATGCCACAGAGGCCCTTAATTTAGAGGTCATCGACTATGTGTCTTCAAACTTGGAAGCACTAGTCGGAAATTATAAGGATTTAGCAGTTGATGAATTTTGGGGGAAGTTGTCCAAAGTCACATCTGTGAGTACAGGGCAGTTGCGATTTAAGGAGCTCTGCCAGCTGATGAAGCTGCTGTTGGTGCTGCCAAATTCTAACTGTGATGTGGAAAGAGCCTTTAGTATAGTGCGCCACATCAAGACAGAATTTAGGAGTCAGATGTCTCACCAAACCCTTGTGAAGCTGATGTCTTGCAAGATAAACATGTTTGTTGACACAAACTGCTATGATATGGATGTGTCTGGAAATTTGCTCAAATCTGCCAAGCAAGCGGCCTCTAAATACAATGAGGGCTTGGAAAAGAAAAACTAAAGGCAAAGGAAAGGGAAAAGTCCCATATAGGCCTGTATGTACAATTAAATAGTTCTGCTATTCATTCATTGTTCTTTATTATTATTTATCTGTGACATTTTTTCAACCAGTGTGTTGATGTTTTTCAAACAGTGTGTTGATAACCTGATGTTAGTGGAACTGTAAGCATTACCTGTGAAAAACAAGCCTAAGACAAACACCTTTTTTTTCAAACATTGCCAGGGCAAGGTATTTATGTTTTGTTTTGTGGGCCTAGAGTTTTGTATGTTTTGATATAGCCCAGTATGTGAACTCTTCTAAGTAAAGTTTTGGTGAAAACTAACCCAGTCATCTGTACGATATTTAGCGGGGGGGGAGGGCCGGTGTCGTGCCAAAAAGTGATTGTCTGCCAGAAATTGATTGAAGGCCAAATGCAGTTACTCAAAGGTGATTTCTACCTAAATATGACTTGATCTCATTCATAAGCTTCATAATATAAACACTGGAGCTCACAGGACACCTTGGAATTATTTTAAAGGACCATTAACACAAAATAGGCATTTTCACCTGCCAAAAAATGATTTAAGAACAAACGTTAAACTTTCGAAGACACGTGCCTTTGCTATAATTACATTATAATACCGTTGTGTGTATCTGCATATTATGGCCGTTTAATCCAGAGAAAAGCAGACGTTTTTGCGCTACCGCTCAACGGGCTGCTGTGCGCACTCCCGCGGCCACAAATCAGATTCTGGCAGACAATCACTTTTTGGCACGACACCGGTCGCCAGACGATCGGGTTAAAAATGTTCTGCCTGGCCCTCCCCCCTAGTAATTTATTTTTCCGGGGCCCTCCCCCCGGCTCAAAAAAATTCTCCTAGGCCCTCCCCGCTACGCGAATCAAATAAAATTGGTCGGAAAATGACGTTTACAAGGTTAAAACGGCCACATAAGCACACATACACACACACGGGTACACACGCAGCAAGAGCAGGGGTTTATGCCACGCTGTGCCTTGAACTTGAGAATGGGGACAAGCCTGCTTTTATCAATGTTACGAGACTCACCCCCAGTGGCGTCAGTTTGGTTTTAGAAGTGGTGGGGACAATAACCATAAGCTTGAGTGTGGTTTGAAAAGTGCTGGGGACCCTTATGTAAGCTATTCATCCATTCAACGCTGCATTACAATATGCTCTACATTCGGCGCGATTGTCAACGGGGGGGGGGAGCACCGGACCCGCCAGCCGCGGACCCAGCACCGGACCCGCGGACCCGGCCGCGGACTCAGCCGCAGACCCGAGTCCACACACAGCCCGTGTGCATGCTGTGAGGATGTCATCGTGCGCGCCTATCGCATGATTTAGACTTGACGGTTTCGGCAGACAACCCGTTCTCATCCCAACTCGTAATATACCGACGATTTGTCACGCCCCTAGACGTCTGATACTCCCGCGTCTGTGTGAAACGATCTGGGTTCTCATAAACCCGTTCGCGGTGGTAAGAGACGAGCAGAGTCTACACAGCGTCCACTCGCAGAGCAGAGTCTACAGCGTCCGCAGTCTACTGTGAAACAATTCACTCCAAAAAGGGTTAGGGTTATGGTTAGGGTTAGCGTAATCTATCACCGTGACCGGGTTATTATTGGAGTGAATGGACGCTGTAGACTCTGCTCTGCGAGCGGACGCTGTAGTTGGGATGAGAAAGGGCTGCGGTTGAGTATGTGGGGATTTTTTCGGTCGCAATTGGGTTGCACATTTTTAAAAGTGGTGGGGACAAAATTCAAATTATAAATAGTGGTGGGGACATGTCCCCCCGTAATCGACGCCTATGCTCACCCCCCAATAATTTCACAACTTGGCTGATGACATTGTACCTTATAGGCTATTATAAGACAAAACACAAACTACCGTGACTATCTCGGGTGAACCATAGAAGCTGCCCGGACATTGCTTCTTCTTTGCAGAAAGTCACCACGTTTGCTGCTCGTTGTTTGACTTGACGCCATGTTTAAAAACCTGCAAGCTCACGAGGGGGGTTGTGAGAGATTCAGGTATCCACAAGTTTCCGCCGCCCCGTGATGCTTTGTTTCTTGCGACATTTTGGACTCGCCCACTCTGTCAAGGAGACGTGAATCATGTTTTGGCCTACACACCTTTTCAAATATCGGAAACTGATCATTGATAAGGGAAAAAAGATATCATACATCGGGAAAAAATAATTTTCCTCGGCCCTCCCCCCAGGCCAAAAATATTCTCCTGGGCCCTCCCCTAAGGCTTAAAAAAATTCTCCTAGGCCCTCCCCCCCTGACGACCGGCCCTCCCCCCCCGGTAAATATCGTACAGTCCCTTACTGGGGATTTGCGGTGGATTGTGTGTGTGCGTGTGCATGCGTGCATGTGTGCATGTGTGTGCAAGGATGGATTACTGCACAGGCCTACCAGGCCCAGGGGCCCAAGGGGTCAGGGGGCCCTGAATCCCAAGCCTTTGCATGAAGTCACCCCCTCAATATCAGCAAATCAGGATGTAGGCTATGAATCTGATTGAATTTAGGTATTGGCCATCCCCAAAATGCACCAGAAAACAGGAAATCACATCAACCAAATTCAACATTTTCTGGGGGAGGACCCCCAGATCCCCCCAACCCCTGTATACAACAATTAGCAGGGGGCCCTTTATACATCTGGGCCCAGGGGCCCTAAAGTTCTTGTGTGTGTGTGTGTGTGTGTGTGTGTGTGGTGGTGCGAGGGGGGGGGGGGGGGGGGGGGTGGGCGGGGCGCGGTCGGAAGCTCCCTGAAATGAGTTTTTGCAACTTGGGAACCCTGGGTAAGCTAACGTGCTGCTACTGTGAGAGACGGCACATGATGCATATTTGTGTTGATAAGGGACTGTTCGTTATTTATCATCAGTGCCACCGGAGGGATTCACGAGACTTTTTTTTTTTTTTACATGACCCCCCTGTCGGAGTCAGTAAATTTTAACATGACCCTGCATTAAGCCTTGTCAAAAGATACATGACCCCCCCCCCCCCCAATCAATCAGTGGTTCGAAGGACCATACACGTGTTGTGGTGTGTGTATTGTGTGTACGGTAGTCGTACTGTCATAAACAAGAGATTACTTTACTGCCACCGAGGCGAGAGGAGAGCTGTGACACTTACAGTCTATGCTGTGACACCGGGTCAGAGGCTCTGATCGCAGGTTTGGTTTCCAGCCACGATGTGGAAGGAGCCTCCACTTTACCTGTAACAAGTTACAAGTCATCTAACATCACTATTAGTCCGAAGCTGCTTGATGGTAGAGGTAAATATCCTGCGTAGTTTCTTTTTTCTGTGCTGCGCTGATCAGAGCGCCGTCCCTAGCAACGGTTTGTTATACTTGACGACGGTCTGGGACCAATCAGAGAGCAGCATTCAATAGAGCCGTTTAATAAAGTACAATATTCCATACCGGTAAATTCAAATCATCACATACGTGCCGAAGGAAAAACATGAAGGATAAACGTGGCGTGCAGAGGGGTCGGTGCCTGAAATGCCTTGAGTGCGAGTACTATGACCTGCCTCCACAGGGGAATGACTGCGGCTACTGTGGGTGCCCACCGGTCCAACATCTACAAACACCAGTGACACAGTTGGTTCAGAGCAGTGGGTTGGAAGGCCAGAAATTCGACCAGGTATATGTTTTACTTACATTTAACATGGCATGTTCCTAGCATAGTTGCTGGTGGTAGGCCTAGTAGAAGCTTTCAAATCCGTACTCAGCTAGTTACTCCAACTTCTTGTCAGTGACGACACTTTGGCAGCAGGTGGCGCAGTTTAGCTGTACATATTGGTTGTAGGGCCCTTTTTCTGATGATTTTACAGCTAGGCCAGTGTTTTTCAACCTTGGGGTCGGGACCCAACGTGGGGTCGCCTGGAATTCAAATGGGGTCGCCTGAAATGTCTAGTATTTGATTTTAAAAAATTACTGATTATATTTTATTATATATTCTTTTAACTCATTTTAAAATCATGATTAAAAACACCACACACAATCTTAAACAACTGTATCTATACTTTCACTTACTCTAATATAAATCGAGTTCAAGTAAAATTCAACATCTGAGCAGATGCATGATTGATGGCCGTGATCACATGACTGCACATCATTGGGGGTCGCCAGAAATTTGTGATGTCAAAATGGGGTCACGAGCCAAAAAAGGTTGGGAACCACTGGCTTAGGCCATGAGCTAGGGGGCTTACCGCGCACCCCCTCCATAATCCAACAAAAACATTTTTTTTAAAAAGGTCTGAACATGTTGAACATGAATACATTGAACATTTTGTGTTTCAATATTGGAAATGCATTAAAAGAACATGACTCCATGAGCTAGGGCAAGGTGTGACATCTGTCTTTTGCATGTTTGATCACCTGTGGGGGACACATTCATTAAGAAAGTGTATGGTTTGTGTAGTTTAAATGGCTTTTTTTTTTCATTTTAATTTCAATTGTTTGGTCTGTTCTTTTCACAGCTCTCTGAAAAGAGGAAGCTCGCCTTGGGATGGTTACCCTACCCCAAGGCAGCAAAGAGCCGCTTCAATAACGAGATCCTGCCTGCCTTCTATGAAGCGTCCTACCCTGTCCCTGATGACAAGCGCTTCAAGACAGATTTTATAATGGAACGCAATCGGGCCTTTGAGATAAAGGAGAAGATAGAGAAACATGAGAGCAAACTCTCCTTCATCAGAGGAGACAATCCTGCCGCCGGGGGCCGCTTCCTCAAAGCACAGTTTTCTATAAAGTCTAAGCATGACTTGGTCACTTGCGAGACCAATTTAGAAAAACTTAACATTATATTGGCAGCACTAAACAAAGAGAAGCAGATGGTTCAAGAGGATGACAATAGCCTTTTTCGTAGTGATGGGCTTAGGCTCAAAACAGGGCAAGTCAGTAAACATGACTACAATAGCAAAGCGTTGGGGAAAATTTCAAGCCTTATCTCTTGTGCTGAGAGTGACCGGGGACGGTTGGAGGCTGCTCTACAGAGGCTGAAGACCTTCTTCTCGTCTGAGGAAAACCACCTCTCTAGAGCCAAGCGTATGAAAAAGGAGGCTAAGAGAAAGAATGAGAAAAGGAAGGCCCTGCGGAGGGAGAGGCAGGAAGCTATATTGATTGAGGCTGTTTTTGGAGGAGTGTCTGACGCTGGTGTTCAGCAAGTGTATGTTGGCGCTGTGGCTGCACTGAATTACCAGCAAGGCACTCACCTCTACACCTTGCTGAAAAGGCTGCAGATCACTGCAGAAGCCCATGATCAGATCCTGACCAACCTCAGCGGGCCAGGGAAGCAAGGTTATCGGGCTGCTCATCTAAATTACCATGTGGCATGTAGAGGAGAATGTGAGTCGGAAGACTGTGCCTTCTATGAAAGAGCTGCACAGCTTTTCCGCAGCCTTGGGGGTCAGACTCACCACAACCTGTATGCACCTGCTGCTACAGGCCTTCCACAGCTGAATATGGCAGAGCTGGACATGGAGGTCTTTCAACAGGCAGAGAGCAGCCCAGAGTTAATCCACCTGCTCTCTGTAGGCTGCTTTGCAGAGGAAGTGGAGGGGTTAATGAAAACACTGTAAGCCAAGTTTAGTTTGTTTGAGAGTGTTGATATGTTATTATGTTTCTCATGTTTTTTCAGTGTTCGTTGCTGCATGTTTATGCAGTGTTTACATAACAATGATACAATACATGCTATGCTTATTCACATTCATGCAATATTTTAAGTTGAGGAAATATGGCAAAAAGGAAATGAAATGGATATACTTTATTTATCCCAAGCTGGGAAATTACAGTGCAGCAGCATCATAACACAGACACAGTGATGATAACAACATATAGTATAAAAATATAAAGAAGATGAATGTAATGTAATGTAATGCCCAAATGCAATGTTTATTGTTTTAACTGTTTGTGACAGTAATGCCTTTTTGCACAAAAAAATCAATTAAAGCCAGTTGTGACAACTTGTGAGAGCCCTCATCACTCTGTCACAAGTCTCACAGTATGAGAATTTATTTGTATGGCATAAATATGGTCTGCTCCTATCTCCTAAAAATCTAGCAAAAATTGCCTACAAACATATACACAGCAAGTGTTCAACTCAAAGAACTATTGGGAAACAGTAGTGTAGTAAAGCATTGCCTACTGTTTTATTAAGAGGCTGTGCAATAACAGACAGGTGTTTTCAAACAAAGCAGGCACATAATGAACAAAACTTAGAAGAAGATATAATCTGGGTTCACCACCTTCTGCCTCAGTCTACCAAATCTTGATACATCTGGCTCCTCTCCAACATCACTGGTATCACTATCAGCAGCATCACTGTCGTCAACCTCTAAAACTACTTCATCGTCACTCTCGACACTAGACAAGTCTGACTCAGAGTTTGGGGCACGGTCATCGGTTGGAAGAGCTGCAAGATCACTGAGAACACTTGAACAAACAGTTTTGCCTATGTGAGCTCCCACCAGCTCTAGCTTGATGCTCTTTCTGCAAGTCTGCTGCATCCCATGTTTGGACAAATACTTGTCCAAGTCTGACACACGCAGTTTGGATAACTGACCCTGTCTGTATAGTTCCTCCCAGTCATAGTCATCATATGTTTTAGCATTTGACTGCGCTTTTCTGTCGTCTATTTCAGCAGATCGCTTAGCCTTCATCAAGTTCATATGTTTCATGTGCTGCACATATTCACGCACACAATGCTCATCCACCACATACTTCTGTGAGAATTCTGAGATGGAGGCCGGGTTGTCTAGCTGGACATCCTTGCGTCCAACTGCCTTCTTAAGTTGAGCACGCGGTTGAAAGTCATCTGGTAGCCGACTATCAACTGGGGTTCTGTTCTAAGGGTGGTACTTCAAAGCTGGCAGTTGTTGGTGGTCTGGATAAGGTCTGGGGATCCTTGTAACTGGTGGTCCAGAGAGGGGATTTGAGGAGCAAAAGTCACAGAGAGACCCTGAGCCTGAGGATTGGGGAAACGCAGATGTCAGTAAAACATTCTCTTAAAACAGATGTCCTACAACAGTGTATTCCAAAACTGATTCATAAACAAATACATTCGTCTTCCCAAGATTGTTAATTGATCCAGATTAGAGGAAGATATAGCAAACAGAGATAGGGATGGGAAGATACTGCAGCTGCAGCACATGAACGTAGATCATATTTAACCATCATCTACTTTTCATTATGACAATATAGACGTTCCAAAATAAGCCTGGTTTGTTATCTTGTTGCAATGTTAGATAATGGGCTCTATGCACAGCTCCACCACTTCCTGAATTTAAGGCAGGTCCTTCATTTCCTGTCTTACATTATTGAACAAACTGATTAATCCAGGTGTGTCTGACCATTGTGACTACTCAGACACACCTGGATTAATCAGTTTGTTCAATAATGTAAGACAGGAAATGAAGAACCTGCCTTAAATTCAGGAAGTAGTGGAGCTGTGCATAGAGCCCATAGGCATCTGGCAGTAGATAAACACTGCTGGTCCCTTACAATGGAATTCTAGAAAAAAACAAAAACAATAATGGACTCCTTAAGCCAAGTGAAATTATGCATCAAACTCACCTTTGCAACTTCCTTTGAGAAACTCCATGTACAGTTCACCGATCTCAAAATGTATGTCAATGAAGCTTTCAATCTTCTGAAAGTAATTATGGCCTGGAACAGCTGATCTCTGCGTCCTACCACTCGCCATGTGCTGCTGTAGATACTCACGATTGTAGAAGAATTGTTCCTCTGAAAAAGATGTACACACATATTGTTCCTTTTACTTCTTATACATCTGTTCAATAATGAATAGCAGATTACAGTGCCACAGATTTTACTTTAGTTGTCTGCGAGTTAAAATGCCCAGGGTTTATTACTTTCTTGCTCCATGGGAATTAATGAATCCCATACCTGTTTTTTCCACAGTAAACGCTCTGGTAAATCCAGCTGGAGCAGGTGACTGGTCAAGTCTGAGTCTGGTTTCTTCTGCCACAGCCCAAGCATTGTTTTCCATCATCTTCTGTGCATGATCCTCAAGGGCTGATCTGGTCATTGTGGTTATGTCCATTTCTGTTAAACCATGGGTCTCAGAAAAGATCTGCCACTGGATTGTACCTCCATCACATATCGCTTCACCTGAAAAAGAAAATAATAATAATAATTTATTTACACACACACACACACACACACACACACACACACACACACACACACACACACACACAATAAAAATTAGACAAAGTTCACTCACATATGTACTATTTAAATGCATCCTTTCACCAACTACCCTTCTCCACAAACAATGAATTCCCCTTTCCCCCTATATTAAGGAAAATTAGGTTGAATTGTAGAATATGGCACATTTACCCATGCAAGCATTCAGCCTTTCAGCTTCATTTTGCCCAGAATCCTCCCGAGCTCTGTGAATTCGACACAATAGGTCCGTTGAATGAATCCGGGTTTTTTCTGCTGCTCTGAAACGTACCTGGAAAAAAAAAAAACATTTTCATTGTCTACAGTAACTGTCAATATTTCTGTTGAGGTCATTTTCATTATTATAATCTAATATTAGAGTTAAGATGTTCAAATCAATCTTTCTGTAGTCTGTTGACTGAAAAATGTACCTCAAAATTTGAAACACCAACTCCTGGTCCAGCATCGGTCAGCTCGATGATCTGAGGACAAACTATGGGCATTGGGGTGAGATCCAGATGTTTCAGCAATTCTTGGCAGGACTTCATTACTGGCTTGTAGCAGTCCCACGCATTCTTTTTTGAACTGGAAGTCAGTGTCACTATAGCATTCTCAACTGCAGTCACTACACCAGATACCTGACTAATGACCTCACTCCCTAATGCAATGTCAGCAGTAGACAGACAGTCTTTGACTTGAAACCAGTCCTGTGTGCCTTGTTCCAGTTGCTGTTTAAATGACTTCAATTGCAGGTTGGTGTATGAGCGGAAAGGGCAGTCGGCTCTCTCTGTAACGCACTTTACATCAGCTTCCATTGCGGTGTCAAGGAAGTACTTTGTGGCATCTCTGGTCCGACAGAAGAGCTTTCTCACATCCTTATGAACAGCTGCCCCAGGAACCTCAAAATCATCAGGACACTCCCTCCTGAGACGCATATAATTGGAGGCCCAAGTTGTCCCATGGGTTCCGATGTAGGCCTTTGGGTGGATTACTGCCATACTGGAATCATCTGAAGATATCAAGGTAGTGGCCTCCAACTGAGACGGTTCTTTCTTGAGCACACGAAAAGCAGAGGGTGTGATGTACATGGAAGGCTCTGGGAAGTCGTGAACTGGTAGCCTTTTTGCAATCTGATCATCTGTGGGTTGGAGAACCGACTGTCTCCTTGACCCATGAAATCCCTCTGAAAATATGAATAGTTGTGTTATTCGCTCATAGGGGGGAGGGTGTGTGGAAGTCATCACATTTACATTGGCTCAGATAAATAAAACAGTTTCATCGTGACAAACCTGAAGTTCCAGGGCGAAGGTAAGCCTTGTCGTCCATGCTGATGGCCATAGCAAACTTTCTCCTTTCCCCAGCGTCAATTCCAAACAGATGCTCTTTGGCAAGAGAAACGTGTTTCCTCTGATGGTGAGTGCATTCATTATCCTTTTCCTCTGTTTTCGGAGGTTTCTTTGAGCACCAGAGTCCTAAACCCTTCTGAAAAAAAACATTAAAACAAACATACAATCATATCTAGCTGTAAAGAATTAAACTAGCTTAAAGCAGAAGTAAGAGATATATTTGTGTTAATATAAGTCTTAAATAGTTATATCTTCCAACAGCAATCACTTCTATAGAGTGTTTGGTCTGAAACACGGGTCTGTCAGTCACTCTGCTCTGCTCTGAGCCCAGGAGAAAACTTTTCTCGTATCCTACAGTTTTTATCCAATGAGGAGAGAGAACGGCATGCAGGGCTGTGTGTGCAGCCAAGGGATGCTGTGAATGTGGTGACGTAGGGACGAGGACTGTTATGGTGCGTTCAAGGCAACTCGAAACTCGTGTTTTTCCGACCTGTGAACTCGTACCAGTTCGTTCTGGTACGAGTTCACAGGTCAGAAGTTACGAGTGGCCGTTATAGTGACTTTCACAGGTAAAACAGGTCGGAGAAACACGAGTGGGTTGCCTGGAACGCTACAAAGTCGTAAGTTGTGACTTGAAGCTGTAATTTACGGTTTCAAAAGCCTGCCTGGATCGCTTACTTCTGCTTTAATGAAAAACAGAACAATTTAAAATGAACAAACATTCTTTCAGTAATCAAACCGCAAACAGGCACTAACCCACATAAACACACAGTCAGTCACACACATACACACACTGACTCACATGAAACTGCACAGTAACATGCACACACAATAAAGCCCTAAAATGTATATTTAGACCTACATGTCTCTTGCTCTGTAGGGATTTCAGACGTTTTGCTCTTGCTCTGCTATGCACTGTGGACACAGCACGAATCAATGGCAGTCCTCGTCTCAGCCTTCTGTAGTTTGCCAGTTTCAGCAGATCCCGGGACTTCACTCTATGATGGGTATAGAGTACGCTTTCATGCCGACGACCATGAACTGTAGTTTTGTCCTCTGAAAATAGCATACAAAATTCTGGTCACCAAGTCTTCCATTAATAGTTTCCAATGGCCAAAGTTTACTATAAAACAAAGATTTATATTTTAGGATTATGCATGTAACTTACTTACCTATACACTTAGCCAACCACCTCTCATCCTCTTCATCCATCATGGTTTTGGGACCCGCACCTCCTGCCCTCTTCTTAATGCGTGCATCTTCAGCAATCTGGTCTGCCTTCCTTTTCACAGCTTGTTTCAAACGCTGCCTGGTGTACGGCGTCTCAGCTGCCTGTAAATGGAAAATAGTACAAATACCACAACAGGTCATCACCTTGCATCAACAACATTTTAAACACATCCATAAAAAAATTTAACTGTAGTGAACGTCAACATATTATACTCAATGGACATCATTATGAAATGGTGCTGATTATTCTGCTTTAAATGTCTGAAGAAGTAGGCTACTTACTTTCAGTTTTTTCACATTATCTAATGCCTCCTGCAGAACGTTCCTTTCATTCTCTAGATCACCAACTCTTTCTGGAGTCCATCTTCTCAAAGCTACTTGTATCTGCTCCGTTAAAGTTTTAATCCTGCCCTCCAGGTTTTCTATGCGGTGATCAAGCCTCTGGGAGACAAAGACCTCTGCAGCCGATTTGCTGGCCTCCCACCTGTCCAACCGTCCCTCAAGATCTTGCAGGAGTTGTTTTGCTCTCATGGTAGTCATGCCATGCATTTTTCCAGCAGAGACCAACAAAGCAGTGGCAACCCTTCGATCATATTCATTGGTCATTGACTCAATGAGTCGGTTTATCTATGAAGAGAAGAACAAGATTAATAGTGAATATTATATAAAGGCAGTGTAAAACTTATGTTGGTACACAGATAAAACTGAATGCGTTTCCCCCAGTGTTTATAGTTAAGGGACCGTTTGGTATGGTGACGTATACTAAACACACACACAGGCTGGCCTGAGCTTGTGTGCTGTGTGTGTCAGAGCATCTCTGTGTCTGTCTCCTGATGGGTTGGCCTATATGACAATAGCGATTGGCCAGACCAGTACAGGCAGACCAGTGGAAGTGAACCTGGCCTCCCTGGCCCAGTCACAATTTTGCTCCATTTGCCTAACCTCCTCTCATCTCTTTCTCTCTCTCCCTCTATCTCCCATACCAGTCTCCCTGTCCCCCACCTCTCTCACCAGTTTGTCTGTCTCTCTCCCTCTCACCAGTTTCCCGGTGTCCCCCCCACCCACCCCCTCTCACCAGTCTCCCCCCCCCTCTCTCTCTCTGGGAGCAAAAAACTGAAAAACAAACATGCTGCAAATGACTGATGTTGGTCATCTTGGTGTGATGCATTTTTCAGCCATACCCTCATCTCCCCAGACAATCACCACCTTATTACACACGTTCTCTGTGGGAAAAACTGAATGTACAACAGTAGGCTAGGGACTGCGGACTAAAGTTTGCTCTTCTGTTCTGTGAGCCTATGAACTAGCTAGTTGGCCTACTCTGTTGTGAGGCACTCCAGTCGCAACACCAGAAACCACAACAAAACACATCTGAAAAGCAAACTGTACCGTTTCAGTATTGACGTCTTGGTGTTGTTGTTGTTGTTGGTATCCATCTTTCAAAAGTTGTAGGAAAATACTTTCCAATGGCGCCGACCCGTCCTTTAGGATTACCCACTGCTTGCGTCTGTCTCGAAAAAGCAACACTGGGATACCATATTCGGGATGCATCAAGCAGTCCCGGAACCATTCTGCTTCTATTTGTTTTGAAAAAAATGAACTAAAAATTTCTAACGCACTCTCCATTGCCAAAACACCACAGGAGGGCACCAGCAACTCCTCCAAAACCCTCTGGACTCCCCGTAATTTTGGGATGTCAACTTTTAATAGTTGAAACTCTATTTTTTTTTTTGTGTCCTCGCCCGACAGCTTCTGCAAAGACACACAGAGGTTTTTATGCCTCCAGACACCGGCCCGTATTCGCGTTCGTGTGGCGTTGTGCATCTTGCTCGCTTGACCCAACCTAACCGCTCGCATCTTCTTCTTCTTCTTCTTCTTCTTCTTCTCGAGTTCCGGCAGGCTGTACGCTTTCAAGCGTAATGCTGCCCTCCACCGGTTATATATAGAACTACTACTAAATCCTCTCATAGAGCCGCTCGCATCTTACTCGCTACTTCCTGATATCACCTACACATGATTGGGATCGAGGTGTGGGGGGGTGGGGGCGATTTTCGTTGCGCCTGCTCTGCTGGGCGGGGGGGGAGGCAGATCCTCCAGACAAAAAGTTGAATGACCCCCCCTCGCTGGCCTTTTTTTTTTTAGTGGACCCACCCCTCAACAAAGAATATTATGACATGACCCCCCCCCCATTTTCCTCCGGTGGCCCATTCCATAAATAACGAACGGTCCCTAAGATGCCAGGTTGTGATAATTATTGTTTTCTGAGATGTGTATAATGTGTTTTATTACACTGAAGCTGTTTAAATGTTCATTTTGGTTAAAATGATAAATAGTGATTAAAGGAGCTGTTTAAAAATATAAATAGTGCTTTATGAAGATAAATAAGTGCATTTATGTTAAAATATAAGTTCATGGTGAATAACTGTCATGGTAAAAATACTTATACTGTACTGTAAGTGTACAGACTCATTTAAATTGATTTGAATACTGTATATCCTGCATCTGGGTATAGATATGGAAGATATTTAGGGTAATAAGTGAAAGTTGAATGATGTCATGTGATTGAATAGAGAGTAATGGTTACGTTTCTACACTCTGTGTAGATTGTGTTTTATTTGCCAGAATAAGGAATTGATTCAGATTCTGAGCCCGTGGAGGTTCGGTGGCGAGCTAGGAAGGACGACTCGGACGGAGTGGAGAGCGGTGTGGCCAGCCGTGGCACCCACTCCGGAGAACCCCAGACATCATCTCATTTCACTCGATACAGATAAGAAATAACACTAAAATCTACCCGGGTAGTAGTTATATGAACAGAACATTACACATACCCCCCACAGAACGGAACTGAACTCTTAACTTATAATACAGAAGAAGGGACACTTTTGTTGAGCTTTTTTCATTTTGTTTTGTTTGTTTTGGATGGAAGAGCTCTATTTGTTTTGTATTTTTCTATTTATCATGCACTGCAAAAAACTAAGCTTGTGAAGGACAATAAATTGTCAACTTTCAACTTCATGTTCCATTATTTAAATAATTTAAAGGTCCAACTCATCCGAACCTAGAAAGAGTGTAAGTGTCAATTAGAGCCCGACCGATATATCGGCGGGCCGATATTATCGGCCGATATTAGGCATTTTCCAAACTATCGGTATCGGCATTTATAATGGCCGATAAATGAATATTTTAAAAAACGGACGAAACCCCCTTCAACCAGTTATAACGCCACAAACCCTACAACCGGCTGATCCAGCCAGAGTCGGGCAGAGCGAACGAGTTATCCACGACCGCGAGCGACATGAGCAGCACAAGCGGCCGGCAGTCTTTCATTTTCAATGAGCGCTGCCCGGCAGCGAGCAGCGCGATGCCAGCGTCCAGAGCGACGCGGAGAGTTGTTTAACTTTATGCAAATGAGCGGCGTCGGTGCGAAGCAGCAACCCGCTACACTTCACGCCATTGTCCTATTTCACAGCGTCGCCGCGCATCAATTGCCGCCGAAAAGGCGCTTTTTTCTTTTCTTTAGTTTTCCTTCTGCTCTGGAGACGACTATATTCCTATGGGTGCTACGGGCGGCACTTGTGTCATAGACGCGCCGTGGCGGCAGTGTGTTTTGCACTTTATAATGCTTTATCTCCATTTCTGTTATTTTGATTACTAAATAAAAAACAGGGGAAACGTGTAAATTGTTATTTGAACATGCTTGTCACGCCGGCCTGCCGAATGGCTCTACTACAAACTTGATATTGCAATGGGCGCAACCGAATTGATGTCTGCAGTGCTGCTTGAAGCCCCGCCCCCCTGGCGACGGCAGCCAGCAGCCAGCGGCCGGAGCGCCCCCTGCTGCTCATGTTACTCGCGGTGTGACCCATCGGTGGAGTGTGTTCACTGCATTATCCTATTATTTTAGCGAGGACTCATAAATAACTACATATAACTAATGTTAGGGAAATCTGTTTATGTTTTGTTACGTGTTTCTGGAATTTCTTTTTTAAATATATATATCGGCCGATATATCGGAATATCGGATTTTTAAATCATCAAATATTTGTATCGGTATCGGCCTTAAAAATCCCATATCGGTCGGGCTCTAGTGTCAATAGTGTGTTTCTTCCAGTCAGGCTAAGGGCGCTACACTAACTGTATAAGTTTGTGGTTGGTGTCTATGTGCATCAGGGATCTGGGGCCTGGGACACAGTATGCCCTGCGCACCACACAACGCAACTCAGACATCCTTGTCACAACCCCCAAAGTGTCGACTCTATGCATTGATGCACGGATTCGGCGCCACTGCACACGATACCCTTGTGCACGTAGCAGTCCCATCACCATCCGGTATCCGGCATTTGGGTTGGTGGTGTGGATATCTGAGATCAAGCTGTCTAGCTCCTTATCGGATAATGTACTGTATAGACCCCTAACAGAGAGACCCCACTCCTGCATCCGTCTCTGGAGTGTCCACCTGGACAACCCTTGAAGACGGGCTATACAGGTTACTGATATCCCCATACTAAGAAGCTCAGACACATATTCCTCGCTTAAAATAAGTCTAGGGCGACCAATCTGTCCTCCAGGGAAAATGTAACAACTTGATGTTGTTCATTTTTAGCAGCCACAAGGGCGTGTAATTCTGTTAACAAACTGAAAAAATTCTGCGGTATCTGAAGCTGGCCAGAACATGCGCTGAGTATGACAAGCTCCCGAGAAATGGTGAACTCTAGAAAATCATAATCTTGAGGGGCCCTTTCAAGCCAGCCTGACAGCCGGTTGTAAAGCCTGTTCAAGATATAGTCAAGCAACATTGCCTAGACAGGAGGAAATAACAAATGACAATGACAAAAAATTCATTGGGTGCCAAAAATAAACATGATTAAAACGCTTATCACACTTCCTTGGGCTAGCTATGGAAGCAGCTTTGGTGTTGACTGAGTGATGTATACCGGAAATTAAAATACAATACTATATTTCAATTTGTTATGGCAAGTCAATGTCTCATAACACAAAATGCAACAACATATACACTCACCGGCCACTTTATTAGGTACACCTTGCTAGTACCGGGTTGGACCCCCTTTTGCCTTCAGAACTGCCTTAATCCTTCGTGGCACAGATTCAACAAGGTACTGGAAACATTCCTCAGAGAGTTTGGTCCATATTGACATGATAGCATCACGCAGTTGCTGCAGATTTGTCGGCTGCACATCCATGATGCGAATCTCCCGTTCCACCACATCCCAAAGGTGCTCTATTGGATTGAGATCTGGTGACTGTGGAGGCCATTTGAGTACAGTGAACTCATTGTCATGTTCAAGAAACCAGTCTGAGATGATTCGCGCTTTATGACATGGCGCGTTATCCTGCTGGAAGTAGCCATCAGAAGATGGGTACACTGTGGTCATAAAGGGATGGACATGGTCAGCAACAATACTCAGGTAGTCTGTGGCTTTGACACAATGCTCAATTGGTACTAATAAGCCCAAAGTGTGCCAGGAAAATATCCCCCACACCATTACACCACCACCACCAGCCTGAACCGTTGATACAAGGCAGGATGGATCCATGCTTTCATGTTGTTGACGCCAAATTCTGACCCTACCATCCGAATGTCGCAGCAGAAATCGAGACTCATCAGACCAGGCAACGTTTTTCCAATCTTCGATTGTCCAATTTTGGTGAGCCTGTGCGAATTGTAGCCTCAGTTTCCTGTTCTTAGCTGACAGGAGTGGCACCCGGTGTGGTCTTCTGCTGCTGTAGCCCATCCGCCTCAAGGTTCGACGTGTTGTGCGTTCAGAGATGCTCTTCTGCATACCTCTGTTGTAACGAGTGGTTATTTGAGTTACAGTTGCCTTTCTATCAGCTCGAACCAGTCTGGCCATTCTCCTCTGACCTCTAGCATCAACAAGGCATTTGCGCCCACAGAACTGCCGCTCACTGGATATTTTCTCTTTTTCGGACCATTCTCTGTAAACCCTAGAGATGGTTGTGCGTGAAAATCCCAGTAGATCAGCAGTCTCTGAAATACTCAGACCAGCCCGTCTGGCACCAACAACCATGCCACGTTCAAAGTCACTTAAATCACCTTTCTTCCCCATTCTGATGCTCGGTTTGAACTGCAGCAGATCGTCCTGACGATGTCTACATGCCTAAATGCATTGAGTTGCTGCCATGTGATTGGCTGATTAGAAATTTGCGTTAACGAGCAGTTGGACAGGTGTACCTAATAAAGTGGCCGGTGAGTGTATATTAGGGCTGTCAAAATTAACACGTTAACGTGAGATGATTAATTTCTGGAATTAACAGTGATATTTTTTTTAACGCATTAATGCATTCCTGCCCTGTTTTACCCACAATTCAACCCCTGGCGCGTTCATTCCTCATCGCGTAAAGTCCAAAACACACCACCGCCGAATGGCGCGCATCAAAACAGCCGCCCCTATTATTTTTTATGTAGCCTACACCCCCACACCGGCGGCACACGTCTGCCGCCACCGGTGTGCAATATAGTGACTATGGATAAATATTCCATACAGTCAGACTTTAAATAATCCAAACTATCCCTTTAGAATAACATTTTATTTGAGAAAACCATTCAAAAAACACTTGACCTGCCATTCAGCGAACAAGGCTGGCCACCTGTCTTTTGACTTTCCCTTCTGGAAAATCTGGCAGGAAGTTCACTTCTGACTTTCTGGCCCTCTTTAGTCTTTTTGAACCCTTTGATCCAGAGGTACGTGCATTGACTCTGAGCTCGGAACATCCAGTCAATCGCATCTTCTGCCGAAAGTTGCCCATTTTGAATTTTAGACTGAACTTCCAGCAATACCACCCACTGACAGACCCTGGTTCCTTAAGACAAGGATGCTTGTTGATGAGAGCTTGGGCTACATGATCATAGTCATCACGTGATGGGTAGGGATTGTGAGCATAAATGGCTTCTGCTAACTTGTCTAAGATGTCCGATTTCATGTCTTTTGAAATGTCAAGAAGGGTCACATCTCTATGGAAGGCTTCATTTCCTTGCTTCAGTTTCAACTCAACATCAAAAGAAAAGGCAGGAATGACAAATGGTTGAGGCAGCTGATGAGTTTGGGTACCACTGGGGCTCTCCTCGAGGGAAGATGACAGGCTTGCTGTGTCTAGAGTTGAGTCTGTGTGGTATGATTCAGAAGACTTGGTGTGCACTTTCAAAGTTGCTTTATCTTTAGGAAGCTCCGACATGCTACTCAAATTGCACAGTTCATTATCAAATTCGGGGTCCTGATACTGAATCACAAGGTCCCCCTCTAGTCCCAGTTTGGTCTTCAGGATTGAGCAGAAGTCATCAACAGTCTCAGGCAAGTTGTCAATGGTAACCTTTCTAATGTCATTTTCACTCAAGATGATGCGCAGCAGCATGATGAAACTGATGAAAGAAAAAAATTGAAAGAAAAAAATTGAAAGAAAAAAAATCCACAGAAGTTACGATTTCACAATCGGATTGAGTGTGGTCATATTAACAATAGTGTTAATATTATAATCAGGTCTTTGAAGTGTCTCGGTTATTTGTTTGTGCATAGAAGTATCATCCTGAACTCGTACTTGTTAATATGTGCACTGAAATGAGAGGTTCTGTGATGCACTTGTACTGCTTAGGTAGCAGTGTGCCCCAGGTGTATGTTATTCCATGAATATCAATTACTGAACTGTAACTAACATACCGGTACCTTTATTGTTAAAGACAGGACAGAAGCTGTAGGCTGATGCTCCAAACTCCAACTGTGAAAAAATAGAAATTACATTTTTAACAAACTGAAAAACTTGGTTGCAATTGTGGGGAGGCTCATGAGCTACAAAACAATACCTTAATGTACAAGAAACGCCTTCGGTGAAACCACAAGTTGGCCTTGCACAGTGTATGCCGACAATGGAATGTAGTGGTTCAGGTCTTCAGGTTCTGCTACCATCAGTTGAGCTGGGTCTCTCTTGCAGACTTTGTAACATCTGAGGTGCTCCAAATACCAAGCTGAGAAAGGTTCAAGAAGAAAGAATAGCTTGTTGCATACAAGCAACACATGGACAATCTTACAAAAATCAGGGAGTCCACTTGTGCTTCCAACCGACACGAACATTCCCTTGGTGTATCTTGTTCCATGCATGTATGCGGTTGTGGCCAGAGATACACTGCTCAGTGTAGTTCTACATTTCTTCTCAATCGCTTGCTTGACAGAGGAGGCCACAATGTCCAGGGAAATATTTGATACTCCTTTTACTTCCACAGGCTGGGCATATCCAGGTAGTATGCCAACATAAGTTTGTGTCTGAGGGACAGAGTCAATAGAATGTTTTTGAAATTATTGACATCGTGAACCACTTTCTTGAAAAATCTATGTTACGCTTCGAAACGTAATGTCCAAAAATCAACCAGTGGTCCAAAGCAGCGGTTTAAATGAGCATAATGTTCAAGAAAATGTTTAGGTTTGAGTTTCAGCCCTGGAAACACAATCAGTAACAGTTTTCTGTGACGCCAAAAGTTCCACAATGTCTTTAAGTTCCAGAATTACAGACCATGCATCATCTTCAGGAACAACATCACCTATGAGCAGAGGCAGCAACCTCAAAAGGGTCCAATGCTCATGGTTGTTGCCTCCAATAGTTGCACTCACAAGTACTTTTTCTGGAATTTTCTGTGGACGGTTAACTCTGTCAGAAAATGTATAGGGGAAGCGCTGTATGGCAGTGTTCAAATAATCCAATGTGAAGTACTTCTGTCCAATGATTTTTTTCAAACACAAACAGAGCTCAAAAGGAACAATACCTTCTAGCAGGTCATGTAAAAAGTCAGGAGGAAAACCTGTAATACAATGAAAGTAAGATAAGTTGTTCAATACAGTCTCTTTTCACTCCGTCAACACTTTTCAAGCACTCATTCTCCCTCAGCCTGGAAACATTATCATTGTAGGACTCTTTGGTTCTCAATAAAAATGACTTACTTTGCACAGAACAACTCTGAATATCACTACGACTGGCTAAACAAAAATGACAAAACTTGTCAACATTAAAGATCTCCTGAAAACCAGCAAATGAATGTGCTCCCAAATTATCAGATGATAAATACAAGACGGTACCCCTTATGCTGGTTCCCAACCTGCTGATGTAAATCCCTTGGTTTTCAAGCAGTTGGAGATCTCTCAAACGTGGTTCTACAATCCTGTCATAGCCAAATGTTTTTGCATCAACACTTTTACACAAGAGAGCAAGATATATACTAGACAATGATGACCTGTATTTAACAGGTAAATTTGCTATTACCCAGTATATTGCGCACAATTTGTGCTTTTTTCTTGAGGTCCCTAAAGGGTTACAGACCTCAAAATCATCAATATACAGACCTAAAGAAAATGTCTGATCTTCCCCAGACAGAAGTGGGTTCTCTCTGAAATATGATCCATCAAATAGGGTCTTGTAATGACCAGGTAGTGATTCTGTACTGGCTTCTTCTAAAACTTTGTCAATAACATCACCCCTATTTAACAATCTTTGCAGTGTTTTTAGAATTGAGACATAAACAAAGGTTTCCTTTAATGGCAAGTCTAAAACATACTCAACTGGGTCTATGACACCATTTTTTTCTTTGAAATAGGACAACCTTCTTTGATCTGATCCCAGACACCCACTCTGGGAAATGGAGCTGAGTGGATTGAGGCTGTGTAAGGCGTCTGTTACCAAAGTTAGTGTTTTCATCAACGTTACAACTGTGCTGCCTCAAGACCTTTTTTACTGTATACTCATTTAGTTCACCAATTAAAACACCAATGTCATAAAATTCACTGACTATTTCTTGAGTGGCTAATTTGGAAACATGCAGGACTGCTTGTATTCACAAAAGTAACGGTGCAAGCCTTTCCTGAATTTTTTCAGTGGCGTCATGGTACTCTGCTTCATTATCAGAATTATCCTCTAGTGCAGACATGGGCAAACTACGGCCCGTGGGCCATATACGGCCCGTTAGGCTTTTTAATCCGGCCCGCCGACGTTGTCCAAATTATAGTAAAAATCCATGAATGTGTAAAAACCTCATTCATTTCCCTTTCCCCTGCAATACCCTTGTTTCCCCGATAGATGGCGCACTAGTCTAGACCTTTGTTGGAGTGTAACTTTACAGCTGCCATTTCCCCCCTTCGGTAAAAATGAGCGGACCAAAGAAAAGAAAAGTGGACACTGAGTGCCGAGTGTTTAAAAAAGAGTGGACAACAAAATATTTTTTTACTGATGTACGATCAACGGCTGTATGTCTGATATGCCAAGAAACGGTTGCAGTTTTCAAAGAGTACAATATCAGCCGTCACTTTGCCACAAAGCATGCTAACTACGCGAGCAAGCAGTCAACTCAAGAACGGGTGGCTACTGCTCAGAAGTTAGCAGCTAATTTACAGACTCGGCAGAATTTTTTTCACCGACAAACTGCGATTCAAGAGTCAAGTACCAAGGCAAGTTTTTTGCTGGCATTCAAGTTAGCAAAGGCTAGCAAGCCTTTCTCCGAAGGCGAGTTTTTGAAAGAATGCATGGTAGAGACAGCAGATCTCTTGTGTCCGGAAAGCAAAGTCAAGTTTGAAAATATCAGCTTATCACGCAGGACAGTGACTCGCCGTGTGGAACTGATTGACGAAGATATAGTCAGCGAGTTAAACAAAAAGGCGGAGTCGTTTAATTTATATTCACTAGCACTGGATGAAAGCAACGACATTAAAGACACTGCTCAGCTCCTAATTTTCATCCGAGGGATAAATGACAGTTTTGAGATAACGGAGGAGCTTTTGAGCATGGAATCGCTGAAGGGGAAAACGCGAGGAGAGGACTTATATGAACAGGTGTCTGCGGTCATCGAGAGAATGAAGCTGCCTTGGAGTAAACTTGCCAGTTTCACCACGGATGGATCGCCAAATTTAACTGGAAAAAACGTCGGGCTGCTGAAAAGAATCCAAAATAAAGTGAAAGAAGAAAACCCTGACCAGGATGTTATTTTGCTTCACTGCATCATTCATCAACAATCTCTGTGTAAGTCTGTATTGCAGCTTAATCATGTCGTGGATCCAGTTGTAAAGCTTGTTAACTTCATACGAGCAAGGGGACTTAATCACCGTCAGTTCATTACGTTCCTAGAGGAAACCGATGCGGATCACCAGGACTTACTTTACCACTCTCGTGTCCGCTGGTTAAGTTTGGGGAAAGTGTGCCAACGAGTGTGGGAGCTCAAAGAGGAGATTCGTTCGTTTTTGGAGCTAATGGGGAAATCCGACAAATTCCCTGAGCTGAGCGATGAGGCCTGGCTTTGTGACTTTGCGTTTGCTGTGGACATATTGTCACATATGAATGAGCTGAACGTTAAGCTGCAGGGGAAAGATCAGTTTGCGCACGACATGTACACAAATGTGAGAGCCTTCAAATCCAAGTTGACTTTATTCTCCAGGCAAATGTCAAACAAATCTTTCGCTCATTTCCCCACACTGGCCATGCAGAAGGCCCGAAACGTGAAGAAATACTGCAAATCACTGGACGACTTGCACAGAGAATTCTGCCGTCGGTTCACTGATTTTGAAAAAATTGACAAGTCACTTCAGCTGGTGTCCTGTCCCCTGTCACAAGACCCCGAAACAGCACCACATGAGCTGCAATTGGAGCTGATCGATCTTCAGTCTGACTCCGTCTCAAAAGAGAAGTTCAAATCTCTTAAACTGAATGACTTTTACGCTTCACTTAACGAAGCCACATTTCCAAACCTCCGGAGGACGGCACAGAAGATGCTGGCATTGTTTGGCTCGACTTACGTGTGTGAGCAGACTTTCAGCGTCATGAACTTCAACAAAGCCCGTCACAGATCCCGGTTAACTGACCAACACCTCAGATCTATTTTGAGAATTGCCACCACGAAACTAACTCCAGACTTTGATGCACTGGCAAAAAAGGGAGAACAACAACACTGTTCCCACTGAAATGTGAGTTTCTCTACTGTGTTAAAAATAGCAACTTGCGCATTTACGCACAGCAGCGGTACAGTAGCTTAAGTAACATGCCGCACATCACTCTCAATTTAAAGACCCCCTTCTTTCGTTGGGTAATAATATGTTCATAATGTTGAAAGTGATTCCATTGATCTTTTTCCACTAAATGTTGATTTCTTTAAATTTGCACCTTCAATTGTGTCTGTTTTTCATACATTTCAATCCCCAGGTTTGATAAATTACATTGCGTGTCCAAATGCTCCTGGCCCGGCCCCTCTGTCAAATTTTAGAACCCATTCTGGCCCGCAAGTCAAAAAGTTTGCCCACCCCTGCTCTAGTGACACATGAAAATCATTGTCAGCAACATGTGACTGTGATTCAGCCATTTCACATTCTGGCAATTCACGTTCTTCGACAGTGATCTCTGTCTTCAAGTCTTTTAAAGTACAATGTGGGTCTCAACGAGATTTATGTGATGTAAAACTAGAGTAAACGTTTGATTTGAAAAGACAGTGATTAAAAGGACAGTTAACAGTCTCCCTATTCCCCAGGTGCTTCCCAAGATGAGCAATATATTGTTTTAGGCCGACTGCCTCTTCAAAGTCACAAAACAAGCATTTTACTTTAAAGCCAACAAGTCCACTACTCTGTTCTATGAGCCCATGATCTCTCAAGTGGACCTGCAAGGATTTTTTAGATCTGAAATACTCTGCACAGTCTTTGTATATGCAGGGTAGTGGACAATTTCTTCCGTAATGTCTGTGGCTACTTTGGTAATGTTCAATGATCCTCTTAAGATTTCCACAAAAAAAGTACAAAGTTTACAAGTCCACTTCATTCAACATTAAAAAACAAAGAAGAAACAAAGGGCAGAAGAAAAAGTCACAGTTGTCATCATGTAGACCTATGGGAAAAGATTCTACAAAAAAAACCCAAAAAACACACTCAGTTATGAATGCCATTACAATCCTAACTGTACGTTCACACCAAAAGCGTCTTGCGCTGCAAAGACGCCGGAAGTCATTCACTTTCTATGGGCAAGAGCGTCCAAAGCGTCACAAGCGTCCAACGCTTCCAGCGTCAAAAGTTGAGCTTCCAGAGCGTCAAAAAAAAGTTGAAGACAGTTTAACTTTATGCAAATGACTATGACGCGTTTCAGCGGCAAAAACTGACAGCCAATCTGAATGTAGACGCTCTCCGCTTGGGTGGGTCCCGGGGAACACCGGCACTTTGGTTCCTACTGTACTTTGTTGGTTCCTACTGTAAAATGTCGACGGAAAAGATAATCGCGGCTGTGGCGGGGCACCCGGTGTTGTACGATCCAAGTCTTTTTTATTTCAGAGACAATACCGTAATAATCAGCTTAAATATCATTTTTACAAACACACGCACGAAGTGGGCCGCCCATTAACGGCATGGACCAAGCGGTTCTGGACTGTGGGGTTGTGCTCCGAGGAAGAAGGCCGCCGACAACAGGATCGCTTTAACTCACTTTATTTGTTTAGTATTATTATTTAATCTATGAAGCAGAAGGAGGGGTATTTGTATAAGTTCACGCGTGGAGAACCCCCAAGCGTTGCATCCTCAGTAGCTTTGCATCCTTCTGGATGCGCTGCCTGGGGGGGTCTGACTTGAGCCGGCGACTTCCACCGGTAGTCACTGGGCAGGAGGCGTGGCCTCCATGACGCACAATGGCTAGCGTTAAGCGCCGCCCCCAGTATATTGTTTGCCGCCATCATGTGTTGAGGTGCAGTTACTACAACTTGTATATTTATTACTACTCTTTTGAGCTGCTGATACATATGCTTATTATTTATCCGCAACAGGACCAGGTAGGAGACATTGGACACTTAATCGTATTTACCGTATAACTGCACACAACTTTATTTAAAAGCAATCAAATGTAAAACATGTATGTTTGTATTGTGGTGTCCGGTGCGTGTGGATGTGTGCGGCTCCTCCGGCGGAGCGGTTCATGTTAATAGCGGAGTCCGGGAGGGTTCACCTTCACGGCGTAGTTACGAGGGACGTGCGACTATCGTTTATCAAACAAGCAAAACCGTCTCTGCAATATATGGCCAAAGTGTGTGGGAGTTAACTCTTTGATATGGCTGTCTAAAAGCATACGGCTCCTTTAAATGCGTCTGCATAATTTAATTGTACGTCATTGAGCGTCTTGAGCGTCAAAAGCGAACAAAAATATTCGCAGCGAATCTTTTTGAGCGTCAAAGCGTCTTTGCAGCGCAAGACGCTTTTGGTGTGAACGTACAGTAAGCCTTATTTTTCTTTCACATTTCCTGTTTCAACTTTAAACATTATTTTTTTGAGCTTTCATTTTTGTTCTAGCACCCTTTCTATAATCTCCTATGATCCCCTCACAACAACCCATGATCCCCAGGTGAAGAACCGCTAGTATAATGCACTGACATAAACATCTCAATTAATAATTTGTTGTTTGCATATCCTACAATTTCATTGATGCAACTTGCATGCAAGTTTCAACAGCACTTTATTACTACTCAAAAAGAGTTCAGATTATCAGAAGTGTGGTTGTATGAGGTACTTATTCAATGTCAGTGCATTACCTTTCATAGATGGCGGTCAGCAGGGCCCGTTACGGAGAAGCAGCAGGAGTACCGGTGCAGGAAGCTCCGCAATGTACTTCTGTGGACAGTCAGCAACAAAATGTATTTAACATCTACAGAGATGAAGTTTGAATAAAAAAATAAAAAAGGATGAACAGATGAAATAAATATAGATCAAATTCAACATGTTCACAACAATAAAATATTATAAAATAACCTCAACGCTTTTTTTTAGCACTGCTAACGTTAGCCACACTCAGCAAACACAGAAACAATGCCATTAATGGTTTAAAATGGCTTTTAATACACAGCATTTTGTTCATGTTTTAAATCTTGTTAAATGTTGCCCATTTTGCTAAATTGTTTTGCTTAATTTTATTTATTACTTTTAGACTAGTTGACATTAACATTTTTCACTGCAGGTGTGTGTGTGCGCAGCGTCCACTCGTCCCCCCACCCCCCACAACAAGCTTTCTCAACTTAATTACTCTGATAAATATTGCTCACAAAACGTCGAGAAATGAAATATTCAGACACTTACTTTCCTTGTTTAACAGAAAAAATATAGAAGACGTTAGCAAGAAAAGAAGGCTGCTGGTGCTATATCACTGCTAATGTTACCCACACTCGGCAAACTATGTGATAAACCGTTTAAAATGGCCATTAATACACACATGCTTAATTGTTTCTTTTTACTTTTAGACAGTTGACTAGACATGTACATTTTTTTTCCACTGCAGGTGTGTGCACAGTGTGGTCACCTAAATACGTCACGTGACCTCTAGCGCCACATATCAGGCCCTCATTTATCAAAGTTGCGTACGAAGAAATCTGTGAGTAAACGGTCTGTGTATCGTTTGGTCATTCGATTTTCCTTTCAGAAACGGGTATTAAAGAAACAACAAAATTAGTGGTTATTTGATTCGTATTAAAATACAAAAATGAAAATTGATACAAGGCGTTTTTCTTTTTTATGGTCAAAAAGGGATGAGCAAAATTGAAATGGTTTGATTTTCAGTTTCTATTGCGTATAATAAAATCACTAGAATACAGAAATGAAAAAAGGATGTGGTCATTTACAAGTGTTGCCAGATTGGGTGGTTTTCCGCATAATTTGGGTACTTTTGATCGCATTTGGCGGAAACAAATGGCATTGGGCGGGTAGATACAATTTGGCCTTGTTTTGGAATCATTTGGGTGGATTTTTATAATGATGTAATCAAAAGGCATTCATTGTATGGTCAATACATCCACAAGGTTAAACAACACATTCTGTCCACTCTCATTTGATTGACAGGAATTGTAATCAATCCTTTAAAAGGTAACATACACTCACCGGCCACTTTATTAGGTACACCTTGCTAGTACCGGGTTGGACCCCCTTTTGCCTTCAGAACTGCCTTAATCCTTCGTGGCACAGATTCAACAAGGTACTGGAAACATTCCTCAGAGAGTTTGGTCCATATTGACATGATAGCATCACGCAGTTGCTGCAGATTTGTCGGCTGCACATCCATGATGCGAATCTCCCGTTCCACCACATCCCAAAGGTGCTCTATTGGATTGAGATCTGGTGACTGTGGAGGCCATTTGAGTACAGTGAACTCATTGTCATGTTCAAGAAACCAGTCTGAGATGATTCGCGCTTTATGACATGGCGCGTTATCCTGCTGGAAGTAGCCATCAGAAGATGGGTACACTGTGGTCATAAAGGGATGGACATGGTCAGCAACAATACTCAGGTAGTCTGTGGCTTTGACACGATGCTCAATTGGTACTAATAAGCCCAAAGTGTGCCAGGACAATATCCCCCACACCATTACACCACCACCACCAGCCTGAACCGTTGATACAAGGCAGGATGGATCCATGCTTTCATGTTGTTGACGCCAAATTCTGACCCTACCATCCGAATGTCGCAGCAGAAATCGAGACTCATCAGACCAGGCAACGTTTTTCCAATCTTCGATTGTCCAATTTTGGTGAGCCTGTGCGAATTGTAGCCTCAGTTTCCTGTTCTTAGCTGACAGGAGTGGCACCCGGTGTGGTCTTCTGCTGCTGTAGCCCATCCGCCTCAAGGTTCGACGTGTTGTGCGTTCAGAGATGCTCTTCTGCATACCTCTGTTGTAACGAGTGGTTATTTGAGTTACAGTTGCCTTTCTATCAGCTCGAACCAGTCTGGCCATTCTCCTCTGACCTCTAGCATCAACAAGGCATTTGCGCCCACAGAACTGCCGCTCACTGGATATTTTCTCTTTTTCGGACCATTCTCTGAAAATCCCAGTAGATCAGCCAATAATACCACTCAAACCATACAAAGCTTGTGTACTCTAGATGTGATTAAAGGCCATGGTGCAGGTTAAACACCACTTTCGATTAATGGGTACATAAAGCACTCAAGATATGTATATGAAGTTAGAAATGTCTCCAAAATTGTGTTAAAGTGTAGTTTTTGGTCGTAACGGTTATTTTTAGCGCAATTCGGCGATGACGTCACATCGGTGAGACGTGGTGGAAGTAGCCTCAGCCTTGTACTAGAACTATGGCGTCTAACTGGGATGAGGAAGAGGTGGCAAGACCCACAAATAACATTTATGTTAGCATAGCCATATAATTTCGAACCGGTCAGAAGTGAGAGGGCGAATGAGAGCCGATGGCCGTCAAAGACAATGAAATGCATGGTCAGAGGAGAATGAGTGGAGAGTTGGCGAAGTGTCCTGGTCAGTCGCTAGCTAACATTTAGATCGCAGCAACGAGCGCTGGAGCGGTCTATGAACAGCAGTGCATACAATAACACTTTTTCCCCATCAGGGTACTGCTTACCGGGAGAGGGAGAGAGTAGTAAGCGTGTCTGTGCGGGCGGTGTCGTCCCATGGAAACTGTGGTGGAGAGCTTGTGTTGTAGGGAAGTGAGTGCGTTTTGGTCGCGGAGCTCACCCCGCGGCCATCAGATGTAACGTTCCTAACTCAGCATCCAGGATTTGAGGCATGCTGCCTGAATCCGTTTGTGCTAAAGAGCCTACTCACATTTCAGGCAGGATCATGGTCCCCTTCAAGCCAGCAGGCACGAGTATGTTCATTGTTTGTTTATTTACCATTACTAGACTAGAGATGTGTTGCATAAACATGCATGACAAACAGGTATACAATTAATTTTCCAACCTACTTATCCCTAGGCAATACCGGTACACAGCGTACAGGCAGGCTGTACGCTGGCCTTATGGCGTTCTCGGTGTTCATAGAAGGAAGCCTCTACCCTCCTGTCAGGTTTCAACCATCAGGCTACAATTTCAGAGTGGTGATTAGACCTATCATGGCTTTCAATGGCCTCGTTTGGATGACAATGAATAAAAACCGTATTGGCACAACATGAATAAAATCAAGTATTTTTCAGTTCAAGAATTATGTTATGCTTGTTCTGTTGTGATCGCTCAACGGCCCTTAAAATGTGATAAAATACGTACATTCCAATGAAAACAGTTTATTAGTTTATCCCAAGTATATTACTGAACAAAGAGACAGGTTGGAAAGTTCCTGATAAAGTAAACAAATCACAAAAAATGGTTAGGCACAAAAAGAATCAACATGTATAAGTGTGGTCAACATGTAAGTGTGGTCTTACCCGAGGGTCAGCTCTCTCTCTCACACATGCATGCATACATACAGTGATATCAAAAGCACATAGAGCAAGACCAAAGACAAAAGCACACACAGAGGTCCTTTTCGGGTTATCATTCCTTACTCCCTTTCCTACTAATACTACAAGGAATTATGGGGAAAAGTGTCAAATGGAGATGTAAAGGGAGCATTTTTGCAACATTTCCTTGATTGTAATCTTGTGCGAAAATCAGAATCCGAAAAGGACCTGTAGACAAGGCACTACCAGGTACAATGATTGGTAAGCTATGTTGAATTGTATAAAAGACATTTCATGCAAACAAAAGAAATAAAACCACAGCACACACAATGAGCAGCAGGCAGACATGCAGCATGCAGAACCCCTTGCAAAACCACATGGGGTACAGTGACTAAAGACAGGCACAAGAGCAGCGAGGTCCCACCACCAACAACTAAGTAAAAAAAACAAAGCAATAAACAGCACACAAAGAGAAAACATAACATGCAGCATGCAGAAAACCACCACCAAGCCGTTGCTAGCTAACTGCTGGTTCTGCATTAGCCAGTTTTATGCTTTAAAATATTTCTAGGGAGACTATGTATCGCAATAACAATTAATGTCTGTTTGAATCTGTACAATGCCTAAACTTGAATTCTAAATTCTGTTTATATAACAGCTTTGGACTTGGATGTAGATCATATCCATACTGTCAAGTACAATCTGTCTTGTATCTAGTTAAACTTTCAACTTTGTGGGCATTTATCACACCCATAATTAATTGGTATTTTGCATAAATGTAACTCTACGAATGATAAATGTTTAAAGGTATTGGTTGGGATATGTGAGCATTGGAGCACATTGTGGGATCCGAAATACGAGACACCATGTTCCTGTGGAGCATTGGCTGGTTTTGCCAGAAACGTTGGTAGCCACATGATGCACAGACCTAGATATGTAAAAAAAAAAAAGAAAAAAGAGTAATCAACAGTATATCAGGTTTCAATATAGAGTAAGTACGGTACATTACTGGTCAAATGTTTTCAATGAAACACACATGATGTTTATGATGGCATCATAAACCCACAGCCTAAAGCCTGGTACATACATTGTAAATTAACTGGCAAGACAAATTTGAATGTGGGCAGACAGTCAGGGCTATCACATTTTAATTAGATATTCTGATTTTCTAATCAGATATGGCCTGCTGTGTATACAAAACCTACTATCCGACTTCTCACAACAGGCCGGACAGAGGGCAAACAGGCTCATGAGCACCTCTTGGCAAACAATGAATTTGTCAATGCCACTACAACAAAAAAGAGAGCGGGGGGGAATTCAATTCTACCAGATACACAAAAAGGAAAATGCAAAGTTGGTCTATGTTGGCTTTAAATTATCTCACTTTTGGTGGGGGTCGCAGGTGTGAGATGGCTCCTCCTCACACAATTCCTCCTCATCCTCAGACATATGTCCTCCAGGCACCCACGATGAATCGCTGATGACAGACGGATCATCTTCATCATCGGTCTGTTCAGGACTAGTGAGGGGGGGGGAAGTTTGGGTCTGTGTCCCCACGCTGACCATCTTGGGCTTCAGGTTCACCTGCACAGCTGTGGCAGAGGTAGTAAACATACCCAAACATATGACAATCATGGCAAATCTACGTGGTTATGTTTTGACATAGGCTATGTATTAATTTCATCTGTGTATGGAAATGTCCTGTATGCATAGATTTTGGAAACGTATGTTTTAGACAGCATATCGACCACCCAAAATACAACATTTACCGTGAGACCTTCCACGGGGCTTCACATTGCACTGTGTCCCAGTGTCACAAGTGGAGGGCAAGGGGTCATTCACGTCGACACTGTCCGCGGTCTCCTGCTGTGCAGCATCGATCAACATCTTGCGCAAACAAAGTCAAAAGGGTCAGCGACACAGTCACGTTTAATACATAAGAGAACCGTAATAGTCAAACACACACGCGCTGTTGTGAAAGCCGCTTGACGATCACCAGTGATCCAAACAAACACTAGCCATGGTGCTTTCTAGTTAGATACGACAAGCTTTTGGACATTTACTTCAGGACAATTTAGTTTCATGAATCACGAAATGTGCTTTTCTAATCTCAGACTGATCATGACTGTAGTGGAGGCGGTGTCAGAGGGAACACGGTATAGTATGCACAGGGTTAGCTAACGCGCAGATAAACAGTACATGCATTATCATGAGGCTTACCGTAGCATCTCTGCTTTCTTGGTGCCTCTCGGTGTGGTAGCGGCAGGCAGAGAGGTGCTGTGCAGACGGCTCGGTGGTCGGAATCAGCTTTGCCTGTTCTTTGTCTTCAACCCGAGTGATACCATTCTGGCGTCCTCTTCGTCGTAGTCCTCCTCCTTGAAATGCGCGCTGCAAATCTTGGTATTGGCGGTGACGGAGGTCATTGAAACATGTGCCCGCCTAACTCGGACAAAGTGGACCCACTGTCGAAGGGTTGCCTTGTCCTTCGGGAAGCCATGGAGCCTGTGTCCAGTTTACAACCGGCACAAGCACAGTAGCCCGGCATTATACCGGTTCGAGGGTGTAGCTATCTACGCTATCTGTCTATGCTACGCTATGCTATCTGGCTATCTCTCTCCATGTATCTATTTATCTATCGTTCTATGCTGTCTAGCTAACTGTCTATCTATCTCTCTATCTAGGCTATATATATGTATTTATCTGTATAATCTGCTGAACAATCTCTTACTAGTCTCTCTCTACTCGCCTCTCTCAATGGTCTCACGGCGGGCTTTGGTCTGTCGTCTCACCGATGTGACGTCATGCAATGCATTGTGGGGGAAATGAGAATCAATCGCGAACTGCTAAAATATAGACGGCTAAAAACCAACCTTTTTGTATTATATTACGTTTTGTGATACCCAACAACATCAAATACAATGAATAACAGTTTAAATGTTTATTACCAACAAGCAAATACGCAGATTCATTAGAAAATTAAACCTGCACCATGGCCTTTAAACATGCAAAGACAGATGTCACACCTTCCCCTAGCTCATGGAGAGTCATGTTCCTGTAAATGCATTTCCAATGTATGGAATTACATTGACCACCTGAAACATGTAGTGAAACCCAAAATTCTCGATGTTAACATTCTGATTCATGTTCAGCATGGACATACTTTTCAAAAAAAGTTGATTTTGTTGGATTGTAGGAGGGCACACGGCCCAGTAGTTCCCCGCCTAGCAGCTACTGAATGAATGAATGAATAGATGAATGGAATTGGCGGTAACTTTCGAGAATGAATTATACTGCAGGGCTACCTCCCATTTCACACAACTCATCCTCAATTAAACTGCATTGAAGTGACACGTTTGTTCCGTGTATTATTCATTTGCACAACGTTATTAAGTATTTTCGATATTTGCAAATGATATCGTCCCATTCAGAGCAAGGAAGATTAGCATGCTAGGATCTCAGTTAGCAGGCATGTATCGCGCCTATTTTACAATAATCTCAAACATTTCATTAACTCACCAGGCCAACCAACCACACGTGACACCTCCGCCCAGGCCAGAGCCTTTTTGTTGTGATCTCTGAAATCAAAAACGCTTGGATCGTACAACACCGGGTGCCCAGCCACAGCCGTGATTAACTTTTCAGTTGTCATTTTGAATGTACTGTAGGAACCAAAAAAGTACAGTAGGAACCAAAGTGCTGGTGTTCCCTGGGATCCACGCAAGCGAAGAGCGTCTACATTCCGATTGGTTGTCAGTGTTTTGCAGCCGAAACGCGTCATAGTAATTTGCATAAAGTTCAGCCGCCTTTAACTTTTTTTGGTCGCTCTGTTCGCTCAACTTTTGCCGCTGGTAGCGTTTGTCGCTTGTGTCGCTTTGGTCGCTCTTGCCCATAGAAAGTGAATGACTTCCGGTGATTTGGCAGCTTAATTCGCTTCTGATGTGAACACACAGTTATGCTGAATCCCATTTCCACCCCTTCCCCCTCCCCCTTGTTTTTGCGCATTCATGTGAGGGGTAGGGCTGTCCCAATTCTTATTTGGGTTAAGGGCTAGGGCCAAGCTGTAGGGCTACGGAGCCCTTGAAATTTCCCAGCATCCCCCGCGGCGCGTAACCTGTCATTAAAGTTTAAAACACCGGCCGGCAAATTTTCAGACAGCGATGGCTCAAGCAAAGGACTCGCACAAATGTAAGTATTTTCAGCAATTTAATTACGGCAGTCATGTGTAATGATACTATTTTAGAGCGGTTTTTAATTGTCAAGTTCGTTTTGAATCACTAGTCAAGTTTGTTTTGAAACACTAGTTAGTCGAGCCGATGCTAATATGCCGGTGTTCCTTTTGTATAGGTGGCTACTGGCTAGCTAGCTGCTATCGCTATTTGTTTAGATAAGATATCCGATAACCCTTGACATGACACGTTAAGGGTTTAAGTGAAATTAGTGGCCAGTGGATTTGCTTACTATTACTATTTCTTGGTTGATTATACCGGCGCACTGCTTTGATATCGGTAGAACTAGTATACCTATGCTACGTGCCTGTCAAGCTGACGTTAGCTATTTTCCTATTTACCTCAGGGACACCAGAGGAGACCAGGCGCTGATACGTTTCAGGGCGGCCAAGAAGGAGTTTCTCAAATCCAAGATGGGGGCAAAGAAACAGTGGGAGTCTTTCGTTGTTCAATCTTTTCATTCTTGCGTCTGTTTTCTACATTAGTATTTCTGTGTTTAGCTTAATAGCCTACTGAATGACTGTGTCGTTGTGCTGTACATTGGCTGATGCAGGACATTTGTGGAAGAAATTGGGCTGGAGGATAAAGTGACTGGGCAACAGGTTTCTAAAAAGTGGGAAAACCTTAAGAAGTACAAGGTATGTGATGTCCAGTTTAAAATTACCAATTTCCTAATGAATGTATCAACCAGACAAGACTGTTGTGTTTGTTGTAATTGAGTATCTGGTGTGTGTGTGTGTGTGTTTCAGGATTTGAGAACTCCCAAAACTGGGTCGGGGACCAAAAATGGAGAGGTGACTGTGGCGACCGGCAGTACTTCGACATCATGTATGAAGTTCTGTGGGCCCGGCCAGCAATTGACCCACCGGTCATTGTGTCATCACCGGACCCCATGACTATACTCATGGTGAGGTTTATGTGGTTTCATGAATTTCCGAATATGGCTGCCGTCTATCGCCCCGACGACATTTGAAAAAGCAGGGGTCACTGATAGATCTGCAAACCCTTGTCCTACTGCTTGCAGCTCCTCATAGGCCAGTGGGAAGGAGATCACCCTGTTCAAATTGCTCGGGATACTTTGTGCCACCCGGTGTATAACTGTGCACAGTAGCCTTAGGTACACTGAACAAACTGGATACCAGCCAGTATGACAGTCCGTGGGAGAGCCAATAATGTGTATATAAGGACCTCAAGATCATTTCCCCAATTATGATCTTGCCCCCTGTCCAGGAGCCTCTGCAGGCGGTGAGGTTTATGTGGTTTCATGAATTTCACTAACTGCTATGCAAACATGTTTCATTAGGAGATATTAGCTGAACATTACGTAAGACAATTACTTCTAACATGACTTGCATTGTTTCTTTAGGAGATTGTGGAGCCCTCCCTCCCAATTACCCCCGACATCACCCAGCACCCAAGCCCCCCCTACAGAACCCAGCACCCCAGCCATTCCATCTAGAAGAAGGTCCAAACCCCTGGCCGAGGAGGCCATTCGGGAGCAGAGGCACCACGAGAAGACCGAGGCCAAGACTGACCGTTTTTTGGCCCTTTTTGAAAGAATAGTGGAGAAACTTTAAATTGTTGATTTAATTATTGTTGATTGTTGTTCCTATGTTCTTGTTGTGTTATTTATTTATTCTTGCTATTTATTTCTAATATTTATTCATCTATTCCTGCTATTTATAACAAATATTTATTTATCTATTCTTGCTATTTATTATTACTATTTGCTGTTGTTATTTATTTATCTATTGTTATTAAGTATTGTTATTTATTGTTCTTATGTTAATGTTTCCTGATTAATTAAATATTCTTGTTTAAAAAAGTTTTTCTAGGTGTGATTAACGCTACATGAAGCAGATAGTTTTAAAACATTTATTGTTAACCATCCCATCCCATCCCTCCCCTCCCCTGGAAAAACAAATAACAAGGAATGAACATGAAAACCAACAGGTAACTAGAAAAACAATATTTACACAATTTACATAGAGACTTGGGCAGCCAGTGTGTCCCGTATATGATTTCCCGGTGTTTCATTGAATCCCATTTGTTCTTGAGGGGGATGGGGGTCAAGGTCATCCCTGCATAGGCTACATTGTATGGTTTATTCCTGTAATGGTTTGGCTTTGTCAGATGTGTTCGTGCCTTCTGATGGCAAGACAAATCTTCACTCTATTCAATTCTGACTGAACACAGTCAGCACGGGATTAGGCTACCAATAAATGCTTATTTAAGACAGATGTTGTAGGCCTGTCCACTTCGTTGTACGATATTGTAGGCTAATAAAACAGACTATCTGCAGATTATTTGGTTGTAATTCACTCGCGAATTTCCTAACGTTTCGTTATTTCACATCACCGTCAATAATCACTATGCGATAGAGTCAAAAAGTTACTACGTCTACCCTGTCCCAGTAAACAGCACATAGGCTACGGCGCCTCAGCTATGAAACAAAAATACCACGTATCACGATCGGGTGGAATTTAGCATAAAAACCTTAAACGACATCACACAATTAACGCATACATGGTTAAACTAATGTGTTTACCTCAAATCGTAGCTACAAACACATACGAAAGGTAGGCTATAGCCTAGTGGTACATTTCCAGCTGAGTCGAGCCGGCTGGCTAACTTTGGCTGACTCTTGGCCGACATTTGGCCGAGATTTCATAGGCTACAATGGAAACATAAAGAAGTTATACGTACCATAATTTGATTAGTCAGCACACGTATGCGTCTGTGATACAGTCGTCGCCTCCGGTGTCGTTGGTTAGCAGCAGACAGGCGTAAAAATAGAAAAATGGCCCAGGCAACAGACATAACTTGTGAGGACGGCATTTTTGGATTATTAATGCAGCTACAATTGCCGCCTGTTGACGTAGCAGTCCGCGAGCCCATGGTGTTCTAAAATATATGCGCGAGCCTCAAGTGATGATGACGCAACGTTAATGGAGGGGTGTCTCATTTCTTAGGGGAACGTTCTTACCCCTAGCACCCTCAACTCTGTATTGAGGGCCAAGGGGAAGACTCAGACAAAGGGGTAGGGGTAGGGGTAAGGGGTGGAAATGGGATTCAGCATTAGACTCACTTTGTTATTTGCAGTCCAAAATATCGGATCATAGACAGTTACTACTGACAGTTTTCCTGGATTACAAGTTAGGCCACAAACATCACTTCATTGAGCATTATCCATGCCTAATTCAAAGGTTTGGACCCTTAATAGACTTTTGGACAATCAGATGAGGCTAAACATTCAAGAAGGTAGTGCATGATGCCAATAACTTAAAAAACATTCTGCTTACCCTGGCCTCAAGACACCAACGTATGCTTGCATATTATCTTGAAATGCCCAGCATTTTCAAGCCTGAGACTGAGACAGCAAAAGTGACTGATGTGTGCCTGGAAGTCTTAGATGGTGGTGTTAGACTAGCAATCTTGAATAGATTCAGTGATGTTGACACAGTTGGACTGACACCTAGTGTCTTCTTAAATGGAACGCAGTATTCAAAGGGAATGATACTCCCTGTTGGAAGTACAAGTGGACTACCGGACTTCGGAAGGATTTTGCAAATATGCATTGTGCTGGCTGGATGTTTGTTTCTTCATTGAACGTTTTACTACGTGGAGCATTTGAGGAGTTACCATCTCGTGAAGCAAAACCCTGCTGAGTGTCTCTTGGTGAAACCAGAGGATCTCAATGACTACATGCCACTTGTGTCGTACTTCGTCCAGGGGCGCCTGTTAGCCACTCCCAGAACATTCTTGCTGCGGTAAGTTTGTGTGGCTGTGCGTGTGTGTGTGTGTGTGGGGGGGGGGGGGGTTTGTCCGGTCAGTTGTGTTTTTGGACTTGTAATGTAAAACTTGTATACTTTTAAGCATCACAAATTTTTAAACCCATAGCCTTGTTATTCGAGGTTACTGCGCGCTGTCAGTAGGCAAAATGAAGCTATGGGGGCAAGTTTCACTTTAGCTGCCGTTCTGATAACTCGGTCAATATTGTGCCAAATTTTCACGTTTTGTCTACTGAAAGCACTCGGTAACCTCGATCTTCAAAGGCTATGGGTTAAAAATGACTGGAGTTCTCCTTTAAGGTAGACACCAATCAATGCACATAGATCTAGAGTGTGTATGTTCATGCAGGCAAACACCCAGAGTGGGAAACTACTGCTGTACTGTACTGTTCACAAGAGTTTATGTGTATATTGTATTGGCTTTACATTGGTTTTAATAATTAAAAAAAAATTGTACTCAAATTTGTGTGTTTTTATTAGTGCCGTCAAACGATTAAAATATTTAATCATGATTAATCGCATTAATGTCATAGTTAACTCACAATTAATCGCACATTTTTATCTATTCTAAATTTCCCTTGATTTCTTTTTGTCCCATTATTTTTTTCTAATTTTAATGCTCTTATCAACAAAAGTGGATTGGCTTGCTTTATGCAAATGTTTTTTTTTTAAATTGAAAAACAACATTGACAAACAGGGCGATACAAAATACAATTATAAAGTGCACATCAGGTAAATTAGGACTCAGCCTATAGTGCAGTTAAACCAGGGCGATACAAAATAAAATTATAAAGTGCACAAGTCAGGTAAACTAAATCATGGCTTAATAATTTCAAGTTTCTTTTTCTCAAGTTTGCTTTGAACATAGCAGTCAGGCTACTGCTCTTTATTCACCAGAGGCTCATCAACCCAGCCTGTACCTTTGCATTCTCCGTTTTGTGCAATTTCTGTACATGGCTTGTAATGGTGGCTCTCAAAGGCAATTCGTAGGTCCAGTCGTTGGATGCTATGCGAATGATATCAACTAGACCAGGGGTTCTTAACCTTTTTGACCTTGAGGCCCGATTTTTATAGTACAAAGTGGCCCGGGGCCCATTAAATATTAACACTGTATAGGTTTAATTGACCTCACTCTCGGTTTGATTTGTATTCAATAATAAACCAAATCCACTTACTGCTTAACAAGCAAAAACCTTATCAAATAAAATGACATGATAAAATGGGATCATCACAAATACTTTTATTAAACATGTGTATGTAAACCTGCACACATACTGTATCAAGACACTGAACAGGCTGATAATTCCTGGACCAAATCAAGCTGTGACAAGAAAAAATGTCAAGGATCAAGTCAGGCTTTTTAATAATAATAAAAAAAGACCAATATTAGGATTTTACTTTAAATGAATGAAAAATATTTAATGTATTTACCATGTACCGTATTTAATGAAGTCGAGATTGTATTTCCGTAAAAGCGTTGTCTTTTGGGTGGGGGGGTTGGCAGGACGTTCGCCTTCATTTTTTCTTTTTAAAAACTTCTCAATTTTTGCCGCTTCTTCTCTGTGTATTGGCGCTTGTTAAACAACTGAGTGATGCATTACCGCCACCACGTGGTCGAAAGCTGCTCGCGGTCTCGTGGCCCTTGCGGCCCACAGGTGCAAAACTGAAAGTTTTTTGTGGCCCTCTGGGGGGCGCTGGCGGCCCAAGTTTGGGCCACAGCCCTATGGTTAAAAATCACTGAACTCGACTAGTGTTGCACCGATACCATTTTTTGGCCCCCGATACCGATACCGATACCCGGCTGTGCAGTATCGGCCGATACCGATACCATACCGATACCACGCCGGAAAAAAAAAAAATATATATATATACACAAGCTTTTTTTCTTCTACTACTAAAGAACTGCATACTCACTTGGATGTAAAATCATTGCCATCATGGCTTAATTACTAGTATAATTAGATAATATAGTAGTAGTATGTAGCGGGGGGGGGGGGGGGGGGGGGGGGGGGGGGGGGGGGAATCGGGGAGAAGCCGATTACAGCTTAACTCGTCGTCTGTGATGCGGTCACTGTCTGTCCATTTGAGCGATCTCCCGCCTGTGAGCAAGACGCGTCTCCCTCTCTCTCCTGCTTTTTCCCCTCTTCTCCTTGTTTGTGTCCGCATGGCACCCCGGGGAGCGGGGGGGGGGGGGGGGGGGGGGGCATGGGTGGTGATCGGGTGCGTCGCACCGGCAGGCGGACCCGCTCACTGAGTTTCCCCGCACCGGCGCGTCCGCAGGCGGAGCAACTTTTCTGTGCGCCGCGCGGCTGAACCGCGCGCCCTCCGCGTCTCCGGTGCTTTTTTTTCTTTCTTTTTTTTGGTACATTGTCGTCGTCGCTTGTCGGTCGGTCAACATGCGCGGCCGGGCGGCCGGAGTGGGCCAATAGGATAGCTGCTTGGCACGGCATGCACTGAACACGTGTGATCACACGCAGCAGTGAGTGAAGGGAGAGAAAGACGCAAAGCGCTGCGTTCCAAGTTTCATATTAGTATATGTAAATGGAATCGGCGCATTATTTGTTCGTACTCGCCGATACCGATGCCAGCATTTTAGCGCGGTATCGGGGCCCCTCCCGATACTAGTATCGGTATCGGTGCAACACTAAACTCGACCAGTGGTTCTCAACCTTTTGTCAGTGATGTACCCCCTGTTAAATACTTTTTAAGTATTTAACAGGGGGGGGGGGGGGGGGGGGGGGGTGCGCGCAATCGTAACCCACCCCGGACCTACGACCGACGGGGGGGGTGCGCGCAATCGTAACATGATAGCTCAGTTCGCAACGACAAAAGACACGGATCACTTTGGTCTTGTCAATGGAACCATTTGGCAATTGTTTAAAAGTAAACTTTCCATTCAGAATCTTATTGGCATCCATTTTGGCACCTTGCGCTAGCCATCCACTCAAAACGTAACATGCCTACTACTCTCTGGCTGGCTCAATCCCAAACGGCGTGCTTGTTGTTTTGCTTCCGGTCTAGCTAGATCCGTTGTGGTGCTGTAGTTTTTCTAACATTACTAGTTGTTGCATCAGCTTGTGAAAAAAACTATACGAGGCCAAAATAACGTTAATCTCGCGATAAAAAATTTGACGCCGTTAAAATGGGTTTGCGTTGTGGGGTTGTGTTCCGAGGAAGAAGGCCGCCGACACAGGAAACGCTTTAACTCACTTTATTTGTTTAGGTTTAGTTATATTATCTAATAAGCATATGGAGGGGTATTGCATTAATCACGCGTGGAGAGCCCGCTAAGCTTTGCGTCCTTCCGGATGCGCTGCCTGCGGGCTCCTGGCTTCCCCCGGATGTGTTGCCCGGTCTCTGTGACGCATAATGGCTAGTGTTGTACGCCCGCCCCCAGTGTATTATGTTTGCCGCCATCATGTGGTCAGGTGGTGTAAATACAACTTGTATATTTCTTTCTACTCCTTTGTGGCTATGTGTAGATATTACAGCTAGTGTTGCACCGATACCATTTTTTGGCCCCCGATACCGATACCGATACCCGGCTGTGCAGTATCGGCCGATACCGATACCATACCGATACCACGCCGGAAAAAAATAAAAAATAAAATATATATATATATATATATATATATATATATACACACAAGCTTTTTTTCTTCTAATACTAAAGAACTGCATACTCACTTGGATGTAAAATCATTGCTATCATGGCTTAATTACTAGTATAATTAGATAATATAGTATAACTAGAGATAATTACTAGTATGTAGCGGGGGGGGGGGGATCGGGGAGAAGCCGATTACAGCTTAACTCGTCGTCTGTGATGCGGTCACTGTCTGTCCATTTGAGCGATCTCCCGCCTGTGAGCAAGACGCGTCTCCCTCTCTCTCCTGCTTTTTCCCCCTCTTCTCCTTGTTTGTGACCGCATGGCACCCCGGGGAGCGGGGGGGGGCATGGGTGGTGACCGGGTGCGTCGCACCGGCAGGCGGACCCGCTCACTGAGTTTCCCCGCACCGGCGCGTCTGCAGGCGGAGCAACTTTTCTGTGCGCCGCGCGGCTGAACCGCGCGCCCTCCGCGTCTCCGGTGCTTTTTTTTCTTTCTTTTTTTTGGTACTTTGTCGTCGTCGCTTGTCGGTCGGTCAACATGCGCGGCCGGGCGGCCGGAGTGGGCCAATAGGATAGCTGCTTGGCACGGCATGCACTGAACACGTGTGATCACACGCAGCAGTGAGTGAAGGGAGAGAAAGACGCAAAGCGCTGCGTTCCAAGTTTCATATTAGTATATGTAAATGGCATCGGCGCATTATTTGTTCGTACTCGCCGATACCGATACCAGCATTTTAGCGCGGTATCGGGGCCCCTCCCGATACTAGTATCGGTATCGGTGCAACACTAATTACAGCCTGCTGATACATATGTTATTATTTATTCGCAACAGCGTTAACGCTGTTAATAACGTGTTTAACTGACAGCACTAGTTTTTATAGCTAATTGTTAAGTGAAAACAACACATTATTTTAGATAATCTTAACTTGATAAGCTGATTCAAAGACATTATTTAATTGAAATTACAAGGTTGAACCCACTAATGAGGATAGGTGTACGGAATGCATATTGATGAATAAAACACTTTCTTTAACTAAAATTACAAGTTGAAGCCACTAATGGGGATAAGTGAACAGAATGCCCATAAATGAGTTTACTTTACTTTGAACTTGCATAGCAAAGTTGAAACAACAATAACTGTACAGTCATGTTGACTCACAGAAGGCAATTCAAAGCTTAACTAGACTCAAAATAACGAGTTGTTTTAACTTGAAATTTTAAGGCAGCTGGGAAACTTCTTATTTTAAGTAGAACCAAGTAGATATTTTTTACCTGTGTGAGGGAGCGTGTCCAACTCCCAAGTCTGGACTCCCTTACCGATGCAGGATACTTGGCAGCCCGGTTCTGGAAAGCTGCAGGCCCTCGGTAGATCGCCTCTTCCCGGAGCTGCTCCGTAACAGGTGTTGTATCGAGCTCTGTTTCCCCGTCGAGATGTTTCCCCTAGTCCCGCCCCCATCCGAAATGGCCTGAAGGGCAAAGGAAGCGCGTGTTCACAAAAAGTTTGCCCACGAGCTGTTGTGCTCGTACCACAGAGGCACTGTGGAGAGAGCTAAGGTTCAAAACTGACTTTTTTTAGCAAGTTTTATCTGAAGATGTTGTATTGTAGAAGTGAAGGGTTAACCTAACCCTAACCCTTATATTTTTTAAACTGCACATATGTTTTTATGTCTTTATTAACACAACCAACTACTGTCATTTCTATCAATAAAAATTATATTTGTGAGAGACTTTTCATTTTGAATATTATGGACTTTTGGAAGAAAGTGTGCTCATTCATTTATAGGCTAAATTTAAATCGCTTTTTTATCATGTATACAATATCATGTATTTGTCTTAAATGCAGCTCCATAAAGCAGGTAAAGCACATCCTGACAGCTTGGAGTATTACTGTTCCCCCTCTGTTCCATAGGAAAGGAAGCTCACACATCTTTCAAATTCATACTGCTGACTTCTTTCCCCACAACAGATAAGTCCTGTGATTTTCAGGCTGATATCACTAAGTTTGACCATTTAAAACAGGGGGACACACATCCTGACAGCTTGGAATATTACTGTCAGATACTGTTCCCTGGAGATATCAGGAGAAGAAAGCATGCAGGAAAATTGTTCAGCTCAGTGTGAAGTCTGTGTCGCCAGCAACAAGGAAGAAGCTACAAGAAAAATGGAGAGAGTCCAAGAGGAGATGTAGGGCAAGGGAAAGCCACCAAGGCTGTCCTTGATCTAACGCCACAATCACCTCAGGATCATGACCAGCCATTCAATCATGAAGACATCAATGAAGCCCCAGTGGCAGTGCCTGTTTTGTGTAGCACATCAACACAGTCACCTAAAGAAATGTCCACCCAAGACCAAAGTACACCCAAAAGAGTACGAAAAAGATATTCTGTGAACAAACATCTAAGGAAGCTAAGAAAGCAAAATTAAAAGTTATAGAAACAACTTGAAGCTGAAAAAAGAAGAGTGGATAGGTTTAGACGAAGCAGTCAACGCCTTGTTCAAAGACTGAATGTTGATAAAAATGCACACAGAAACACACAAGGAAAACAGTCAAAACGAAGGCAAATGATCACAATACATGCGCCTGCTACCAACATGAGAACATGCGTCTCCTTATTGATGCCTTGTCACAGCGTGGTATCCTACCTTCAAAAAGCCTATCATATATTCTCTTCAGCATAAACTGTAACTGACAACATGAAATGTATGGAGCGCACATGCACCTGAGTGCTGCTATGATGAGGTCCAGATTGCCATACATAATCCAGATGATCAGGCTAGATGGGAACACTGGGCAAAGGAAGATGTGGTGGTAGGAGACAAAACATACAAAAACTGGGTGAAGAAAACTGAAAATGGTACAATGGGAAAACTGGTTGAGGAGTTCAACAAACAGTTGGAGGGAATTGCCATCCATCAATTCAACTGGCTTCACCAGGCCCAGAAATTCAGACATCTTAAAGAAAATCTAAAAGACAACGAAATGGTTCTGCATGTGGACTTTTCTGAAAATCATGCCTGCAAACTGAACACAGAAATCATTCCATTTTGGAGGAAACCGGCAGCAGGCATCCATCCATACAGCAGTGGCTTACACATCCACAGGCTCACAATCCTATGCCACAATCTCTGACTCTGTCAAACACAATGAACATGCTGTGTGGGCCCACCTCAAACCAGTGGTGCAGGAAATTATATCAAACTCTGACCACAAGATTGACACGCTTGATGTGTTGAGTGATGGTCCAGTCACTCAATACAGAAACAAGGCAAACTGTTACCTTTTGAGCAGTGTACCCTACACATGGGGGCTGAAGCAAATCACCTGGAATTACTCAGAGAGAGCCCATGGGAAAGGTGCACTCAATGGAGTTGGGGGAGCAGTGAAACGCATGGCAGACAACCATGTCCATGGAGGGCAAGACATACAAAGCCCTAAGGACCTCTATGAGTTCCTAGCCCAAAAAGAGGTCCCAAACATAAAATTCAAATGGATCGATGAGGCAGATATCCAGGTGTTTGATGAGATGTTGCCACCGTCTATCCCGAAAGTACATGGCATCTTAAACATGCACATGATCTTCTATAGGGCTCTCAGCTGTTTCTGCCGCTACCCAGAGATGTGTGACTGCTTCTCTCCAAGCAAGATGAGGCCAGACAATCGGTCAAAAGATTCAGAGGAAGGGGGGCGCAGCTGAGCAGCGACATGTGAAGACGTGTTTTTGTGGGCTCTGCTTAGTTTGAACATTTACTTAATATTCCTCCTCTCCTCGTCTTTCCCGGTGTGAACATGTCCCCAAAGAACCAAGTTCCTCGAATTTGTCGTGTGAATTTGTGTGAATTTGTCACACACTTGGCTGCTTGAAATGCCTAAATCTCAAAAACCGAAACCAGGGCCGGACGCCTCAGACTCGCTTGATGTGGATCCGGCCGCGGAAGCGGGGTCAGGGCCAGATCTCGACGCAATCATGGCTGCCATAAAGCGATCGGAGCAGAGTGTGCTAACCAAGATCGACTCGTCCGTGATGGCGGCTGCAGGTAAACTGCACAAGAAAATAGATGATTTGGCGAGTGATTTAAGGAACGATATCCGGAATGTGCGCGCAGAGTTTACGAAGGTAATTGAAGAAGTACAGAAAGAAAACGCCACATTCTCAACTCACATTGATGATCTCGAGGAGGAAGCTAACGGCTAGGCCAACCGGGTTGTTGCAGGTACACTCTAAAAAGTGTATTTCAGCAGTAGTTGAAGTAATGTAATGTTCTGAGTGAGTTTCATTAAGATTTCTGCTTTAGTGGAGGCAGTCTACATTTGTGGAGTATATCAACCTGGAATTACATGTTGTTCCCTCAACACACATGTAACCTGCTATTCTCATTTGAGTGAACCGGGATCAATTAGGTTTCTTGTGATGCTGTGCGTCTGACGTCATGACGTCTCCGCCTTCTCCAGAACTTTCAACCTGCAGTTGAACCGCCATTTTTCTCGCCTCTGACAACTTGGGAAGAAGATAGATACTGAATTACCACTGTCTCCATCGTTTTTGAAGGTAAGTTAGAGGTAAAACCAATAATTTAATATGTTAGATATAAAATTGTCAAGCTGTGTTGTTAAATTTGTTAGATAGCATCCGCCACTATCACCCGCTAGCATCCAGGACAGCTAGCGGGGCTAGCAACTCTCCTACTCTGCTACCAGGACCTTCACCTTCAGTAGTTTGCGGGCGGGACTCTCTTGCTTTAATATCGTAATGTTAACTTACTGATGTGTATTCATGCAGTGTGTTGGTGTTGGCTTAGTGTTAGTTATTCATTAGCATTAGCCCATTATCGCAGCAAGCCGGGTCGTGGTTCAGTTCCGACCACTTTAGGCGCGCGCATTTATACATGAGTGTTGGTTCACATGCCTGTCGGCGCGCACAGTTCATGCGGTCACGGCCACCATAGACATCTTATACATAGACGGAGCATTGGCTGCTGTGGCGCGAGAAATTCGGCGGCCATCTTGGAGTGGTGATGGGGGAGGGGAGCAGCAGAGATTGACAGTTGACACGTATGGCCAGGAGAAGACAACATGGATGCCGAGCTGGTGTTCAGCTATTCCTGCTCAAATGAGCGGATGGTCGAAAATAGAAATCGCGGGATTACATTTCACAAGTAAGATTTAACATTATACCGTACTATTGGTTATATTTTGTGAAAATAATATTACACGCCAAAACATCCTTTATCATAGCTACACGTATGACAAAAAACCGCGTGAAAATCAGTGGTATTCAGTGAAGTATGATTAATTATATGCGCTGACGAATGACACTGAGTGGAGCGGATCACCACTCCAAGATGGCGGCCCCGCGTCTCGTCAGCGCCAGTAGGCAGTAGCGCTCGATGCTCCGTCTATGTCAGCACCATGGCTACCTGCCTTGCACTGCTGGTTTCTTTGGAAGCTAAGCAGGGGCTGGTCTGGTCCATCTCTGGATGGGAGACCAGTTGGTGCTGGCAGTGGTGTTGGAGGGCCAGTAGGGGGTGCTCATCCCTCTGGCCTCTGTAAGATCCCCAATGCCCCGGGACAGAGACGGGGACTCCGTCCCGTCTAGAGCACCGTCTTTCGGATGAGACGTTAAACCGAGGTCCTGACTCCCTGTGGTCACTAAAGATCCCGTGGCACTCATCGCAAGAGTAGGGGTGCTAACCCCGGTGTCCCGGCCAAATTCCCAACCCGGCTCTTGTACCAACATGGCCACCTAATCATCCCCTGGTCTCTAATTGGTTAGTTTCATTCCTCACCTCTCCGCTTAGCCAGTGTGTGGTGAGCGTTCTGGCGCATACTGGCTGCCGTGCATCACCCAAGTGGGTGCTACACTCTGGTAGCGGATGAGGTGTCATATCTCCCCCACACACACACACACACACACACTATGTAAGCGCTTTGAGTGACCTCCAATAAAAGCGCTATATAAATCCAATCAATTATTATTATTATTATGTATAAGATGTCTATGACGGCCACGGGTGATGTGGAAGGTAATGTTAATTATGCTTTAACTGTGGTGCTTCCGGGAAGCGTTAATTTGCTACCACCTGTGTTTTCAATGTACTTGACGTTCACGTCGAAACCCCACTGTACACGTCTCTGTCATGTCCCGCTGCAATTTTGTTCCGTCCTGATTTCAAACCCACCGGGAGCGAGCATTTGGCCCGCCAGACTTTGTTTACTTGCTCAGATTTGGTCATTTTCCTGGTTTATGTTCTTGTTTCTCTTTTGTCTGTTTTTACCACCGGCAGTTTGCACGGGATATTTTATTTTGAATTGATATTTTATTTTGAAATTGATTTTCAATATAAAATACCCCGTGCAAACAGACAAAAACAGACAAAAGTGAAACTAATTAACTACGTAGCATATTTACACACATCTCATGGTCCTGCTTGACTGCCATTGCTAATATCAGTTACCAGTTATATACAGTTACTGTTGTTGCTGCTCGCTGTCCCCCATCATTGGTGCTGTCTTCATCATCATCATGTTCATTAGTGTATTGATGTAGTTGCTCTCCTCTCTCTCTCTCACCCCCGCTCTCTCTCTCTCTCACCCCAACTGGTCAAGGCAGATGACCACCCACCTAGAGCCGAAGGGTCTGTCCAAGGTTTCTGCCTTTTAACAGGCAGGTTTCCTTGCCCCCGTGCCAAGTGCTTGCTCATGGTGGTACTGTTGGGTCTCTGTAAATGTTATTAGGAGTTTGGTCTAGACCTGCTCCATTTGAAAAGTGCCCTGAGATAACTTCTGTTATGAATTGGCGCTATACAAATAAAATTGAATTGAATTGAAGCATATTTTGCTAGGACTGACCAAAATCGCGGCGCGTACGCGACGTGCTATAGACGTGTGCAGTGGGGTTTCGGTGTGAGGAGAGGAGAGAGGGTGTGTACAGCGCTCGTACACGCATGGCTGTGGGAGAGGAAGTAGATGGTGTGCGGTGCCTCGGTGGCAGGCTGCTTTCGTATTTACGCTGGCAATTATCGAGGCAGTGGTGATAAATGTTTGCTGTCTGAAGAGTAGTGGTGCTGTGCCAGTGTGTTAATAAGCACCTGTGTTAGTTTGTGTCTGCTGCTGCACACTCCTGTCTTCCCTGTCCTAAATCAGTTACCAGGTAGGGTAATGATCAGTGTCAGTTATATATTATACTCTTACACAAATCAAACCTAACACTGAACACTTAATTGATTCCTAGTTTTCTTATATATTTTTTTCATGACTGGCGGTGGTTACTTCAGACCAGGACACAACTCATTTGGACTACCAAAGGTAAGTTGCACTCCTAGAATAGAATAGAGTGCTACAGACCAGGCTGGAATGTGGCTGTACGTAACTTACAGGATGGTGTGCTGAAGTGAAAAAATATTTGAAAAAATAAACATAATTTTAACAGTTACAGTAAATGTGAAATGCAGGTGATTGTTTACAGGCCTTTTTTTTAACTTGAGCTGTAACAACTTTGAATGTACAGTACTAATAGTTTTGCAAAAAATGTATTACAATTTTGTAACAACAATTAAAAATATAAACAAACAAATTGATAAACACATCATACACACGCACTGGTATCATTAGCACAACTCACAATCAAAATTAGAAATTATAGAAAAAAGTATTACACTATTTAACACGGAAAATACAGCCGTCAGATTTCTTGTAGACCCAGCACACTTCCAGTATGATTCTGAATACATATATTTAACTACATAGATGCAGATGAACACTGTAAACATGATGAAAGACACGATATGATTGCACAAACTAACTCTAACATATCTTTTAATCCTGAGGACTTCTGTACTGCAGAGCTTCCTTTCGTTCCTGTCAACCTCTCCAGAGGGGTGTCTGCTGATGGCAGAAGGATTACATGACCTCTGGTTGGGACCCTGGTCAGTTCCACAACTTTTGGCTTGGTGTCCAATATGACGGCTCCACCCACCTGGCCTACTGTATTCTCAGCTCTCTGACTTCTTGTACCTTGAGAGGGACAGTCCTGTGTGGAGGCGTGACAGGCAGCTCGTTTTATCTGTGAAACTGCGTACTTTCACTTCATCAACAGCAAAGGTATGCAAGCCCAAAATAGTAATGTCTCATTTTAACTTTATCTTAATTCAGTTTTACACAGAACAGGGATCAGCTGGCAATTAGTATTGACAGAGGAAACAATTGCAACAAAAAATGCTTTAAATTTTGGTTTTGCTGCTTTAAGACAGACCTGTGAACTTTTCTCTTAAAATCTAATTAGAGAGGGCTGGCTACTTTTGATGAATGAATTTTGTGTTTAAATGATTCGCTTTGTGTTTGGTGATGTGGCAAAAAAAAAATCACATCACAATCTTATTCATAATATCCAAAAGCTGAGATGACATCTAGTCTCATATCACCCTATTGATGATATATTGTAATATTGTCCAACCCTACTCTGTGTTTTTCCCAAATCAATATACGCCCAGTAAAGTGTACCTCTTTGTTTCTCCAGTGTTGTGCTTCATGTGGAGATGCAAGGACTGTGGGACGGCATTAACAAAAAGATCTGAACTGCTCAAGCACTACAAACTGATTCATAGGCATTACGGACGGGGCCACTCATATCCATGCACTTATTTAAATTGTGCATGTAGGTTCAAGACTTGGAATGCCCTACTGAGCCATCTATCAAGAAATCACCCTGCCCAACAAGTAGTCACCAAAGCTGTGTCCACGTTCACATGCCATATTTGTGGCCATAATCAACTCTCCACAGAAAGGGAATATTTTCAACATATCTATCAGCATCTTAAAAATAAGGAGACTGTAACATGTGTGTTCCAAAACTGTGAATATAAAACCAATGTCTATGAGAACTTCAAAAGTCATAAATACAGAAAACACTCTGGTACAGTGAACACCGTTAAACCTGGGATAAGTTCTGTTCAAGAATCTTGTGCCAGTGTTGCCAGTGATATTTCAGATGGGGAAATTATAGAGAGCAATGTGAATTTAAATTCTGCTTTTGACAATGGGGATTATGAAAACTTGGAGAAGGATATTGAACTTAAAATAGCTTCAGTGCTCCTTAAGTTGGAACACATCTTTCTTGTGTCTAATGCAGCTGTAAATGAGCTTTTGCAGGAGTTAAACTATTTGATTGGTTCTCTTTCTCTGCCGATTACCCAAAAGACTATTAGCCAAGTATTACAAGACAATGGATGCCAATTTGACCAGTCAGTTGTTGAAAGGCTAGCCAGTGTACTCTGTGAGACAAACCCTTTAAAAAAAGCAATTGGGGATAAAGGTCCACTCTCCAGTGCTTGGAGGCGAAAAGCTTACTATAAGAGACACTTTAATGTAGTAGAACCAGTGGAATATACTGTATACTTGACCGAAAGAATCGTAAGTCATTCCAATATATTTCAATTTTAAAGTCTTTGCAGCATATTCTTGACTGCCAGACAATCTTGGATCAGGCTGTTAATTTGAACACTGTAGATAATCAGCCTCAGAGAACTTGCGTGCACTTATACAAAACTATCTTTGATGGTGCCTTCTTCAATGAAAATGAACTGTTGTCTAAGCAGGAAAGCATTTCATTGATATTATACATTGATGAATTTGAAATGTGTAATCCCCTTGGTACATCCAGAAGGAAGCATAAAATGTGTAGTTTGTACTGGATTCTGGGTAATTTGTTACCAGGCTGTAATTCTGCTTTATCCTCCATCTATTTGGCTGCTTTAGTCAAAAGTAATGATCTGAAGTGCTTTGGGTATGAGAAAGTGTTAAAACCTGTAATTAAGGATCTTGTAATTTTGGAACAGAGTGGGATATTTCTGTCAAAGTTGGGCAGAACAGTAAAAGGCACAGTTCAGTGTGTGGTCGCTGACAACCTTGGTGCACACAGTATTGCTGGATTTGTTGAAAATTTCTCAGGGACATACGTATGTAGATTTTGCACTGCAGAACGATCAGAGTTCCAGACTAAAGAAGTCAGAAGTGAAGACTTTACTTTGAGAACAAAAGACATTCATGCAGATAATTTACGAATCCTTGAGGAAAACAAATTGCCCAATTATTATGGTGTGAAATCAAAGTGTATTTTGTCAAAGCACCTCTCATATTTTCATGTTACCACTGGGTTTCCACCAGACATTGTACATGATCTTTTTGAAGGAATTGTTCCTTTTGAACTTGCACTTTGCCTCAGTTTGTTAATCAAAAAAAAGTATTTCACATTATGTACATTGAATGAAGCAATATCATCTTTCAACTTTAAGTGGGCTGACAAAACAAATCGACCTCATCCTGTGGCTCTCAGTTTTGCATCCAAAAAAACCGTTGGGGGAAATGCACATGAGAACTGGAGTCTAATCAGATTTTTGCCTTTGTTCATTGGGCAGAGTGTTCCATGTGAGGAGCCTGCTTGGCAGATCTTAACAGACCTGAAGGACATTGTTGATCTCGTTGTCAGTCCTGTTCATACTGAGGACTCCATTGCATATCTTAGTTTTAAGATCTCTGAGCACAGAATTAGGTTTCAAGAGGTTTTCCCAGACTGCAACCTTAAACCAAAGCACCATTTCTTGGAACATTATCCATACTTGATCCGTAAGTTTGGGCCACTAGTTGCCCTATGGACTATGCGTTTTGAAGCAAAGCATAGCTTTTTTAAAAGAGTTGCGAGGAATATCAGATGCTTCAAAAATGTGCTTCTTTCCCTTTCACAGAGACATCAGTATCAGATTGCACATCATTTGCATGAAAGTAGCTTTACCAAACCTCCATTGGAAGTAACAGATGTTTCCACTGTTCACATTGATGTTCTTAACAAGGACATCTCAAATGCACTGAGACAGAAGTCTCCAGATATGGACAATGTGTGCTTGGCCAAAAGTGTAGTATATAATGGACTAAACTACAAGTGTGGGATGATCTTGATCCATGGCTCACTGGGAGGACTGCCAGAGTTTGGTGAAATCATCCAAATGGTGATACTGCAGGACAAACTAATCTTCATTGTGAAAAAGCTTAGTGGATGGTATATGGAACACTACAGGGCTTATGATCTCAAAACATCACCAAGCAAGGAAGTGGAACTTGTTGAGCCACAAGAACTACATGATACCTACCCACTGGCAGACTACAAAATTAGAGGGATGCGTCTTGTCACTTTGAAAAGATATGTCCATGTTTAAAGGGTGAGGCCTCTGAATGTGATAAGTTATTTTATTAAGTCGGAAAACAAAAGCCAGACTCATACACTACTATTGTGTTCTAAAAACATTTATTTTATACTGTAAGCCAAAATGGTGTGATGATGTCATTGGCAATTAATCACCAAATAGTTGCAGCTCAACGGTAGGCATTATGTCATTTTTTAATGTAGGTTGCTGGATTCCAGTCAGTGAATGACTGGAGTGAATGACTTTGCCTTCTCTCTTCTCGTCTCCTCTTCTTCTCTTCCGCTCTGCTTCTCCTCTCTTTTCCTTCTCTCTTCTCCTCTAGTTTGACAGTAAATTCTTGCAATCGGAAATAAGTCAATGGTACCCCTAGAGCAGGCCTGGGGAATCTGTTCCACAAAGGGCCGGTGTGGCTGCAGGTTTTTGTTCAAACCAACCAAGAGCACACAGTTTGACCAATCAGCTCTCTGAAGACTGAGATCAGTTGATTAAATGAGTCAAGTCTGGTGTGCTGCTGCTTGGTTTGAACAAAAACCTGCAGCCACACCGGCCCTTTGTGGAACAGATTCCCCAGGCCTGCCCTAGAGGGAATTTGCTTCACATGTTGATCTTTACTAACTGTGCTTGTGCTCTCTTCTCAGATCACCATGGCTGGTTCAACACCTGCAAGACTGAAGGTGATTTTAGGGGAGAACAACATTGAAAAACTGACTCTTCCAAATGGCATCCCAGAGTCACTAGATGACCTTCTCAGCATGATGAAGACTACCTTTGGGTTAAAGGGTAACCTCAGACTTCAATACATGGAACAAGATTTTGGCAATGACTTCTTCAATCTGAATTCTACCACTGAACTTCAGGATTTGGGGACAATTAAGGTGATCCACCAGCAAACAAATCCACCTTTGATCAGTGACACTTCATCTCTATCTCTTTCATTTGAGTCTGATGACGGTGCTTCGTTGGCATCAAATGACACAATTATCTTGTCATCCCCTGAGTCTGTCATCTCGAACACAACAGTGGCCAGCGGACTTTGCAATTCCCCAATTTTCATATGAGACAGAGCTACAGCTAGAGAAGGGGAATACTGAGTACCGTGTGAGCCAAAAAAAGTTGACTGTCAGCTCCCAAATGCTGTCTGATATCCTGAAAAGAGTAGCAGAAGAAATTTACCGTTACAAGGCCTACCCAGAGGAAGCACATTTCTGCGCAGCTGCAGAGGCCCTAATCAAAAGGCACCCATGTTTGAAAGAACCTGGCTCATTCAATGGCTGCTATGGTTGGAAACAGCGACTGAAGTACAAAATGGCAAACTACAGGACTCAGCTCAAATTACAGGGGTGTCCAGAGCTGTGTGTAAACTCCCTGAAATCTAAAGCTACTACAGATGCTTTCCCTGCTAAAAAAGTGAAGAAGCCAAAACGGTCTGAAGCTAACTTTTATCCATCCTTTCCTACTGGTGAGACTCTGGACAGCCTGGAACAAGTGAGACTAGAACTTCTGACAGAGATCGGGATAAGGAACAACGAAAGGGTCATCGCAGACAAAATGGCTAGCACATTTGCCTACAGAAGACATGAGGTGGTAAACCAAGAACCAAGCATTCAGGACTTCAAGGACAGATGGCCTGCACTCTTCACACAGAAAGAGGTAAGAATGGAACTGAAGTCATCAAAGTCTGTATGCTTCAGGATTTATTACAGTGAGCTTTCATGAATTGGTCATAACTTGATGTGGTTGAGATTGTATAACACTGAACATAATGACATTTACATTTTTAATTTCCACGTTATACTTTTTTGGGTATTGATATTTGTGTGTTTACTGAGTGTTTATACAGGATGAGACCAGTTGAATTTTTTCCATAATACAATATCTACTGTCATTTTTTTTGTTTTCAGATTAATACAGAGTTCCACAGGCTTGTGGCTATTCCTCTTGAGGAGACGTTCATGGCCCAGTTAGACATGCACTCAAGTCAGCTGATCAAAGTCATCCGTACCAAAGGAGGAGCAACACGCCAAAAGACTGCAACCATCATGGACACATTGGACCAGGTAAATCTGTACCATCAAACAAGACCCTTCATAACTAAAAGGGCTGTCACAATATGTCTGTATTCCTTCATAAATACATTAATATAGGCAGGCCAATGCTGATCATGGCTTTCATATGCATGAATATTTTTAGCGACTCAAAAACTACACCACTGAGCTCATCCCTTTTTCTTTCTATAATGAATCTCTGGGCTTGTCTGGGCTGTTTTTAAATAAAGTAAGTGTTAGATAAGAGTAAGGATATCTCTCTTATGAAATTTAGAACAATAAAATGAATCAACGTTTGTTGTTCTAGACTGTGGACATTAATCTTCGGAGGGAATGTGTGCTGAAAGCCCTCACCATCTTCCTGGGAGAAGATGCAGATGACCTGATCAAGGAATATCTTGTAAGTTTCAACAGTTTGTATGTCAGCACATCTTGTCAAACGGACACAAAAAATATCCTATCAACTGAGAACAACTTAACACCTGAACCATGGTTGGATTGCGGACATGTTATATTTTATTATCATGGCCATATTTCTCCTCCCTGTCTCCTTTCTTTTCCTTCTCTTCTCCTCGCCTCCTCTTCTTCTTCTCCCCTATTTGCCACCTCTCTTCTCTTCCCCTCTTTTCCTTCTCTCTTCTCCTCCTCGTCTCCTCTTCTTCTCCCTGACCTCTTTTCCTTCTCTCTTCTTCTCCTCCTCCCGTCTCCTTCTCCTGTCTTTACTGTCTCTCTTCTCCTCATTGTCTCCTCCTCTCTTCTCTTCGTCTCCTCTCTTCTCCTCCACCTCTCCTCTTCTCCCCCTTTCTCCTCTTTGTCTTCTCTCTTCTCCTACCCTCCTTCTCCACTCTTTTCCTTCTCTCTTCTCCTCCTTGTCTCCTCTTCTTCTCCCTCTCATTCTCCTATCTTTTCCTTCTCTTCTCTTCCTCGTTTTGGGAAATCTTATCTTTCTTGCTTACAGTTAGATGGTCAGATTGATACACATCTGCTGGTTGTGGTGTTTGACACCCAGGAAAGAAATAGCCCAGCTCAAAACACATATTGGTACAACACCCAAAAACTTCATCAGTAAGAAGTGAGGCCAATGATGATTTGTGTTTGTGTCCTGTACCCCTCTGTAGGACTCTGAAGCAGATGCTCAGAGAGACCTGGAGCAGCTCACCATGGCAGTGTTTGTGATTCAGAAGGAGGGGGGAGGGCTGCAGGAGCAACCTGGAGACATTGGCATCGTCATTGAGGGCGTGGACGTGTTGCATGAACTGACTTCGGTTGCCTCAGCTTTTGCCCTGCTTCAAGGTTTGATTTATGCACTCAACCTAGCTTATCCAAAACCCTTTCGCTTCACTTTTGAAGTGCTCCAAAAAATCTTCATGCAGCTTGATCAGCACAAGATGTCCCCCAAAGTCCATAATCTGTATAGCAAACTTGAAAACTCACAGTAACGACACACGACGATGTATTCTGCCCCTGGACCAACAAGTGGCCTTGTACCATAATGTGAAAGAACAGCGGTGTTCGGATATATAGCATGTTAGAAATGTAGTCTCTTTCGGATGTTGGTTTTTTTATGCTCCAAGAGACAAATATTCCTCAAACCACAATTTGAAATGCTTTTACACAGATTTTGTAACAGGTTTGGCAGAAGGTTTTTTTTTGTTTTTCTCCAGACATATTTCCTTCCGTTTGTAGGGAAAGGTTGCATTTCAGTTTTGATGTGTTCAATTATACAACAAACTGTTGTGACAATGTGTAACAGAGAGTGATTTAAGACTCTAAAAGAAGTGTTCATATTTCATCCCCATTGGTCAGCTACACTATTCAGATGGATAATATTCATTGCCTATAGCTGGTTGAAGTAGTTTCTGTACACTCTTGGCACTTTTTCCATAGTTGTGATAGTACTGTATATGCTGAGATTGTTAGGCATATTTGTGTAATGCTTTGTTGCACTTTTTTGTACTGTGCTGACAAAATAACTTTGTGGTCCTACTAGCGGTTCACTTTGTCCATATGTGTTTTAAAACGGAGAAATGTGTAATGTGTTGGTGGCCATAATGGTTAATTACATTTATACAATAAAGTATAAAAAAAACTCATCAGATTTTGATTTTTTAAATAATTTCAGCCAACTTAAAATTGTAATTTTAGTTATATTAAACAAACTAAAATTTCATTTTAAGGTTACTGCAAAAAGTAATTTACACTAAACCATAGTATTAGTTTAGAAAACAGCAATATTTTACTTTTGGGTTATGCAAATTATTGAGTTGGAAAAACTGAAAACTTTAAGTTGACTTGCCTTAATTTTAAGTTGGATTAATGCAAAATGTTGATTTGAGAACAATTGAATTATTAAGTACATGTGACTTAAATCAATTGTGTTGATCTAACTTATTAACTTAATTTTAAAGAACTTAATTCATTTAGGTGTTACCAATTGAAACAATTCAATTAAGTTGGTTCAACTATTTTCTTTTTTCAGTGTACAGTTAGCACGCTGTCTACACAAGTCGCCCGGTTGACAAAGAAGACCAAAGATTTGGAGTCCCGGCAGCAGCGAGATAACTGCAGACTAGTTGGAGTTGAAGAGGGACTTGGAAATATTCGACCGGAGAAAGCCGTGGCCGACCTGCTGAAGGAAGTGCTCGCCCTCGACTATACGCCGACGCTCGACTGGGCACACAGGAACCTTCAGCCGAGGCCAAAGGATGGGGATGCCCCGAGGCCAATAATCGTCAAGTTCCACTACTTCCAGGAGAAAGTGGATGTTCTTCGAAAGGCTATGGGGGCAGGTCCCATCACCCACAAAGGCAAGCGCTTCTACATCTACCCAGATTACTCGGCTGCCGTCAGAAAAAAGAGAACAGCCTTCACCGAGGTGAGAGGGTTGCTACGCCGGTGCACGGGTGTGAAATACGGGCTCCTGTTTCCAGCCACACTGAAGATCACTACCCCAGCTGGCGAGCAGGCATCTTTTGAAGACCCGGTCAAGGCAAAGCACTACATCGAGACCAATCTGCGCCCACGGGAGACGGAGGGAGAGTGACAGATAATTCACCGGGCCATAACAGGTATCATACGCTGCATATTAACATTGCAGTAGACTGCACACGCTGACTTACTGTATATGTTGACTGGTAGACGTCACCACACTGCAGTTGGATGCATTTTATGTTGGACTATGGACAAGGCTAAGTGACATTTTTCATGTCATTTGTCATCTGAGGAATGTAAAAAAAAAAAAGAAAAAAGACTGATGAATAATTATGCACAGTCTCCTACAGTATGTGAAGGGTGACGTGGGGAATATCTTATTTAATGTTAATATTCTCCTTTGCATTCCTTTTTCTCTGCCACGTAATGGCAAGTGCTTAATGTTTAAGTTTTAATCTGTTACTTTAACCCTAATAGTACTCTCTTTATTTTTTAATGTTTATGTAACCCAGGTTTACATGACACTTTATTCATTTAGTCAGAAATCGCAACCCATTAAAATATTGGTTACTAAGCAGTAAAAAAATATATGGCTTGTGTATTGTCGTTCTAGATTGAGATAAAGAATGAGATAAAAATATATAATAGGAAAATATGGCAAATAAATGCATTTAATCTATTGTATATGAAAATAGTGTGATTTGTTAAATCACCTCTCAATCAACAACGTCGCATGGCAACTGCCAATCAGAAATTAGACTTGCCTCTTTTAACCGTCAGTAGATGGCAGCCACAGAGATTCGTCCTTTTCGGGACAAACCACAGATGAGATTGGACGTTAGAAACTGTTCTTTGAATAGTAAGCTACAGAAGAGATTTCCCCCGCCACTAAAAGTTCTGAAAAGCCTGTGCAGTGAATCGATGCCCTTGGTGAGTCTCCATGTTGAATGGGGCCCACTTTCTGTAGGTGGATCAGAGTCCTATATTCAACACCTTTGGCTGCAGTCAGGACAAATGGCCTGATCTCAGAATACTTTTCGCTCCAGAGAGGTACAAGACAGAGTTGCTGTCTATCGCCCTTCCTGTTTGACATTGCAATCGAACCACTGGCAATTGCTATTAGGGCTTTGACTTTTTCCCAAAAATCATATTCGAAGTTCGTTTGTTTATTAATATTAATATTCGAATATATTCGAATATTTATTAATAATATTTTGACAATGAAATGCCTTCAGTAAGACCTATATGGTATAAAACTTAAGTTGTATATGTTTTGTCCACCAGGGGGCAGTGTATCAGTCAACGTCAATAGGCAGGCAACGATGTTTTCAGAACCTTTATTCATTAAAGGTCAGACACAAACTGTGTATGCATTCGGTTTCATCAAAAATAGGGATAAGGCTAAACTGTCAGACTAAACTGAACAGACAAAATAAATAAAGGTAGGCCTAAAAATAAAAACCCATCCTACCCGCCATTAAATTGTTTTGCTCACATTAAGATCTGGCTGGCTGCAGTTTATTTGGCTGCAGACTTTTTTAAGTTATTCGCCAAAAATACCAGATGATTCACATTTTCTGGCTCTAGGGAAGAGCGTTGCTTTGTGACTATGTTCTGTTGGTGTTGACGCAGCCATTGTTCTGCTATAAAATACAAAATTGGCGCAAACCAGGACGCTAACGTCACCTACAGGAGCCCAGATGACCAATGATAGCCTTGCTAATAGGGGTTATGCGCAACGTACTTTTGCATTCCGCGAAACAGGTCTCATCACATTATTGTATTTATTAATCCGCACTTCCAGACCGTCACCGGGGCTTCAGAGTAATGTGTCCGAGGAGAGTACCCCTCCCCCGGACGCACACGCTAGCTTTTACCGCTGTTTTGTTTTTATTTTTTAATCCGCACTTCCAGACCGTCACCGGGACTTCAGAGTAATGTGTCCGAGGAGAGCAGCCCTCTCCCGGATTCACTCGCTAGCTTTTACCGCTGTTTTATCCCGCTTCTGGTACTTTACTGGCTTTGACATTTTCTTCTTCTCACTAACATTCAGATGTTAAAATCAAATAAAACGCCAACAGTAAAAAGAGTTAGCTAGGCCAAGTCAATAGATGTCGCCGTCAGTTGCTACCGGCTTTTCCGACAAGTGGAAGTCAGGAGACCTGTTTTCCGGTTTGGTCACGTGATGCTCGGCATAAAGCCTATTAGCTCGTGATTCACACAACTTCACCAGGCGTGAAAAAGCGTCGGAATCTGAATTGAAAACAACGTTCAAGCAAAGACATTTACAATAAATAATTCCCAAAACAAGTTCGAATATTAAAGGCTGCCTAATATTCGTTTGAATATATATATATATTTTGATATTCGTATTATATTCGAATAACGAAGTTCGGAGTCAAAGCCCTAATTGCTATTAGATCAGATTGCAGGATTAAGAGTATATCCAGGGGTGAAATACACCATAAAACCTTACTTTATGCTGATGATCTGCTCTTGCAGATATCAGACCCAATTGAGAGCATTCCCCACCTTCTCAACTGGCTGCAAAAATTCAGTAGCATATCAGGGTATAAAGTTAACTTATCAATATCTTTATTATTTCCATTGAATAATCTGGCAAAACAGATCACTTATGAAAATGTCCCTTTTAAAATTGAAAATGATAAATTCACCTACCTGGGAATAGAAGCAGCAGGTTCAATTAAGGCTATCTTTCAGCATAACTACAGGTCTATTTTAGATCGTACCAAAACTGACTTGGATAGGTGGTCGAAACTCCCATTCTCACTGGCTGGGTGGATAAATACAGTGAAGATGACTTTAATGCCCAGGTTTCTTTATTTATTCCAAATGATCCCCATTTTTCTCCCCAAATCCTATTTTGCTCAGCTGGACCGCTTTATCTCCTCGTTCATATGGAATAAAAAACCTGTACGTATAAAGAAGGCAAGCCTGGAGAGAATTAAATCTGATGGTGGTTTGGGTCTACCTAATTTTTTTGTTTTACTATTGGGCAGCTAATATTGTCAAGCTGACATATTGGATCACCACGTTCGCAGACAAGGAGGGCCCAGCCTGGGTTGATATGGAACTGAGAGCTACACTCCCAGTCTCCCCGATTTCAATCTCAACTGCCCCTCTCCCACTAAACATCAAAAAACCTGAACTGAACTCTAATTTGGTGGTCCAAAACTCGATTAAGATCTAGGGTCAGTTCAGAAAATATTTTAATTCGACAAGTATATGTAGCTTCTCGCCAATAATGTTTAATCATCTTTTTGCACCTTCTCAAATAGACCAGGCATTTGCTGTTTGGCACAGAAGTGGCTTGGTCTACATTCAAGACCTTTTCACGGATGATGGTTTTGCATTATTTAAATTTCTATGTGAAGATCATAATTTACAAAAGTCTAATTTCTTCAGGTATCTTCAGGTTCGGAGTTTTGCCTCTAAATCTTTCCCAGGATATCCATCTCCACCCTCCAAAGACCTACTGTATTTAGTCCTTAATGTTAATCCATTTAATGAAAGAGCAATATCAAAAATATATGCATTCATTCTGGATAGCTGCCCTCACATGTGGGACCAAATCAAGGCAGCATGGGAAGGAGAAGTTGGAGAAATAATAAGACCACCATACAGCGTATACACACATCTTCTCTCTGTATTAGACATGGCTTGATCCAGTTTAAGGTTGTCCACAGGTTGCATTACTCTAATGACACTGTCAAAATTCTACTCTAATGTTGCACCGAACTGTCCTAGATGTCAATACTCCCCTGTTTCTTTGGGACACATGTTCTGGACATGTCCTTCTCTGTATGGTTTCTGGTCTTCAATCTTCCAATCACTCTCAGCCATACCTGGCAAAACACTGCAGCTTGACCCTTTGATAGCTATCTTTGGTGTAGTTAGGGATGAGCTAAAGCTGTCCCGCCTCCACAAAAATGCCATTGCCTTTGCATCGTTACATGCCCGTCGTCTGATACTCCTGAACTGGAAGGGGAAGAACCCTCCTGCCTATTGGATTAGAGAGGTAATGTTGGGATTGGCCCTGGAAAAAACTAGGTATGCAGTACGTGGATTGGAGGATAAATATGACAGAACCTGGTCACAGTTCATAACTCATGTCAAGAGCCTGCCTTTTGCCTGACTTCCTGTTTTTATCTGTGAATTAATTACTTTTTGTTCTTTCACTCTCTGTGACTGCCGTCCTAGTCTTTACAATGCCCATATTCTGACTGTTGGGACTGTTGGGCCGCCATTTTGTCTACGTAGCGGAAGGGGCGGGATAAAAAATGGAGGACACGGAGATAGTGGAGACCAACGCGCTCTACAAATGTAAGTAAAATTACACATATTGGTTTGTTTTTCGGTACAACTACAGTTTTAGGCTGGTTTTTAATTTAAGGTTTTTAATTCTGAACGATAACGTGACATTAAGAACGATAACGTGAATACTGTTACGTCGCTAATACAGGCTAACGTGTCTGTGTTGGCTATCGGTAACGTTAAATCGGCTGGCGATAGCAGTATCAGTGACGGACAGCACGCAATATTACATTTAAAATATATTTTCTTTTCACCTGATATATCTTTTATAGGGTCAGATGAAGAGACACGGAGCCTCATCCAGTGGCGGACAGTCAACGCCTCACTGTTCACAGGGAGGCGTAACGCTGCCGTCACTGGATATGAGTAAGTGAATGCATATACAGGCTGCACTAGATTGAAATGTTTCCTATATTACTTATATGTCGTTATATATTGAAGTCACTGCATGGAGTACAATTACATTGTGGTAATCCGATTGTATTTCAAACAGGACATACATTACTGCCCGAGGCCTGGAGGGGCGAGTGACTCCCGTTTTTTTTTTTTTTTAAATGGGAAAACCTCAAGGACAAATATAAGGTTAACTCTCACCACACACACACACACACACGTGAACAGTTGTTTTTCTGTTATATAGTTGGTCCTATTTATAATTTCTACATAGCACAACAGCACTGCTGTTGAAAGTAAATCATGGGCATACACTTAACACTGTAATGAATGTGACAGGATTGATATCACAAATGTTTGGTCTAAACCAGAGTGTTTTCCTATTCCTCCTCAGGAACTGAAATGCCCCAGAACGGGGGTTAGCACGGAGGGGGGTGAGACCATTGCCGCATCTTGGAAGTGGTACACCTTAATGGATGAGGCAATTGGGGACCGGCCGTCAGTGACCCCACCGGTCCTCATTGCCTCATCCTCCCGAGATGTGGCGGTGGTCACACCCCCCCCCGTGCTTATTCCAGAGCGGTCCATGACATCCACCCCAAAAAGGCGGCGTGTGAATGTCATGGATCTGCTCAAAGACCAACAAAGGTTTGAGGAAATGGTGTTGGAGAGAGAGGAGAGAAAGCAGAGCGAAGCGGTGGAGAGAGAGGAGAGAAGGCATAGAGAGGCGATGGAGAAAGAGGAGGCAAGGGCGAGAGAGGCAGTGGAGAAAGAGGAGGCAAGGGCAAGAGAGGCGATGGAAAGAGAGGAGGCAAGGGCGAGAGAGGTGATGGAGAGAGAGGATCGGAGGTATCGGGAGGCGGTGGAAAGAGAGGAAAGGCTGTTCAAGGAGCTGAGGGAGAGAGAGGAAAGAAGAGAGCGAGAGCTGGAAAGGAGGGATGATAGGTTTTACAGCCTACTGGAAAAAATATTTAATAATAAATGAATTAAATTCTACGGTAATGATTGTCTTCTTTTTAGATATCATTTTATTGTTCTAGGGTTAAAAGGTACATTTTACCGGGGGCATGCTGTTGGATATAGGGGCATTAGGGCTGTTCGATTTAGCCCAAAAATAAAATCTCGATTTTCTTCTCTCAAAATCCGATTTTCGATTACGATTACGATTATTTTGTGAAATAACAAAAGACAAAGAAATTATTTCAAATATGCTGTTTATTGAACATTTTCCCCATTGGGCTTTAAACATTTCTCTGATTAAACCAGAAATTAATGAAAAATGTGCAAAATTCTTTTTGTAAAATAAATAAAGCTTGAAGAATATACGTTAAGTAAAATAAGACATTTTCGAAACTAAACTGGGTCTTTACAAGCTAAATAATAAAGTAACCCATGAATGAACACACATAAACACAGTCTACCATCGACACACACACACACACACATTTCACACAAACACATAAACACACACATTCTACCATCGACACACACACACAAACACACATAAACACACAGTCTACCATCGACACACACACACACACATTCTACCATCGACACACAAACACACACATACATACACATTCTACCATCGACACACACGCACACATTTCACACACACATACACATTCTACCATCGACACACACACACACACACACACCTTCTATCCACACACACACACACGGTCTACCATCAACACACACACATACACACATTTCACACACACACACACACACACACACAAACACATTCTACCATCGACACACACACACACACACCTTCTATCCACACACACACACACACACACACACACGGTCTACCATCAACACACACACACACATACACACATTTCACACACACACATTTCCCACACACACACACACACAAGTAAATAGCCACGACTTTATAAAACTCCTCCGTGATTTTCATGTACTCGTCGTAAAACGCGCAACACAAAACTCACCCGCCGGGACCAAAACAAATATTTTAGACTCAAAACTCAACATGGCCGCTCTTGAAGCGCGCGACGCATAAGTTATACTAGGTGCGAAATGGGTTTCCCTAAAAAGTCACCCGCCGCTCATATAACCGTGAATAACACAACGGACTTGCTCTTCTTTTTAGCAACTAAATCCAACGCCGACATGTTTGTTTACAATGTGCCGTAAAGCCATGTGGTGAGAAGAGGCGGAAGTAACTACGGCAAAGCAGCTCAGCGGGGCTGTGGCGTAATTGCGTTAGTTGAAGTGAAAAATCGATTTTACGAGTTTCACGTTTTCACATCTTCCTAGTTACATAATCGTGATTAAGATTTAATATCGATTAATCGAACAGCCCTAAGGGGCATATAGGGGAAACACAGGATTTGATTTGAACAGGTACGATAACAAATAACTTAACTTTGATTTGAACAGGTACCATAACAAATAACTTAACTTTGATTTGAACAGGTACGGTAACAAATAACTTGACTTTGATTTGAACAGGTACGGTAACAAATAACTTAACTTTGATTTGAACAGGTACCGTAACAAATAACTTAACTTTGATTTGAACAGGTACGGTAACAAATAACTGATTTTAACAGGTACCATAACAAACAACTTAACTTTAATTTTGAACAGGTACCATAACAAATAACTATATACATTAACTAAGCATAGTCATGCTCTGGGGCAAAACAGAGCCTCGCCATCCTCTGTCTTGCCTCCGCTCCACAGACGGCGTCCTGTGGTGCTGGTTGTGGCTGGTCCTCAGCAGGTTCGTCCTCCCCGTCCTCCGGCTCCAGCAGGTCACCGTTGCTGAGGCAGATGTTGTGCAGGACCGCACAGCAGGCGATGACCTCCGGCACATACAGGACATCCACCTCCAGTGCCTTGAGGAAAATCGACCTCCACCTGGTCTTCAGGATGCCGAACGCCCTCTCCACAACACATCTCCCCCTCGATAGATGGCTGTTAAGCGCACCTGTAGCTGGTTTTGAGGCATCCTGAAGGGCGTCATTAGGCTTATCGGCTGCTCCAGGCACGGGTAGCCGCCATCCCCGATGATACAGTAGCCTGGTGGAGGGTACAGCTGGTGGAAATAAATCGGGCTGTGCTTCAGCACTCTCGAATCATGTGCTGACCCAGGGAACCCACTGAACACATCCAGAAATCTTGCTGCGTGGTCGACCACAGCCTGAAATTGAACCGAATAAAACAGCTTCCTATTTAAATAACAGGCTGCGTCTTCCTTGGGCGGCTTCACCCTCACGTGGCAGCCGTCAATGCTGCCAACCACCCTGGAGAAGGCTGCTGACCCAGCCAAACGGGAGAAGCCAGCTCCCAGGCGACCCAAATCCCCCTCAGCTTGGCAGCCTGATGACCTGAGGCAGGAGGGCGACCACTTTCTTGCTGGTCCTGTGTACAAGCATGTGCACGGTGGACCTGGGCATGGCAAAGGCTCTGCACACCACCCGGTATGATGTGCCACTTGCCAGCCAAAACAAAAAAACGAGGGCCTCGATGACAGGTCCCCAGCCGTGGTCATGGGCAGTGTCAAGGTAGGCCATCAGGGACTGGAAAGTCCCCCTGGACAGGCGGAAGTCCACCCTCAGGTCACTCCCACCGTCGAAGTACAGTGCCAGCACTGGCACTGTATCATTGACCATGCAGTACCGACCAAGGTTTGGATGCTGAAGAAAGAACAGAAATAAAGAAAAACATTACCTATTTGTTACTAACAGTCTTTCTCCTCCTCTCCTCTCTTGCAGGTCCTGGTTTTATTATGATGTGGCTTTAGTTCCTTTGTTTGTTACATTTTGTTTAACTGCACTATTCAACACTCATTTCCACTCACATGCCCACTCTACACCACTGATTCTACTGACCTCCACACCTCCATGTGCTTTTCTTATAGTTGGTTGACTTTTGTTACAATAAATTATCATTATTTACTAAACCTCTCTGTGTCTCCATATTGTGGCCAAGAGCCAGGCCATAACATATTTAAATTAAATCAATATTAATATTTATCCATAGCTACATAATAGAAATCAAACAATTTATTCTGTCTGTAACTATCCTCTGCTTTCACTGTTATATTGTCACTGTATGAATACATGTAAAATAATCGGTGTACATGTAAAATAATATTGAATATGTAAATTCATATATATTAATATATTTCATAGGTAAATAAACTTACCGGTAGGCCATTTTCCACTAGGAGGAGAAGTAATCGTCGCCGTCTCAAGAACCATCGGACATTCATTTTTTTCGAAAACTGCAAAGTCATTTCCGGTAGGTGCGCGAAGCCCGTTTTGACAGTGCACTGTAGAAATGAGAGCACTGCGTCTATAAGTAAGTGTACTGTAGGGATAATGAAGTGCACTAAATGTAAGTGCACTTACGTAAGTGCGCGATTTCAGACACAGCATAAATGCTGAGCACTTTGAGGTCAACTGCATGGTGCAAATTGGTGGGAAAAACGTATTCTATAAGTGGCCTGCTGGGCGGGACTGCATTATGTACAGCAAGGACCAACTTGTTATTGTCATCTCTGAGCCAGAGTCCCACCAGCATGCAGCCCATCTCACCAAATATGACTGGCTGCTGTTCAATGAGGTGTGAAAGCAGGAGGATGAGTCCTTAAACACTCCTACACACTACTGCTTTTTTTTTATTTTGTTTGTATTTCATGAAGAAAATAATCAATTTACTATGAATTATTTTCAAGAACCACAGGATGTTATTTTTTTTTTGCTGTTTTATTAATGGGTTGTTTAATGAAATTTACCCAAACAGTAGTTTGTTGATTTTTTAATTTTAACTTTAACAAAAATGTACTGAATTTTAAAATAAATTTGAACAAGAAAATAATAAGCCAGGTCAATTTTGTTTACATGTTCATGTTATGTTGCTTAATGTTACGATTTCTCTTACAAAGTCTTTTTTATGGGAGTGTTGGTTTGTTCTTCTTTCTTCTGACTGTATTGTACAAAAAACAAGTTGTAACACTATTTTAATGATTTTTTAAATTAATTTGAACAAGAAATAATAAATGTGACTGTACAAAACAGGGCATACTGGTACTTTTTCTTGTCCAGTTGTGTAACGGAATGTCCTGTGGTGTGAAAAACTGAATTATAAGTGGAAAAGGCATTTCAATGCACAAATTCATGTAAAAAGTGTAATAGTATAATAATGATATCATCACTATGCACATATAAGGATGGAAAGAAGCTTCATTAGGTTTTATACAAATTATAATGAATATGATCCAGACGTTTGGGTAAAGTCCTTATGTGTACATTTTACAGTAAAATAATAACATGATTGTGAATTTTTATTGATTACTTTTGATGTGGGAATATAATTAGGATAAATTGATAAGGATTGTGCATATTTGTCTTATCTGTCAAACAATCTCTGAATTAAATATCAACATTAAACATGTTGTCACACCGGTGGACAATATTTAGGACTACCACGCTAAAAAGTTAATAAAACGCAAAATAAATAAGGAATTAGAAAGGGACACATTCAGTTTTGAGTTATACACATATTAAGCAATATAATTACATATAATTGAGATATAGAAATTTATTTTTTTACACTGGATTTGAGTTCACGTCAACCGCAATGTATTTTTGTTTATTCATTTCGTATTTGTTAGGTTTGATTGATTCATGGTTGATCTTGGTAGACATATAAAACAGTCGATATATTTTACGGGAGGGGCGGCGTCCTAGCGCCCTCTATTGACCAGCCGCCACTGGGTGAGACTCGAGTACGGTGTACATTTTAGGACATCCTCAGGGTCAGGCTTCAGCGTCAGACCTCAGATGAAAAGGTATAAGGTCTCAGGAAAACCTCTGTCACACTCGCACCAAACAGCCACATGAAAAATAGTCATCGGACCAAAAGGCCTAAGAAAGAAAATGTCACTCTGAACTTCCTCAGAAGAAAAACTTGTCACACTGATCTGCCTGACACCGGATTTCCGCCGGGGATGTAAGCGCCGCGGAACTGCTGCACGTAACGGCAGCGTAGCACTGCGAGGCGGCTGGATTCGCGGGATCACGCGAGAATCAGGAGACCACGCGATAATTTGTGGATGTCAAAATAGAACAAACAAATAAAAGGTTACTTTGCCTTTCCGAAGTTGACTTGCAGTTGCTTTGTCTGTCAGAAGTTGATTTGCTGTTGATTTGGTCATTTTTCCTAGATTTGTGTGCATCTACCATGATTTGGTAGGCTATATAGTTTACTTTTTTTGTCTGGTTTAATTGTATATAGTGTTGTTTATTGTTGTTATGTCCTAATGTGTTGTGCTGTAGCCTATAGACAAAGTCAGTTATAAACGACAACGATTTGTGGCCGTGTTCGATCGGGAGGGTGTTTTTATTTTGAAAATTGACAGGATGCTCTATGGCTTTTACTATTTCACTTCCTGCCCAGTCGATCTGCTCTGTTGAAATTGACGTGGTTCAGCAACGGCTAAATAGAAGTGCTACGGAATGATAGCGCTGCGGCAATTCGCGTATAGTGGATATTCAGAGTTAGAGTGGCAGTGATCAGCAGCGGTGACCGCGGTGCAGCCGTTCCGCGGTGCTACATCCCCGGTGGACTTTCACCATGGCCCACATTGCCCGTAAATACTTGGGGACTTGTGAGGTATTCTTTATGCCTGAAGGGGGAGCTGTAGTTAGGGATGTTATGCACCTGCGCAGAGTGAGAAGGGGGGAGAAGAAGTTATGCTAGAATACTGTGAAGTTAACCTGTGCCTGCCTGCTCCGTGATTACGTTAATAAAGTACAATACAGTACACCAGTTATCATTCTTTCGGTCACTACTACGACACAACATATTGGCGACGAGGATGACGACGTTGAACCTGAGTCAACCCGCACCGTTTCTTCAGAATGCAGGAGAGCCAGCTATTCCTTTCAAAGCATGGATCCGCTCGTTTGAGAATTACCTACTGGCTATGTCAGAAAAGGATCTGCTGGATGCAAGAAAGCGCGCTCTGCTCATCCATTGTTTGGGGGCAGAGGGACAGCGACTTTTTTATACAATGACTGTAGCTGATGAGAAGTATGCGTCGGCTCATAAATCCATTCAAGATTTCTTCGCGCCTAAAGTGAATGAGGTAGCTGAGCGTTACCGGTTTCACCAACGTAACCAACGCCATGGTGAAAGTACCCATCAGTATGTGGCATCTCTGAAGGAGCTAGCTACAACGTGCGAGTTCGGTGGAATGGAAGAGGAGATGATTCGGGACCAACTGGTTGAAAAAAACCAACTCTACGCGCATCAGAGAGCGACTACTGCTCGAAGTTCCGCTGACACTGACCAAGGCGGTACTGCTCGCTGGTCAGATTGAGACTGCAGTGTCGGAGGCTAAAGCCATGCATCACGCAGCGCCGGACAGCGCTGTTGAGGCGGTACAGTACGAGGGCCCCCGACAGCACAGACCACAGCGGGGTAGACATACACAGCCTCCCGCATCTACCGGGCAGGGTAAGGCATGCTACAGATGTGGCTCTCCTTAACACATTGCTAGTTTTGATGGATGCCCTGCAAGAGAGGCTCTGTGCAATACATGTAAAAAGAAGGGACATTTTTCTAAAGTCTGTCGCGGCTCTAACCGAGTGAGTGAAATAGCGAGTCTGAGGTCGAGACGCAGACTGTAACCGAAGTTACTGTGTTAAGCATAAAGGGTAGCGCATGCTCTGCAGAAAGGATTGTGTGTACAGTTCACGTTAGCACAGGAACACATGTCAGCCAGGGTATTGAGCTCATGTTAGATACAGGGTCAGCCGTGTCTATTCTGCCTCGAGAGAAGTACATGCAACTTTTCCAGGATAGTTCTCTCACGGCACCAAAGCTTAGCCTAGTCAGCTACGGAGGAAATGCGATCCCCGTCCATGGATGTTTGGAAGCAAGAGTAGCTTTTGGTGACCGCTGCACGGACGCAGAGCTTTACATTGTGCCAAATGGCTCAGCTGTGTTAGGGAGAGACTTGTTTGCCGCGTTAAAAATGCAAATATTAGATGGCAAGGTCACGTCCACCCCGTGCAGCCAGACCTACTCTGTGACAAGCAACAGTGCTAAGCTAAATACGCTCGGGTGCGCTAAAGCATTCACGCACCTAGTAAAAGTCCGCCCGGAAGTCAAACCAGTACAGCAACCACTACGCCGGTTGCCATTTTCAGTCAGAGAAGCAGTGTCCCAGGAGATTAAGAGACTGGTAGAGCAGGACATAATCGAGCCTGTAGAGGCATCTGAATGGATTTCACCCATTGTAGTCATCAAAAAGAAGGATAATGGGATACGCCTTTGCATCGATTTGAGGGAGCCTAACAAGGCAGTAGTGATAGATGGACATCCACTACCCCACATGGAAGAACTTTTTACAGAACTGAGGGGTGCAACAATGTTTTCCACGCTTGATCTCCTCAGTGCTTATCACCAGGTCACTTTACATGAGGACAGCCGCAGCTTAACTACCTTCATTACACACGATGGACTGTTTCGCTTTAAGAGAGTGCCGTATGGACTGGCGTCGGCACCCAGCTGCTTCCAACGTATGATGTCCATGATTCTCAAAGACCAGTCAGGTGTCCAATGCTATCTTGATGACATAATTGTCACAGGTACAACAGCCGAGGAGCACGATAGGAATCTGAAGGCTGTGCTGCTACGCATCGATAGCGCTGGACTCAAGCTGAACTACTCCAAGTGCCACATCAGGAAAACAGAACTGACATTCCTGGGGCACACAGTGTCAGCAAAAGGACTTCAACCTGATGCATCTCATGTCGATGCGGTGTCCCAGGCGCCCCCTCCTACAGACTTGCTTATGCTGAGATCATTTCTGGGGCTCACGGGATGGTATGCCAAATTCATCCCTGACTATGCGTTCGTCGTCGAGCCACTGCGAGCACTGCTCCGAGGATCAGCAACATTCATCTGGACACCAGAGGCCCAACAGAGTTTTGAGGCGGTTAAGAGACTCATCGTGGATAGCCCCGCTCTCTCACTCTTCGACCCAGAGCTGCCCACCATTGTCACGACGGACGCGTCAGACTACGGCCTGGGCGCAGTCCTCACACAGATTCATCCGGACGCCTCGGAGAGGACGGTGGCGTTTGCTTCACGCACACTGTCCCCGGCGGAAAGGAAATACTCTACAGTAGAGAAGGAGGCGCTGGGCTGTGTGTGGGCAACGGAAAGGTGGAGGACATATCTGTGGGGGAGACATTTTACATTACGCACTGACAACAGTCCCCTGACCACCCTGCTTACGTCCAAAGGTCAGGGTAGAGCGGGCATGCGCGTTGCCAGGTGGTCCGCTAGACTACTGTCATTCTGTTATGACATCCAGTACAAGCCTGGTCGGGAGAACGTTACTGCAGACTGCCTGTCCCGTCTCCCACTGCCAAACTCCTAGAGCCTAACCAAGAAGAGGATACAGAAGTGGTAGCTCTCATCTCTACTCTCTCAGCTATCACTGCAGCTGAGTTCAAGGCTGCATGCGTTTCCTGCCCGATACATCAGAAACTGTGTGAGATACTCACCTCCAAATGGCCCAAGTGTAAAAAACACCTTGACCCAGCAATGTGGCCATTCTTTCAAATACAAAATGAACTCTCTCTACAGGATGACTGTGTCATGCGAGGCACAGACAGACTGCTGGTCCCAGACAGCCTACAGCCCAAACTGATCTCCCTGGCCCACGACACACACCAGGGAATCGTGAGAACAAAACAGAGACTCAGGGAAGTCTACTGGTGGCCTGGCATGGATGCCCAGGTTGAGTCAGCGATCAAAGAATGTGTCACATGTCAGTCACATGACAAGTCCGCAGTCACGCGCACCTCTCCACTACAGCCCGTGCCCTATCCGACTGGGGCTTGGGAGAAACTGGCAATTGATGTGGTGGGGCCCTTTGAGAAGGCGCCCGTGGACTGTCGCTATGCAATCACATTGATAGACTACTACAGCAAGTGGCCTGAGATCGCTTTCGTGCCACAGGTCACATCACGGACGGTGACAGTGTTTCTATCCACAGTTTTCAGCAGAGAGGGCAACCCGAAGGAGCTCGTCTCTGACAACGGCTCTCAGTTCGTGTCACAGGAGTTTGAAGCGTTTCTCCAGGACAGAGGCATAGTGCACAGGAAGTAGGGCTGGACCCGAATATTCGACTATTTGGATATTCGTTCGTTGGGTAGGTATTCGGTTTTCAATTTTGGGATTCGGATATTCGTTTTTTTTTTTTTTCTAAATGTAGGCGTATCACTAAAGGCGAACCGCAAAATACATTTTGTCAGCACATTCTTGTACTGTATATTTATACTTGACTGTTAAGATGTGGAAATATATACCATCTCAGCTTGGGCGCGTGACATCACTCACAGCAGTGAACGTCAGGCTTCAGTTCACCTTGGCCGTTAAAGGGAAGACAAAATGCCGAAGACCTCAGCTGTGTGGGAACTAGGGATGGGCATAATTAATCGATGATCGATCATTGATCGTTAAGAAATGTGTCGATCAATTTATATTGTTATCGATCAAAAGGACGTTGTGTTGCATACTGTGAGTCTTGAAGCGGTGCGGTGATCGCGGCTTTAGTTCCCCGTGTCTGATCGCTGTAATTCGGAGCGTGAATATCGGTTGAATATCTAATATCTTTCTAACTTTAAAAAACACTTTAGTATTTTTTAAGACGATAGTCGCACATCCCTCGTAACTACGCCGTGAAGGTGAACCCTCCCGGACTCCGCTATTAACATGAACCGCTCCGCCGGAGGAGCCGCACGTCCACACGCACCGGACACCACAATACAAACACACATGTTTTACATTTGATTTTAAATAAAGTTGTGTGCAGTTATATGGATAAATACGATTATTGATTAATGACCGATCGCGTACTGCGGTCAAGACAGCCGTCTCTCGGTTTGCGTGGTCAAGCCAGCCGCTCCAACATTTTCAATATTTCCATAACTGTGACATTTTAGCAAAACGTTCAGCCTCATATATGTTTTCTGACTAAGGTATTTCTTTTAGATAGTTCATGCAATTGTTTCTAAATGTGTGGCTCATCTTTTTGTCGCGAGCCTTTTCCGAGCGCCGGCTGCATATTGTATCGGCATATGTCGGCCTTTTCCCCTTTTTTCAAAACAGTTATACAGTTCAATGCCCACTTTTACTGCCTTGTTTGATTATTGTTGGCCGATAAGTAGGCTACTTATTGTGATTGGAATACAGATGTAGTCTTGTTGGATCGTTTCCAAACCTTTAAGAGCGCATGTAGGCGCATTGTTCGGCTTTTACGAGCGCCGCATAGGCCTATAACCAGGGACGGGCTGCCATAGGGAGGTTCGGCCGGACGATTTCAGGCCGATTATTTTGTATTTTTTATTTTGTGTATTATTATTTTTGGGCCGGTCCAGATTATTGGGCCGGTCCAGGACTGTCGCACCCCCCCCCCCCCCCCGTCAACAATCCCGCCCGCCCCCCATCAACAATCGCGCACCTCAGCTTTTATCCGCCGTTTAAACAGTAACGTTACACATGATAAAAACGTGCACTTACTTGAGCTTGGAAAATAGTTGCAACTGATCCGAATAGTACTAAACCTCACACCAAACCTTTTGCAAAAAGTTTTTTTTTTTTTTTTGCCCCCCCCCCCCCCCCCCCCCCGAATATTCGAATATTCGCTGTCTGTTGCGAATAAATAATGACATGTATCAGCAGGCTATAATATCTGCACACAGCCAGGAGTAGAAATAAATATACAAGTTGTAGTAACTGCACCTCAACACATGATGGCGGCAAACAATATACTGGGGGCGGCGCTTAACGCTAGCCATTGTGCGTCATGGAGGCCACGCCTCCTGCCCAGAGGCATCCGGCGGAAACATCCGGTTAGGATCAGAATCGTTCAGGCAGACCTCCAGAGGGACGCGCGGACGATCTCTCCACGCGCGTGGCATTTACATTTACTTTCCCCACATGCTTGGTAGATTAAGATAACTAAACCTAAACAAATAAAGTGAGTTAAAGCGATTCCTGTGTCGGCGGCCTCCTTCCTCGGAACACAACCCCACATGTCGATTACTACCGAAGCTCCGGAGCCCAAAATATGGTATTCGGGACAGCCCTAACAGGAAGTCATCTGTTTATTATCCACGGGCCAATGGCGAAATTGAACGTTTTAACCGCAGCTTGAAAGACAGTCTGCCTCACTGGAAGGCAAGCAATGGAAGGGGTTTGCCACAGATTTCATACAGGCCTACCGTTCTACCCCACACTCCACAACGCAGTACTCTCCAGCTGAACTGCTGCACGGCAGACCTATGCGCACCAAACTACATGTGACTGGATTTAAGGTTCCACAAACCAAGCCACTCTCACCTGAGGACATCGCCGCCAGGGTGGCTCTGAAACAGAGCAAAAGCAAGGCTTACACAGATCAAAGGCGAGGGGCAAAGAGTGTGTTCTTCGCATGTGGCTCATATGTTCGAGTCAAGAAACCCGGCATTCTACCTAAATCTCAATTCAAGTTCACCAAACCACTCAAGGTGGTCGGTCAGAAGGGACTGCACACCTACTTGCTGTCTGATGGTCGCTGTTGGAATGCTTCCTACCTGGCACCTGTCTCTCATGGAGGGGGGGAGAGTGACAGTGAGCTGTCACCTGTGGACTGTGACACTACGGTGCCACAACCTGACACACACGCAACGCCTGCCAGACAGGCCAGGCTGAGACGTGCACCTGCATGGACTGAGGACTTTGATATGAGTCACTGATGATGCAGATGATGAGTCATACGTTTGTGAATATGACCGTGTATGGATGTTAACCATAAGTAATTTGGTTCAGGTGTTGAAATGGTAAAATTGTTGTTTGAAATGTTGGGAAAGTCAAAGCACTAACAGTTTATGTGCATTGTTTACTTGGTTGTTCATGCACACAAATTAAGGGTATGTTTATGTTAATGTGCATGTACTGTTATTATATATATGTGTTTTCTTATTGAGAGGGATATGTGAGGTATTCTTTATGCCTGAAGGGGGAGCTGTAGTTAGGGATGTTATGCACCTGCGCAGAGTGAGAAGGGGGAAGAAGAAGTTATGCTAGAATACTGTGAAGTTAACCTGTGCCTGCCTGCTCCGTGATTACGTTAATAAAGTACAATACAGTACACCAGTTATCATTCTTTCGGTCACTACTACGACACAACAGGACTCCTGCCACAACTGTCCCATGCGAGAGACTTTTTTCTTTAGCAGGCCATATTGTGCAGAAGATGAGATCTAGTTTGTCACCAGAAAATGTGAACAAGCTGGTCTGCCTGAGTGACTGGTGGAAGAAGGAGAAATAGAGGTTGGACTGATTGACACAAAGCTACTGACTGTAAACAGTTCATCATGACCTCTTATGTAGGCCTACAGTTCAAAATTCTTGTTTAACTGAATAAACAGTTAGTAAACACAAGTACATCTTATTGAATATTATTTATTTCCATCACCAATTATCATAGTAGAACAGCTTTCTCAAGCAGTTTGTGATGCATTTTGGAAAGAGGAGATGAGCCCCTGGTCTAATGCGCCACCTGGCTTGAGAAACCCGTTCTCAAAGACTTTGAGTCATTATTTAGGTAGCACACATATTATGAATGCCTTCGGCAGAATTCAAATGAGCCATTTTAATCTAGATTAATTCCAAGATTACAGTGAGATTAATCTAGATTAAAGACATTAATCTATGCCCAACACTAATATACAGTATATATAAAAATAATATATATATATATATTTTTTAAAACATGATAGACCCTACCATTCTCGAGATCCTTTTTCAGCTTAACATATTCCTGTACTTTGTCCATTTCCTGAAATAATTCATGTTAAAGGAGAACTCCGGTGTAAAATGGTTCTGGGATATGTTTAGTATGATAACGAGTTTGAACGTTCCATGGAGAGCAAAAAAAAATGTCTACAAAGCGAAGCTAAGTTCGCTGTTTTTAGCCGATTCTACCAAACTGCTATACGTTTAAGTGCTACGGGCATTGACGAGCATGCGAGCTCTGTGATAAGTCGATTGACGAACACAGCTCGTGTGATCGTCAATCGACTTATCGAGCCTCAAAAAAAAAACATGGTGTCGACGGGTGAACTACTGAAGGTATTGTGTGTATAAAATATGCTTTTTAATAAGCTATCTGTACACTTACAAAGTTGTCAATGCCTCGTTTTATATGGTAAGACCCTCATTATACTACCAAAGAAGTGTCAGACTATTTCTAGCCTTGTAAGTGCTTTAAAAAAGCAATTTATTTTTTACCAGGTGAGATGCCCTTAGAACTCAAAGGTATAGCAGTTTGGTAGAATTGGCTATAAACAGTGAACTTAGTTTTGCGTCGTATCGGCTTTTTGTTGCTCTCCATGGAACGTTCCAACTCGTTATCATACTAAACATCCCAGAAACAGTTTACACCGGAGTTCTCCTTTAAGAACCGATTATATCAGTACTAAACACACACACACACTGCTGCAATTGAATTCTACTGGTACTGACATAGCATTACGTTAAGCTAAGTTAACGTTACATCAACACAATAAAGCTAGCTCCCTTCCTACACTTGAACATTATGTGTTTACAAAGAACGTGAAATAATACATCCTGAAGATGGAGAGGAGAAAATAAAACTTACGAGTGTCTCCTGCTTCTTCTTTTCCAACTACTCTTCTTCTGGTCGCAACTTGATGACGTATTTGACCCTTCGCTACGCCCCGCCCCCTTAGTTACTGTTGCTATATCTGTAAGGCTTAACCAGGCACGTGCAGAGGGGGGGGGCTATGGGTGCCCGAGCCCCTGCCCTTTACCCTCTGAAGGACCAAAGTGCCCTTTTGAGTGGTCATTTAAATGTTCAATGCTTTGAAAAATTACACATGAACAATTAAACATTAACATGTGAATCAATTATTCGAAAATAAAAATGTCTAAAAGTAATAATTAGTGATGGGCCGTTATCGGCGTTACCGCGCTGCAATAACGCGAGACTCTGCCCCCCCCCCCCAGGGGCGCCGAAAAGGGGGGGTAAAGGAGACGGATTCTAGGGGCCCATGATTGAGGGGGGCCCAGAGAGGCCCCTGATGATGATGAAATTATAATACAGAAAAAATACTTGACAGGGGCCCGTCGGTCGTAGGTCCGGGGGTGTGTTACGATCGCGCGCACCCCCCCCCCCCCCCCCCCCCGTCAACAATCGCGCGTCCCCCCCCCCCCCTTCCCGCTCAACAGAAATTGAATTTGAGCCCCTGCCCCTCAAAGGGTCTCTGCACGGCCCTGGGCTTAACTGCTCATTTCCACCAGGGACGTGAGCGCCGCGTTACGGCTGCGCCGCGGTCACCGCTGCTGATCGCTGCCACTTTAGTCAATGAAAGCATTTCCACCGGGCATGCTGCGGAACGTCTCAGCAGCGTCCCAGGAGCGCCGCGCCGCAGCGCTATCTTTCTGTAGCGTTCTATTTTTGACGCGACCCGCTGCTGAACCGCGTCAATTTCAACAGAGCAGACCGACCGGGCAGGAAGTGAAATAGTAAAAGCCATAGAGCATCCGGTCAATTTTCAAAATAAAAATACCCTCCCGATCGAACACGGCCACAAATCGTTGTCGTTTATAACTGACTTTGTCTATAGGCTACAGCACAACACATTAGGACATAACAACAATAAACAACACTAAACACAGACAAAAAAAGTAAACTATATAGCCTACCAACTCATGGTAGAAGCACACACATCTTAGCCTGGCTAACACCAGACTAAATCACAAATGAGATGTAGTCTGGCGACCACCTATTCATTTTCCTGTAGAGGAGGCGTCCAGAGCCGTTTATTGGGTGCTACGAATGTCTATCATAAGCGTATGTTCGTAGCTCTTAGCCAATCGTATCAATTATAACAGCAGTTAAAGCTAGCAAGTGAGTCCGGGAGAGGGCTACTCTCCTCGGACACGTCACTCTGAAGCCCCGGTGACGGTCTGGAAGTGCGGATTAATAAATAAAATTAAAAACAGCGGTAAAAGCTAGCGTGTGTGTCCGGGAGAGGGCTACTCTCCTTGGCCACATTACTTTGAAGCCCCGGTGACGGTCTGGAAGTGCGGATTAATAAATAAAATTTAAAAAAACGGTAAAAGCTAGCGTGTGTGTCCGGGAGAGGGCTACTCTCCTCGGACACATTACTCTGAAGCCCCGTATCAATCCGTACGAACGAACTACAAGCTTCCGTCTGTCGAATAGCACGCGTCATCCAAGGGCGGATTAATGCACAGGCTGGCCTAGGCTGTAGCCTAGGGGCCCCACGTGTGCAGGGGCCCCGGATTGGCCAGACTATTTTTTAATTTTTTTTATTTACTACACTGGGGAAAAAACTTGCCTCCTATTGGGGCCCTTAGAAACATTCAAAAAATTAAGTCGCTGATTGGATAGATATGGCGTTCCACCGGGGACGTGAGCGTCGCGTTACGGCAGCGCCGCGGAACGGCTGCGTCCTCTGCCCTGTGTTGTGATGGCTCATTCGCGAACGAATCAGTTCTAACGAACGACTCTTTAAAGTGAACGAACTGACCTCATTCGCCGCACTCGTTCGACTCGTTCGTCGTCGTTCGTCTCGTTCGCTGAGTCTCTGACGCGCTGCTGATTCGCGGCGCTGAGTTGCGAGTCGTTCCCTGACTGTGATTGACTCGAGGACTGAGACGTCACGACTCACGAGAGCCAGCCAATCGTATTTAAATATCAGTGAAATGGTAAATGCATGCTGTCTTTGTATTTTCTGTGTCATGCCAGATTAATAATATATTTGAATGTCTCGTCAATCTGTCTCGTTCTTTCATGGTTCCTTCTCACGCACGCGACCCGGCCGGGACCCCCACCTTGGTGGATCTTGGTCTTGAGTGGGGGTGGCAAATGGCCATCTTCACAATAGTAAATAAAATATGCCCAGAATAAGCACAACTGTACATCATTAACTTTAAAACTCATCATTGCTAAATCAAGTCTATTATCTTGCTGATATATTAACCATCCAATAATCTACTACGCCGCCCCGCATCCCGCTGCATTTGGTTTGTCTAACTTTACCTTGAATTGGGGGAATGGGGCATTTTGATCCTGACATGTCATTATGCATACATTAAATAAATCTGTTGAACTCAAATTAAATACATATGTTAACATATTCAACCAGACACAATGTTGTATTTGCTATTATTCACACATTTATTAACACCATCAACCCCCCTCCCCCAGTTGGTTTGTTGGAGTTGAACTGTAACTTGATCTCTGAACTGTAACTTTGGTTTGTCGGAGTTCAACTGTAACTTGATCTCTGAATGGTAACTTAACTGCATTCGTGATTCGTTTGAATGTTGTGAACGAGGGAGGAGCCGAGTCGGTCAGACTCGGCGAATGCATTCGCGATTCGCGAATGCATTCGCCGTTCGCGAATGAGAACGAGGGACGGAGGGAGGAGCTGAGTCTGAACGACTCAGTGAATGATTCACCGCTACCGGAAACACGACTGAACGAACGAACGAACGAACAACTCTTTATGGCGAACTGAACGACGCGAACTGATTCGGTTACATGCCGCTATTCCGACATGCCGCTACTTAGACATTGACGTCTAGTGGTCGGAGTGGCGGCATTAATATTATTTTCCAAGCGTCCCACTACTGCGACAATTTTTTTTCCCCATTGTCTGAGTAGCGGCACTTTACTTTTTTTCAAACGTCCTGCCATTCCGACATGAGGCCATTAATATTTGTCATTATCATTGTACTTTAAATTAATTAATTAATGTGATTATACCCATATGTTCTGGACTTAGCATACACGCAGCTTATGCATGGGTGTGACAAATACATGGGAAAACAATTTCTAAAAAGAGCCAATCATCCAACTTCGAGGCTGCCCCTAGTTGGTAATATATAGGACTAGCCTATCCATATCAAATCCAAAAGCAACAATCTTCATAACAAAATCAGAGTATCCTTTTCAAAAAATATTATTTCGCCGTTCTTAAATTAGGCTTCCACAGCGCAAAAAAGGTAGGCCTACACCTTGAAACTTTGTTCAATCAACTTAAAGTCCGATTAAACTTCATTCAAAGGCAGTCCATAATTCTAATTAAATTGATTTCTAACGAACAAGTCCAAATTTCAGGTCCTAGATCTTTATTCGTGCTTCTTCTTATATATTTTTAAGTAGACTGCTGGCCTGCACGCACAGAGTTTGTTTGATGCATGGAGTTTCAACCTTTTCCCCCTGAGAGCTGAATAAAAATGAGGAGAGCTCCCTGTCTTTTACATAATGTGTAGGCCTAACATTTATTCACATGGCCGGTTCAAAATCACCTAGTTTTTGACTGAAATGTGTGCCGATATCAATTATTGTGAAAAACATTGTTTGGAGTAGAGGTCTGCACTCGCGAAGCAAATGGAAGCTCATTGCCGGTGCGGGCGGGATGATAGAGGTAGGCCTACATTTATTCTATATTAATAACTATTATTATTATTCTATTGCACTTTCTATGAAAAGTAGGCCTAATTGTCGTAATAGCGGTACCAAAAAAGATCGGATGCGGGCGGGATGATAGAGGTAGGCCTACATTTATTCTATATTAATAACTATTAATATTATTCTATTGCACTTTCTATGAAAAGTAGGCCTAATTGTCATATTAATAACTATTATTATTATTCTATTGCACTTTCTATGAAAAGTAGGCCTAATTGTCGTAATAGCGGTACCAAATTGTAGTAGGCTATAATTGTCGTAATAGCGGTACCAAATTGTCGTAATAGCGGTACCAAAAAAGATCGGATTAGGGGCATGTCTAAATAGAGGCATGTCGTAATGACGGGATGTCGTAATGGAGGGTTGTCGTAATAACGGGCTGTCGTAATAAAGGGCGGACCCCAACTGATTCGCGCAAACGAATCATGAAATCCATCACTAGCCCTGTGTCAATTTCCACCGGACGCGACGGCAGCGTAGCGCTGCGAGGCGGCTGGATTCGCGGGATCATGCGAGAACTACAAGACCACGCGATAATTTGTGGATGTCAAAATAGAACAAACAAATAAAAGGTTACTTTGCCTTTCCGAAGTTGACTTGCAGTTGCTTTGTCAGAAGTTGATTTGCTGTTGATTTGGTCGTTTTTCCTAGATTTGTGTAGCCTGGGTATACCCATGCTGCCTTGCGCGCTCACGTTTCACCCCATATCAGGGGACAGTTTCGGGGCAGTGGCTATTTTCATAACGTCATTCAGATGTCCGTGCTAGAGGCTGGATACCCGACCCATGCATGGTAGCCAATGGGCTGTTTCACATGTTGCAAAGGTTCGTTTGTGTGATTAAAATACATTTTATACATATGACATAAGAATGTTGCGCTCATCTGTTTGTTGACATTTCCAAATGCACTGCAGTTGCGTAATAAAGGCGGACTTTCATAAACACAAACGTAAATGGGTCATTAGTATGAAAAAATATAGACTTTAACTTTGTCGGGCTCGGGTCGGGCTCGGACATAAAAAGCTTGATGCCTGTCGGGCTCGGGTCGGGTTCGGTTACTCCTCTGTCGGACTCGGGCCGGGCTCGGACAGAAAATTCCGGCCCGATCCGCACTCTAGTCCGTGTGTCAGGAGATTGTGCACTTTCGATTTATTAATATTCATCACGGAAAAGGCCTGCTCACATAAATATGTTGTCCCAAACATACAAAGTATTTTACCTGCAAAGGCCGTGAACATTGGGTACTGTGGTAGCAAGGATTGATAGAATGATTTGATTGCAACAGATGCGTAGTTATCCTTCAACGGCGCGCAACACTGCTAGCCTGGCAAGCCAGACCTACATCAGAAAGATGTAAGGTCTGGCTCAGCTCCATTGGCAGTGTGGGCGGGATAAACGGTTGTCTTTCAAGTTCCCTCTGCACGCAATAGGATAGCGCTACAACCAATCAGAGCAACGAAGAAGGTGACGTAGTCAGACTACGTAATTCATCAAAACTCAGAATAAATATTTCTTTTCGAGGAAAGACTTCAGTGCCGTTCTTTGTTATTTTCTCAAATAAAATGTTAACTTCAAGTCTTGAAGAGTCGCGGCCAAAGCCGAGTGGAAAGACAGCCGTTCGCCAGCAGCAGCAGCAGCAGCAGCAGCAGCCATTGTTTACCTCTAACACGGAACCGTCGCAACTCTGTCGTCATGGTAGCCCGGCTCCCGACTCCGCCCCTCACGCTGTGATTGGTCAGACATATTTGGTGTTCCCAGCACCAAAAAGCCGACGGAGCCGTGCTAGACCTACACTAGCTGCCAAATAAATGTGCTGCCGCTAGGGGGTGTCTAGAGTTCTAGGCTACAACACTGCAGTTCTATCAGTTCCATTTGGATCGCCTCTGGGACCTCGGAAGCGTCAATCGTTAATGGAGAGCGAACAAGCGCAAAGTCCTTTTCCAGTTCCAGAAAATTATATATATATATATATATATATATATATATATATATATATATATATATATATATATATATATATATTTTTTTTTTTAAATTAGATAAAATAAAAAATAATAAAAATGTTCTCCCCTTATCACCCCTTATTTGACCCGCGGACTGTAACCCTGGCATCCCTGATATATAGGAAAGGCCCATTTACTTTGAGTTGATCATTTTCAGACGTGGACTTTTTGAACTATGCACTCACATTCAGCAAAACAATAACTGTCATCATCATCATCATCATCATCATCATGTAACACCCACTACAGGGGGGTATTGCACAAAACTAAGATAAGGGATTAAGTTGGGATATGTTTACGGATTTAGGTTATCCTGGCTAAATTTAGCCTCAAGTCGGTTGCATGAAAGCAGCTCACACTTATCCCGGCTAAGTTACCATGGTGATTTATTCTCCGCAGTTAGCCTGCTCCAGACCAGGCTAACAGCCAGGCTAAGCTTAATCCTAGTGATTCACCTGTATTTACACCGTCAATCCTGTGAGGAATTAATGTGTTTTACAGCATGTCCATGGTCTTTCTAAGTAGGGTAAAGTCAGGTAAAGTGGGACACTTTTTAATAAAATGCTTTTTAAACCACCTAAATCTGTTAGAATGTGTTGGATGTGTGTATGTTTTCTTTAAATAGGTTGCTGTGAACACATCAAAGGTGAAACTAAGCCAGTGTATTAATTTATTAACACGTTTTATATCTTTAAACACCATCTGACACCCTCTTCAGCAAAACAGAAGCTTTCAGGTTGAGTGGGACACTTTGTTAGGGAAAGTGGGACACTATGTTATGACTAAAATTAACTACTAGAGACACTAGAAACCTTTTAAAAAACATGTGATAACATTTATTAATAAATTCATATGTCCAGCAAAGTAAACAAATACAAAAACAAATTCAATGAACTGAACTTTCATTAGGCCTACGCCTTAGAAACCTTTTAAAAACATGTGATAACATTTATTTATAAATTCATATGTCCAGCAAAGTAAACAAATACAAAAACAAATTCAATGAACTGAACTTTCATTAGGCCTATGCCTTAGAAACCTTTTAAAACATGTGATAACATTTATTTATAAATTCATATGTCCAGCAAAGTAATCAAATACAAAAACAAATTCAATGAACTGAACTTTCATTAGGCCTATGCCTTAGAATCTTTTTTTCACCGCTTAGACAATACATTCACGACAGATGAAGTCATCATCGTCCATTATTCCGTACATCTCACCACAGGACTCGTGAAACCACTTTTTGCAGTGGCAGCAAGCCACCCATTCCTCCATGGCTTTCGGGTCACTTGCATCCCCATATAGCCCCTTGCAAACAGTACAGGGGTCGCTTCCCTGTACTGTCTGCAAGAGAGGGATGGCAGCTTTTTTGGGGCGGACACCAGGAGACTTGCGCACTTTGGTTGTTTTTAGTTTCTTTCTGGCTTCTTTGGCTCGGACAAAGTCAAAGTGTTCTGGACTTGTTAGGTGGTAGCTGGGTGGCCGCACCACCATCCTCTTCTTTCCCCGTTCTCTTGTGGGAACATCGATAAGGTCTGAGAACCTTACAGTGGAGGCCTTTTCAGCTGTTGAAGTGCTGGGTAGGGAGGCTGGCCCAGCTGAGAGGGTGGAGGTAGAGGTGGCTGGCCCAGCTGAGAGGGTGGAGGTAGAGGTGGCTGGCCCAGCTGAGAGGGTGGAGGCAGAGGTGGCTGGCCCAGCTGAGAGAGTGGAGGCAGAGGTGGCTGGCCCAGCTTTGAGGGTGGAGGCAGAGGTGGCTGGCCCAGCTGAGGGGGTGGAGGCAGAGGTGGCTGGCCCAGCTGAGAGGGTGGAGGCATACACGTCATCATCAGGCTGGCTGGTTACCACCACTTCCACTACACCAAAGGCTATGTCTTCCTCTGACAGCAGAATGGTTTCTGGTGTTTCTTCATTCACCCTTTCAGTAGTTAGGCTTGGCATGAAAAGCTCAGTGGGAATGACTTCCATCCTGACTGGAAACATCCCAGATGCTCGGAAACCTGCTTGGGCATTCTCAACTGTGGCAGTCTTTTTCCATGCGGGGGTAAACACAGAAAAGAAGAGCTGTTTTGGAAGCTTCTTCCCCCCTGTCTTCCTTGTCCACTTGCGCCCCAGCTCCTGCCAGTGGTGTTTTAAGCTTCGAAACAGCGATCTGTCTGCAGGCTGGAGGGCATGGGTGGTGTGGGGAGGATAGCTTATCACATGGACATTATTTTGCTCCATGAGCTCCAAGAATTGAAGGTTGAAAACATGGCTGTAGTGGCCATCCAACAGCAGGACATGGGGCCTTGCATCCTCCTTAGGCAGCTGCTGGACAAACCTCTGGCCCCACTCCAGAAACAGCTGGGAGTTTATCCAGCCATTATCTGAAACTCGGACGATAGCATTTTCTGGTCGATTGTCCAGCCACTCTGCCCTGTGCCGCTTACCCTTAAACATCACCATTGTGGGGGTGAAAGTCCCAACAGCATTAAACCCAGCCAGGACTGTTACTGTTTCTCCCTTTTCTCCTGATGTAACCTGGAAACATGACTTGCCCATCACTCCAACCACCCTTTTTGAGATGAAATGATCCTGCAGCCCTGATTCATCACAGTTCCACAGATGAGATGGCATGTCATGAATCTGAAGTCGGTTGAGAAGTGATGTATAGGTCTGAAACCATTTTTCAACTATGGTAGGGTTCATACCAGAAGCCCTTGCAGCAGAGAGCGCTTCTGGTTTACGAAGACTAATGATTGGGTTTCTTTTCATAAACCCCTCAAACCAGTAGTAGCCAGCTTTTTGCTTATCTTCTGAGAATCCAGCGATGCCATTCATTTTGGCGTACTGAAATGCAATGCGACGTATATCCCCTCCCTCTAGTGGGAACCCCCTTTCTGCCAACAATTTCACAAGGTTAGCCAACTCACTCTCAGCCTCAGCTGAGAGCAAGGGGTTCTTACCTGATGCATGGCAGGAGCCTTTCACCAGTCCTTTCACCCGCCTTTGTAGTGTGGATTTTGGGATGTTCCATGTTCCATGAGGAATTAATGTGTTTTACAGCATGTGCATGGTCTTTCTAAGTATGTTGCATCATTTTAATTATCCCGAATTAAAATATTATATATATAGTCATTTCTCATTTCATTTAAATCTGTTGGCTGTTTGCAATTGCAACAGTCTTTTTATATTGATTCAAGTGTTATTACTCAGGCCAACACAGCTGGCTATATTTTTTCATACTATGACACATTTACGTTTGTGTTTATGAAAGTCCGCCTTTATTACGCAACTGCAGCACATTTGGAAATGTCAACAAACAGATGAACGCAACATGCTTATGTCATATTTATAAAATGTATTTTAATCACACAATCGAACCTTTGCAACATGTGAAACAGGCCCATTGGCTACCATGCATAATAAGCTGTTTTAAATGTCTAATTTCAAATTGCGCAGACGTCACCAAGCCCGACCCGACCCCGAGCATAATTTCTAAATATCTGTCCGAACCCGACCCGTCAGGTACCGTCGGGTCCCCTCGGGTCCCGTCGGGCTTGGGTCGGGTATCCAATAAGGAGCTGTTCAGCGGCCGTGACGTATGAAACGCGACTTTTATCCATGTTCCGATCGGTGATTCTGTGAGCGATCGCGAGGTCTATTCAAGTATGCCGCTTATCCCAGCTATCTTCATCCGACTTGATTTAGCCGCGCCTATTTATCCTGGCTCGGCAATCGTGCAACCGAATAAGCCAGGATGCGCCGAGCAGAATAGTTCAAGCCGCGCTTTCTCAATTAGCCTGGATTTCTTTATCCTAGTTTTGTGCAATACCCCCCAGGTCACTAGCACCACGAACAAGGGAGTATCAAAGATAGACACTTTAATATAATTAGGCATAATTAATATCCACTCACTTTAAATTTATTCGGCATGCAGCCATAACTAGACAGGGCAGGGGTTAAGTCCCATAGTGTTCACAGCAAAATGATTCAGTTTCCACACTACGCAAGACAGCACAGCATAACAAATTTAGACACGTGATTATGTTCACAGCAACTGATGAATTCACACATCCACACCTTAAGCCCGCCCGGATCGTCTGGCTGGGAATTGTTGTTACGGCCCTGGCCGTATGTTGTTAGTTCTGTTTTGTTCTTTGTTGTTTTCCTTTTGTTTTTTCTTGTGTATGGTTTGTGGGAGTGAGACCTCTGGGGGGTATTGCACAAAACTAGGATAAGGGATTAAGCCGGGATATGTTTACGGATTTAGGTTATCCTGGCTAAATTTAGCCTCAAGTCGGTTGCATGAAAGCAGCTCACACTTATCCCGGCTAAGTTACCATGGTGATTTATTCTCCGCAGCTAGCCTGCTCCAGACCAGGCTAACAGCCAGGCTAAGCTTAATCCTAGTGATTCACCTGTATTTACACCGTCAATCCTGTGAGGAATTAATGTGTTGTACAGCATGTCCATGGTCTTTCTAAGTATGTTGCATCATTTTAATTATCCCGAATTAAAATATTAGTCATTTCTCATTTCATTTAAATCTGTTGGCTGTTTGCAATTGCAACAGTCTTTTTATATTGATTCAAGTGTTATTACTCAGGCCAACACAGTTAAAGTCTATATTTTTTCATAATATGACACATTTACGTTTGTGTTTATGAAAGTCCGCCTTTATTACGCAACTGCAGCGCATTTGGAAATGTCAACAAACAGATGAGCGCAACATTCTTATGTCATATGTATAAAATGTATTTTAATCACACAAACGAACCTTTGCAACATGTGAAACAGCCCATTGGCTACCATGCATAATAAGCTGTTTTAAATTGCACATTTCAAATCACGCAGACGTCACCGAGCCCGACCCGAACCCGAGCATAATTTCTAAATATCTGTCCGAACCCGACCCGGCCCGTCGGGTACTCTCGGGTCCCCTCGGGTCCTGTCGGGCTTGGGTCGGGTATCCAATAAGGAGCTGTTCAGCGGCCGTGACGTATGAAACGCCATGTTCCGATCGGTGATTCTGTGAGCGATCGCGAGGTCTATTCAAGCATGCCGCTTATCCCAACTAGCTTCACCTGACGTGATTTAGCCGCGCCTATTTATCCTGGCTTGGCAATCGTGCAACCGATTAAGCCAGGATACCACCAAGCAGAATAGTCCAAGCCGCGCTTACTCAATTATCCTGGATTTATGTATCCTAGTTTTGTGCAATACCCCCCTGCTTGCGAATGAGTTTTTCTGTGCAGGTGCTGGTGATTGAGTCCGTAATTGGCGGAAGCTGATTGGCTCGCTCTCAACCTCACGGCATTCAAAGCTCCACCGGATTCATTCAGCCAGGGGCACGGTTGACAGCAGCAGCACTCGCTCACGGATTCCCGAACCACTATTATTATTATTATGTGTTAATGTTTGTATTTAATTGTGTCCGGTAGGGGTGAGTTGCCATTTATTTTACAGAGTTTGTCTCATGTTTTTTTGGGTCACTGTTGAGGTTAGGGATTGCTTGCTTTTTGTTTTAGAATAGGTTTTTTTTTGGCATCAACTCACCCTGACGCTTTGTTTTTTTTTTCTCTTTATTGCTTAGTTAAAATAAATTAATATTTATTTTACTTTGGAAAAGTCTGTGCGTGGTGGTTTGGGGATCGGGGAGCGGGTATTTTTCGCATTTGTGTTGTGTCTCTGTTTCCCCTAGACAGGGGCATAGGGTGAATTCAGGTATATTGGGACATTTTTTGTAATTTCAGCTTCAGAGTTTTTATTTGTCATCAAGTTACAAACATAACCCAATCAATGAGACATTTATGAATTTCTCAAGGTCTCTACATCATTTAAGTGAAAAAAGTAAGTGTTCATGACATTTTATGAATGCATGGTTCACTATTTTAGTGGAGTTGACACAAAACTTTTAAGCGACTTGTTTGGTAATTTGGGACAGTATGTTTGGTAATTTGGGACAGTATGTTTGGTAATTTGGGACACAGACTGCTGGGTGTAGATTCATGTATTGAACAATGATTAGACATTTTAAAAACATTTTAATGGATTCTTTAACCATAAATATATCTTTAAGGTTATGCATTATGTATAATCTACTGATTTGGTTGGATTTAACAGATCATTACGGCCATAAACTTCAGATTTAGAGTATCGACTTTAAATTAGGCCTACACCAGAAAATCCAGCAAGTTTTTTTTTTTAAAAACAAAACACTTTATTCATATTTTGTAGTGATGCTTTCATAAATTCAACAGGTCATGTAACAATTATAGACAACCAACAGTACACAAATTCATCAATATCTACTAACTCACAAACATTAATAACGGATCATTCATTATTTCCAGAAAACTTATTATCATCTGTCCTATCTATCAGATCATGAGGCTAGGTCTCATTAAAACATTTCCAAACATTTATTTATAAACTCACATAAGTGATCAACTGGCACTTGTCCTGAAATGGTAGCCTAACATATTAGTGCAATTTCCATGAACATCTATATAAATGTTATAAAAAAAAACATATCCAGGTCTAGTCATTAACAATTTCATTGGGACATAACATTACAAATACAACATATTAGTGCAATTTCCATGAACATCTTAATGATCGGCCTATTGACTTTTTTCTATAATCTACAAATGAGTGTCACATTCAAAGGCAGTCCTTGCAAAGGTATGACTCATCATCATCAAGTATTCCATTGTCTTCCCCACAAGTCAGATGATACCACTTTTTGCAGGAATTACAGGACATCCACTCCTCATCTCCCTTTGGATCATCTTTGTCCCCATACTTCACTCCACAAATGCTGCACAAATTCTCTGTTTTCTCTCCCTTTTCGGGTTGTTTCCCCTTCCCTGTCCCCTTCCCTTTCCCCTTGCCTTTCCCCTTAACTCTGTTTCGGACATATTCAAAGTGTGCTTCGCTTGTCAGGTAACTGCTTGGAGGCTTGGATCTTTTCACCTTGCTGGTAGAGGGGCGTGCACGGGAAGGCAATGTGATCAGCTCATCAAAACTTGTCTTGACCTCAACTATGTTGCTGGGATCTGGAGGCATCATGTCAGCTGTGTGGATAGGCCCATATGTCGGAACATATGGAACAGCAGTACTGTCCAGGGTGGTGGACGCTTCTAGGTCATCTGTTGCTGACACATCCAGGTTGAGTGCAAGGGGGGTGTCCAACAGTGGGATCAGCATTTCAGTGAAGGCAGTATCAGTGTCAGTTGCAGGAGCTTCTTCTCTATCAGTAGCAGGAGCTTCCTCTCTGTCAGTTGTCAGACTTGGAGCAAACAGACACTTGTCAATGCGGGCTGGGTCCAGAGGATGGATTCCGCTGCCCCTAAATCCAGCTCTGGCATTCTCGGCTGTTGCTGCACTTCTCCATGCCTTGGAAAGGATGCCAAGAAACAGACACTTTTGCAGCTTCAGCCCACCATTCTCCCTGGTAAAGACACAACCCTCTAAGTTCCAGTGGTGTTTTAGACTTCTGAAAAAGGCCCTGTCTGCTGGCTGTAGAATGTGGGTTGTGTGTGGAGGAAAGCAGATGACGTGCACATTATTTGTCTTCATTAGTTCTAAGAACTCCAAATTAAAAACATGAGAGCTGTGCCCATCCAGAAGTAAGACATGTGGCCGGGGGTCATCTCTTGGAAGACAAGCAACAAATTGCTTCCCCCAGTCGAGAAACACTTCTGTGTTGATCCATCCAGTCTCAGTTGCTTTGACCAGAGTGTTGGTGGGCGCTCCGTAACACCACTCAGATCGCAAACGCTTCGCCTTGAAAATGACCATAAGTGGCCCATATTCCCCAGCTGCGTTGAGACTTGCCAATAGGGTGGTGGTCTCCCCTCGCTCATTGGAAGTGACCTCAAAGCAGGGCGAGCCTACTGGTGACACCACCCTCGAGGACACAAAATGGTCCTGCAAACCAGTTTCGTCACAGTTCCATAAGTGTGAAGGGACATCCTGGATTCCAAGTTCATTTATGATATCCTCATACATATGGAACCATTTGCCAACAACTACTGGGTTGAAACAAGCAGCCCGAGCTGCAGAGAGGGCCTCTGGCTTCCTCATTCCAAGACGAGGATGTCTCTTCATGAAGGCCTCAAACCAATAGTGGCCTGCCTGACCTTTACCCTCAGAGAAGCCTTTTAACCCATTTACCCTGGCAAACTGAAAAGCCAGCTTCTGGATTTCTGGCTTCCTCATACCTCGTGTTGCTAAATTTTCGATTATCTTCGCTAAGTTACCCTCATCCAGCTCTGATAGGACTGGCTTTCGTCCTGCCACATGCTTGTGTCCATGTATCACACCTTTAGCCCGTCTTTGGAGGGTGGATTTGGGGACATTCCAGGCCCTGGCAAGATAATGGAGTGGAGGTCTTTTACCTGCCGTTTCCAGCTCTCTGTACTCCTGCAATGCTCCCTTCATTCTGTCTTCCTTCCACATGTTGTACTTCCCTGTTATTTTCCCCTGTTTGTTCTCTCTCCCTTGCACTTTCTCTCTTGATCTGTCTGTCTCTTTCCTGGGTGCCATTCTATTCTGCAAAATGAATTACTTCACAGATGAGAACAAAGTCATAGATTAGGCAAAATGCACAAGAAGAGTCTACACCTAGCCTACATACATAGGTTTACTGCTTGATAGCACACTTAATTATGTCTTATGTCACTACCACATAGGGCCTATGCTTTTGCTATAATGTTTTAAAAACATGACCTTTATTAGTACTAATTTGTCAGGAAATTATTGGCATAAAATCATCTGACCCATTTACAAGGCCCACTACACACAGCTCTGATGGTTAGCAACATTAGCCGCTAATTCCTGCTAAAAGTTAAAAGTAAATATCTGCTAAAAGTTGCCTAGGATACATCACTGAGGTTTTGTGTTGTAATAAATGTGACTCTCACTTTTAGTCATTATGTATGACTAAATTATTGACACATGTCATTTCATACCCTAAAAACTTTGTCCCAAATTACCTGAAACATGCTGTCCCAATTTACCAAACCACATTTGGTAATTTGGGACAACAAGAAAATGCTAAAATTAAAATAATATAAACATAATTTCAAAACAATGTTTGTTTATTTTAGTTAACTATTACATCATACATATTTGTTCAACATTGGTGTCCACATTATATTACTCACACATTTTACAGCCTTATATTCAAATCCACATAAACCCTATGTCATTTCTCTTACCTCTTGATTTTGGGGGCCAACTTCCTGTTTGATGCTGACCACACCCCCCTGTGTGATGTCACCTAAGTTATGTCATGTGACTTCAGTAGTATGCTTCCTAGGCAATGTATTAGTACCCTTAACTTTACCATAGCCTTTTCAAGGCAGAAGTAAAATGCTTTTTCCTTATGCTGTCCCAAATTACCTGATGTCCCAATATACCTGAATTCACCCTAACATAAATTGGGGGCTCGTCCGGTCTTTGCAAAGTACATTTTTTGTTGTGCTTGCAGAGCAGTAATCCGCCGCTTGTTTTTGGTTGGCAGTTTCTCATAGGATGTCTTTTGATATGGACAGATTTGCGCTTGATCCGACTGTGGATAAATTGGAGCGATGCACAAAAGCTGAGTTAGTTTTGATTGGCAATTTCTTTGATGTAGCTATTCCGATAAATGCTAAAAAAGATGAGCTAAAACAGCTTTTGGTGGAGCAGCTGGCGGTAGGGGGTGGTGATAAAAAGCCTAAGACGGATAGTGCACCTGAGGTGTTAGTCGAGGAGATGGAAGCTGGTGCTGCCATGGCCTCACTAGCGTTCAGCGACGGGGCGGTGTTAGGGGCCGAGGCTTCTGCTGCCGCCCGATGTATAGCACAGATCAAATACCGGTGATACAGGCTGGGCTTGAGACGGAGGATCTCAAGTTGACGCTCCGCCTAAGAGAGGTGGAGCTGCAGACAAAGACAAAGGAGTGCGAGCTCATGCTTTTGTGCATACGGGCTATGGAGGTTCAGAGGTTTCCCGGCACGTCCACCCCCGTGAGCGCGCTCCCTTATGCTGCTCCGCCTGAGCGGTTCGATGTTAGCAGGCAAATTCGCTTAGTGCCACAATTCAGAGAGGATGATGTTGACTCGTATTTTAAAGCTTTTGAGCGCATCGCAGTAACATTGGGGTGGCCGAAGGAAGTGTGGTGCCTGTTGTTGCAATGTAAATTGATAGGAAAAGCACAGGAGGTTTGCAATAGTCTGTCCATAGAGGAAAGTCTTTATGACATTGTTAAGGCCACTGTATTAAGAGCTTACGAATTGGTCCCTGAAGCATACCGACAGAAGTTTAGAGGATGTGAGAAAGCTGCCAAGCAAACACACGTTGAATTCGCCCGTGAGAAAACGATTCTTTTTGATAAATGGTTGGCCGCATGTAAAGTTGCAAATTTTGCTCAGCTCCGCGAGTTACTCCTGGTGGAGGAATTCAAAATGTGCCTCCCAGACAAAATTGTTGTCTATTTAAATGAGCAGAAAGTAGAGTCGATGTCAAAAGTGGCCGTGCTCGCCGATGAGTTTGTTTTGACACACCGAGTTATTTTTCCCACTGGGCGCCGTGAGCAACCGGCGTTTTTAAATTCGGTGAAAACTTCTAGAGCGTCACCTCCAAGATCTCCAGCTAATCTGATGTCTCCTGGCAGTCCAGAATGCTATTACTGCCATGAAACGGGCCATGTTATTTCTCACTGCCCTGTTATCAGTCGGAAAGAGCAGAGTGCGCGGAACCCCAAAAGTGTGGGTTTTGTTCAGTCAGTCCCTTCTCTAGCACCTGTCGGCAGAAACGAGAATAAAAACGATTGCGTGGCTGACAGTTAGGTACCGGCAGTGGCATGTAAAAAACAGGTGGGGCTAGGCTAATTTTTTTTTTTTTTAAATGACGTACCAGTGTCCGTGACGTCACCCGTTTGTTTTCACAGTCGTGGCTATCTTTGTAGAGGTTGACTCCACCTGCTCCCGGCTATCCTGCACAACACAGGACTGTATGTAAAAATCTAGTTCAACATCTGACCTGTGGAAGGCAGTAATACGCTAAACAGCGTCTAAACCTATCAGTACACCAAGCTAATGTGGAGGGGGTATTAGAATATATTCAAACAAATTACGGGGCATTTTAAATTTGTTTGAAATTCATTTTTGGAAAAAGTTACAGCCCTAATATATTACAAATAAAATTGGTAATTTTCATAAAAAAGCAAAAGTATTTCAAAATAGAGATTGAGCTTTCTTCATTGGTCTGACTTATGTGTCAGTGTCCCACCATGCTGTTTGTAGCCCTGGCTTGGTGTGTCCCATTCTCTATTCAGCCCTCAGCTCCACCCACAAGGAACTGTGGAAAGATAACCAGGACAGCAGGCAGGTACCAGGGCTGTCACAACCATTACAAATAAAATATACTTTAACACTATTCAGTATGCTGGGCTTTTGGTTTTTGAACTAAGTGACTGTTATCCATGTATCATATATATTTAATTAATAAAGTACATTAGTACAGCTTTTAATGTTTTATTGCTGACATCAATACATTGCAATAATGAAAGTATAGTTTTTAAACTTTAAACTAAGCTTCCGCAAACCTAAAATGACACTAGTGCAAACAGCTGTAAGAGCCACTATAAGAACCCAATATCATGTTACCATGGAGTACACCTCCCATAGGCCTAGGTAGTGTCCTGGAGGAGAAATCAAAGATAATAGCTGTGAAAGAAAAGATTCAGAATGGCCTGTCTTGGTTTAAAGCCCACTCACCACGACAAGGTGCAGGCCAGGAGTGGGGACATATAAGACGGGACAAACATAAACAGACACAACATTGACAAGAACAACGCTTAACTGTCACTGTGTTACATGGCAGAAGGTATCGCAGCACAACCACCATCTGTGATTTACAGGAGACATCCGTTGTCTCGTCGGCCTGTACAGCAACAAATGATGTCTCGTCCACTTGTTTGGCTGTCCCTGTCCACTTCATACATGCAGTCTAATAGTTCGTTCTGTATGGTGATGTCCCTTTGAATACGGGCTGAGCGTCATAGTGCCGCTGAAGCCGAGCATCGCCCTCACACATCGTCTCAAAAATACACCGGAATATCCCCGGATTCAGAGAGTCCGCCGACTCGTCGTGACCCCGCAGTGCTGTCTCACATTTCCCACACAGTTTAATACAAGTGATGATCCGACCGAGTACATACCTGTTTTCGTTTGCGTACCTCCGACATGCTTGTTAGCAACTTCTCACACGGCGCACAGGTGAGGACGAAGTCACTCGAGTCATGACTCATCACGCGCGCCGCACACTACAGCCAATAGCTGCGAACAATGAAATTACGCTGTAGCGGAACGAACCATATATGTCCATAGCAGTGCCGGTGGGGATAGCCCTACCATAAGAAAAATATTTTTCTCCGTCCACTTCAACGGAGAACATTCTGAGCATGCGCATTTCAATCTTTCAAGTCCAATACACACTACCATTAGGCTGGTGGGGCAAGAGCCACTTCTTGCCCCACCAGACGAACTCAGTCTGAAGAAGCAAGCTAGGGTCGACTAAAAATGAACTAAAAGCGCCAAACTTATTATTTTACAGTACTTTCTGGGGAGATTTTTTTGAAATATATATATATATATTTTTAAAAAAAATTATATATAATTTTTTTTTCTTTTCTTGTGAGAGTAGGTGGGGCAGAGCCCCACCTGCCCCTAATGACCAGTCGCCACTGGGTACCGGCCTCATCCTAAAAGGTTTAGTCTCGCTGACAGGAAAGGAGGAAGATCAGGTGCCAATCACTATACTGCGTGACACGGGAGCCACGCAGTCGCTCTTCCTGTTAGACAATGTGTTACCGTTCTCAGATAAATCATCCTGTGGTTCGGATGTCCTCATATTTACATGACGAATTGTTTTAAAAATTCATAAAAAAATATGAGGGGAAGTAAAATGCTATACAAAGAGGTGTGTCTCATACAGCAAGTGTAGATCTACTGTTCTACACTAATTTTGAGCCAATAGATTACATGACGATTTGTCACGCCCCTAGACGTCTGATAGGCCTACTGATGCAAAAGGTACCCTCCCGCGTCTGTGTGAAACGATCTGGGTTCTCATAAACCCGTTCGCGGTGGTAAGAGACGAGCAGAGTCTACAGCGTCCATTCACTCCAATAATAACCCGGTCACGGTGATAGATTACGCTAACCCTAACCATAACCCTAACCATAGGCCTAACCCTTTTTGGAGTGAATTGTTTCACAGTAGACTGCGGACGCTGTAGACTCTGCTCTGTGAGCGGGCGCTGTAGACTCTGCTCGTCTCTTAGCACCGCGAACGGGTTTATGAGAACCCAGATCGTTTCACACACACGCAGACTTATTTCGTGGCCACGAAATAGTATGTCGTGCGCACGACTTAGTATGTCGTGCGCACGACTTAGCTACTTTTTTTTTTTTTTACCATGTCATATCTGGGGCTCCGTAGGCTACAACCCCCCCCGGAAAAAAAAAAAAAAAAAAACGTCCCGAATTTCAGCCAATCTCATCTGGTCACCCTACTCTCGTACCTGCCACGTAGGGGAGAGTGGGGTAAGTAGTGCCAATTTTTACTTAAAGTGCCCTTAAAGCAAGGGGATAACAGTAATGCCTCCAACTAAGATATCTACATAAAATTTAGGATGTTGTGCATCCCTGGGAACAATTACTTTGGATCTTAAACAAACGGTTTGAGAAATATAGCGGTTTTGTGGCACAACTTGCCCCACGTACGGGGTAAGTTGTGCCATTAGAGAAAATACACTGGGGTAAATTGTGCCATTGATAATTGAAGTAAAACAGATCATTTTAATCTCACAAAATGCTATATAAAAGCAAGACAAATTCAATACAATTTACTTTTTTAACGTTTATTTAAAGTTTTAACAACATCAAAGGCCACTTTTCTATAACAAGGCCTATACCATCAAATGAACACCTAACTGACCCTTATTCTTTACAGATCCAGCCTACTAGGCCTACAACTTAACATCCTACTTGTCAATGCAGGGAAATATGAACTTCTGCTCCTTTCTGGCTATACCACCAAGTTTTGTGGTGTGGGTGGTTTACATAAAGATAATTTACAACATCAAAGGCCAATTTGCTTAAACAAGGCCTAGCGCCACATGAACACATTATAAGCTACTCAGAACAAAATAAAAATTCCCAAATGAGCACCTAATCATATGCATCTTCCTAGATTCGGCCTACTACTGAACATCCCACTTGTCAATGCTGCAGGGAAATGTGAATTTATGCTCCCTTCTGGCTGTACCACCAAGTTTTTGTGGTGTGGGTAGTTTCTTGAGCACATCACCTCTAGGGATGACTCCTTCATCATTTTCTCTAAATGTGAAGATGGGCTTTCCATCAACAGACCTCTTACAACTTTGCACTGATCCCGTCACCTTCAACATTCTCCACCAATCCAACATAGTTATAGGTTTTGGATTTTTTACCTACAAACTTCACAATGACAAAGTCACCAGCAGACAGATCATTGTCAACATCATCTTCAACACTCTGGACATCTGAACTCTCATAATCAGTGGCATCGCTAAGTGGAATCGGAAAGTCACTCTCTTCTGAGCTGCTGGAAAGCACTTTCTTTTTGGGTTTGGTTGGTTTTGACCCTTTCAGGGCCCTCTTCTTATTTCCACTCCTTTTCAGCCTGTTCCTTTTCTGTGCTGTGTGTCTTCTCCAGGCCGTCTTCTGCCTCATCATTGGTTGTGGAGTTTTCTTCTGAGCTACTGTACACAGCCGTTTTCTTCTTGGTTTTGTAGCTCTCATAGCCCTTTTCTTCCCTCTTTCATTCTTTTTCTTTTCCTGTTCAGCCTTTTTATCTTCTTTTTCTTTGTGAGCCTTCTCCAACTCCATCTTCTCAGGTGTGTCGGTCATGATTCTTGTTTTCACTTTCTTTTTTACAATTCTGTTCTTTCTTTCTGTGGCTTTTGGCAAGGGAAGAATGACTTCTGGAGATACATAACCCAAGTGAGCAGATTTGTCACTTGGCTCAGGATTTAGCAAAGTGGCAGGTGGCTCTCCTGGGTCTGGACCTGCTTCAAGGAAAGGAAAGGAAAGGAAGGGAACTTTATTGTTATTGAACACAGGGAACAACAAGATTTTGTGGTCAGATGGAGGGTAAGCTTGAGCCGCGCCACTATGTGCACCACCAGTATTGGCCTACCAGACTTTTTTTTTTAAATACCTGTGACATGTGTTGTCTCATGTGATGGTCCAGGCAGGTGAGCAGCTGCACTGGGTTCATCTTCTGGATTTGCCCTGTCTGTCACCACTGATGGTGCATAGTCTTCTTCCGGGAAGATGTCCCTGTTGAAAGGGTATATGCCTGTTGCTCTGAAACCTGAGGTTATGTTTGTTGGTGACATTGCAGAGAGGAACGCTTGCTTCACAAGTTCTGAGACCTCGTAAATCGATACGGTTCGCCCAGGATGTGATCGCATCCACCCATCCATCGCTCGGTTATAGTAGGTTTTGAGTGGTCCATAGACAGTTTTGTCTAATGGTTGCAAGCGGTGTGAGGTGTGAGGTGGCAGGGTGAGCATAATGACCCCATTCTCTTTAGCAGTTGTCACTGATTTAAGTGAGATGTGAGACTCATGGTTGTCCAGAATGAGCAGGACTGGGTGATCGGTGGAGCAGTTGGTGTGGCGGATGAAGTGCTCCAGGAAGATGAGGAAGGCGTCTTCATTCATCCATCCAGACTTTGTGCAATGACCAATGGAACCTGCTGGTGATCCATTCATGAGGCTGTCCTTGAAGCGGACACGTGGGAAAATGAACATGGGTGGGACTGCATTTCCAGTGGCGTTTACTGCACAGGCCAGTGACGAGCTCTCCTCTTTCGGCAGATGTTACTGAACCCACTTGTTTCTTCCCTTTCTCTGTGACAACCTGCTTGGGTGTCTGCACTGTCGTCACACCAGTTTCATCCATATTGTACATCATATGTGGTGGGAAGCTGTGCCTGAAATGAGATAAAAGGTAGTGCTGATGATCAGAAAAGTTTAAAGCAGATTTACAATGTGCGTGTGTGTGTGTGTGTGTGAGTGAGTGAGTGAGTGAGTGAGTGAGAGAGAGAGAGAGAGAGGCCTTGGACTGTACATGTGATCATATCAGCATGTCAAAGCCAGATGATGATTAACTTACCTGTCCATCACTTTAGAGAGGTTATCAAAGAACTCCCCCACGTTGTACTTATTAAAGGCAGTAGCTCTTCCAAGAGAGGTTGCTTCAGGAACGCGGCATGCCAAATGGTATCGTGCTTTAAAGGCACTGAACCAATCAGGTCCTAGAAAAAGTTAAACGATTATCAGCACATTGCAGTTTACATTCAGATTTGAAACAGTCTGCTCCAATTAACTATCCAATAACCTATACTTCATCTAACCTGCTTTTTTGTCTCTGGTCCAGCTGGCAGGCATGTCAATGTTGTTTCTTAGTGTGAACTCAAAAGCGAGTTCACGGCATTTCATGGCACCTATGCCATGAAACATTGCTGCTAGTGTCTTAATATGGTCAGCAAGCTCTCTCTCCATTGTCTCATTAAGGACTTGTTTGGCAGCTGCCGTTCTTTCATACCCTGGCTTTGTTACTTCTCTTGATTTTTTATTATCCATATATCTTTTTATGGTCATCCTGCAGATCTTCATTTCCTTTCCAACCTGACGTATGCTTTTCCCCTGTTGCACCTCTCTCACTGCTCTTTCCAACTCCACAAGAGGAGTTGAAACCCTGTCTGTCTTCCGCTTGTATTTGCGAGGCATGATGAATGTCTAAAATTTAGAATATCACATAGTTTTAGTGATTAAATGTAAGAATACAATAACAATAAAATACAATACTAATATATAGTAAATAATCATAAGTTGCCAGTGGCACAACTTACCCCAGGCCCTTTGGCACAAATTACCCCAGACCCACCATTTTTTTAAAAATGCATCCCCTAGCTGTTTTGAGCTGGCATCATGCTAACTGTATAGACTCATGCTGTAGCTTAATAAAGCACTAAAACATGTGTAAAATGTTTTCAAAGTTGTCTATAATTGTTCAAACACAGCAATCAAAAACCCTTGATCATAGAAATTTTACTTTGGAGGGCAAAAAATTGTTTTTTTAACTGAATGTGCTTACCTCTCAAGCTGTGTGTCTCCCTTCTTTGCAGGATGAGTGAAATGGATGCCTCTTCAAAAATGTGGTCACATGACCAACTTCTTCTATGGTTTTCTAGATAACAGGGGTGGCACTACTTACCCCTTGGCACAAATTACCCCACTCTCCCCTACTGCTCCTGGTAACTCTTCTACGGAAGAGTATTAGGGCCACATGAAGACAAAATATTTTTTTTAATTTCTGAGAAAAAAAGTCGAAATTTTCGAGAAAAAAGTCGAAATTTTCGAGAAAAATATGTTTTAAGTTTCTGAGAAAAAAGTCGAAATTTTCGAGAAAAAAAGTTGAAATTTTCGAGAAAAAAAGTTGAAATTTTCGAGAAAAAAAGTCGAAATTTTCGAGAAAAAAGTCGAAATTTTCGAGAAAAAAGTCGAAATTTTCGAGAAAAATAGTCACACTGCCAGGAACGGCGGAAGTGGGCTAGTCTTTCACAACAGAGCTGGTTCGTGTTTGATTTGCTGCTGAAATGGATGATTTAATTCAGTGTTATTTCAGGATTGGGTTTAATAACAAGGAGATCCTTGGTGTCTTGGCGCAGAATCACAATATTGTTATTTCTATCCGTACTTTAAAGAGGCGTTGTCGCAAACTTGGTCTTTTCAGGAGGCGTAGTCAGACCGACATAAACCAAGTGATAGCCTTCGTGCAGGAGGAACTGAGGGGAAATGGCCAGATGCAGGGGTATCGTTGGCTGCACCTTCGAGCAGTTCAGCGGGGATTGGTAGTCTCGCAAGAAACAGTAAGGCAGATCATCAAAGCACTTGATCCACACGGGGTAGAAATGAGACGGGCCCATCGTCTGAGGCGGCGTCTGTATACAACCCGCGGGCCTAATGCACTTTGGCATATGGATTCATATGACAAATTGAAGCCATTTGGGATTTGCATCAACGGGTGCATCGATGGCTACAGTCGTTATGTCTTATGGATGGAGGCTTACACCACCAATAATGACCCCAAAGTCATTGCTTCCTACTACCTCCAGTGTGTTGAGCGTGTTGGGGGCTGTCCAGAGCGGCTGCGAGCTGACAGGGGCACTGAGAACGGTCACGTTGAGGGCATGCACAACTTCCTAAGAAGAGAACACGGCGATGCATTTGCCGGCGAAAAGAGCTTCCTGTACGGCCGCAGCACTGCAAATCAGCGCATTGAATCCTGGTGGGGTATCCTTCGCAAGCAGAGCGTGCAATTTTGGATGAACCTGTTCAAATCGGTGCAAGATGCTGGTCACTTCTCCGGTGATTCTCTGGATAAGAGTCTTATGCAATTTTGCTTCCTCGAACTAGTTCAGGTAGGCTATGTGTGCATCATCCTTGAAGACAATACCCCCCCCCCCCACACACACACACACACAGACACAAACAGATTCAGTGATCAGTGTGAGTTAAGTTCACGTCCATGCCAGGGCAGCAGTCATTCTCAAAAGGCAATATAGGCCATAAAAAAACCTTACTACTTTGCATGGAGGTAGGCCAATCAAAACACTGCTCATGTGTCATATTGTAAAGATACACAGTAAATGATTTTGTTGTATCGTCATTGACAAAATCAGATGATCATGTAGACTAATTAAGCATGGATAGATCTGTCGAGTGTTTTGCAAATTTCTTTTTAATACTATTTTTTCCATTGTCTTGCAGAAAGAGCTGGACGAGGTTGTACGGACATGGAATTCTCATCGAATCAGACCAGTTCCATCCAGGGGTGACTCTGGGGGTCGCCCAGTCTTACTCTACACAGCCCCACAGATTTTTGGTGGAGAGGACAGACTGAAGTTGTTTGATCAAGAGGAGATCGACCTTTGCAAGGAGGAGTGCAGACCCAAGGGTCAATTGCCTTGTGATGAAGATGTCTTTGATCTGTCAGTGTTGCTGATGCAGGAACATGGATGGGACATTCCTAAAGATGCGTTTGATGCTGCTGAACTGTACACACTGTTACGAGAGGAGGTAAGAAATAATCTTTGAGGACTGACTGCTGTGCCCCTCACCACCGTTTTGGCTGCTGTGCCCATGTCCTCTGCATCAGCTGCGGTGCCCATCGCCACCATCTCGGCTGCTGTGCCCATCTCCTCTGCCTCGGCTGCTGTGCCCGTCTCCCCTGCAACGGCTCCTGCTGTGCCCCTCACCACCACCTGACTCCTCTGCCTCCACTGTTGCACTGCTGTGCCCATCACCACCGTCTCAGCTGCTGTGCCCATCACCACCGTCTCAGCTGCTGTGCCCATCTCCTCTGCCTCCACTGCTGTGCCCCTCACCACCGTTTTGGCTGCTGTGCCCATCTCCTCTGCCTCCACTGCTGTGACCATCACCACCAACTCGGCTGCTTTGCCCATGTCCATCACAAATAGCATTATCCATACTGAATGTAAACTACATAGAATATGTTGTAATGTTTTATTTTATGCTGCTTGATGATGTATATAAATTGTATACAATGTACATAGTATGTATATTAATATGTTTGTCACATTAAATTGCATGCTTTTCCAAAATGCCCTTGTATTTTGTTCATATGTTCCTTTTTAAGATTCAGCTATATTTATCAGTATTATCTCAACTTTTGTTGGAAGTGACAATAATCTGAACTTAAAAAGATTTAAAACAAACATTAAGTACTTCAGAAGTAAGACTTTATAGGATATGGCTATATAATGTTTAGAATGTGACCTAGTAGCCCTGCACCACAGAACAAAATGATGAAATGGAGTTTAAACATTAGCAATATTAATATATTAGAGTATGTAACTCTGTCATCATGGGGTGTACTGACAGGCAACAGGAGACAGAGTAAAGGGTGCTTGACAAGTTTTTTTAGTGGCGTACCCTAAACCATCTTCAGGTAAATGTTGGTAAGATCTGACCTAAGATTTCCATCTGTGGAGTTGATGCACTCCTACAAATACCTTGGTGTGCACTAAGATGAGAGACTGGTGTGGTCTAGGATTACAGAGGCCCCTTATAAGAAGGGGGATGGAGCGATCTGTATTTTTCTACAACAGTTAAAATCCTTTAATGTCTGCAGTAACCTGCTACAAATGTGCTATCAGACAGTGACATCTAGTACCATTTCTATGTAGTTGTGTGTAGTTGTGTTATTTTTATCTATCTTACTTTTGTTTGATTTTGCACTGGACGGTGCTGTGTGACACGCTGCCTACCCTGCCACAGACCTCACAGCATGGCATCACTGAATAACAATGTAAGACAAATAAAATCACTGACTTCTTAAAAGGTTTCTAAAGCGTTTACTGAAAACTCATTTTACTTATTGTTCTCAATGTACTCACAAACACTGAGCAGCTCAAGTTCCAACAAACAACACATAGGCCTATTGTGTTCAAACAGCACATAGGCCTACACCATATAAATCATGACAGCTTTACAAAAATACGAAAAAGTTAAAATACAAAAAAAATGCATACAAAAAGTTCTCTAGAACAGTATACATAAACGTATAGATCAATATTTCAAAAAGTATAAGTTTCAAATGCATGTAGAAACATTTAAGACCAATATACATGTGGCAACATCTGAAGGTCAGGTTCAAACAACTCATATGCCTAAAATTGTGTTCATTCAACATATATGCCTACATCATAGAAAACATGGCAGTGGCCCTATAAAGCATAAACCGACCGAACGAGCGAACACCACAAAGCCCCAAAAAAAGAAAAAATAGATTTCTAGAGAGCAGTATACATGACAGTATACATCAATATTTCAAATGCATGTATAACATCCATGAGCAATGTGCATGTGACAAGCCAAAACATAAAAATCTCAGTCAGACTCAAATACATAAGCCTAAACCCAAATTGTGTTCAATGAACACATAGCCTAAAATGTATAAAACATGAGTGCAATTGGCTGTATACAAAAAAACAGCTGAAGTGCATTAGTATGCTAGAGAATATAAACATATATGTTACAGTATTAACATTTCAAATAGCACCGCTTTCAAAGCCCTGTAAAGACATCCCTGAGCAATATGCATGTGATAGGGCAAAACATCAGAAGCCTAGACAATGTCCATAACCCAGATGTTGCTGTCCAAAACAGCATTGAATTCTGATCTAAAATCTGGGAAGTTATCGTAACTATCTGACACCTCCAGCACAAAACCACATGTGTGGCCAATAGGCCTCCTGGAGAAGTCTGACATTTTTGTAAAGACAACCTGGATTTTGGTACAACTGATTAGATCACTACCAGTTGTGAAACGTAGGAATTTTCCGAGATGGTCCTCGTCTAACTCTCTAAGATATCTTCTCAAGTGGTTTTCCACCTCTCGCTGTTTTGAAGTCATAACCTCTTGGAACTTGAACTCGTCTTGGATTGGGTCTGAGTGCCTGATAGCGTGCCAGTAGGTCATCATGAGCAATGTTGACCTTTCCATGCATCGCTTCCTTCCAACAATCAATTACATACCTAGGTTTTTGTACTAGTTCTTTATGTGCAATCTCCTTCAGGATCTGTGGAAGCGTTTCTGCTTTGACCATCTTCCGGCACTCGTAGTTCTCAAGGACTTCCATGAGCTCGTCGGGATCAACTGATGAGAAATCCTCAAGCGCCTTTTTGAGAATGTCCTGGTCCTGAATACTCACATACTGAAGGAAGCTTTCTAGGAGGTTGCTGCACACAGATCCATGAAAGAGGTCCTCCATCAGAGGAAGAGCTAATTTTATCGGCAAATACTGACATGTTTGTAAACCTGAAACCAAAATTCTGGCAATGGCCTTCCAGGTTTCACAGCTAAAATCATGCCGAATGAATGGAACTTTGACTGCTGTTCCAACAGTACAGCGATCGTAAAACTCTTGCCAAAAAGAACAGTAAATATCTCTGACAACACCTTCGCCAATCCCCTTTTCTACACTGTTATCTGGAAGTATTCTTCTCATAATTAAGGGGTGTGTGAGCAAAGTAGGATCCATGAACTCTTTAATCAACTCATTTAGGCAATTACCGTGGTGTATGTTTATTATTTTGGCGAGACTGGCCTGTGATGTGGAGGCAGGTAGTTGTGCTGGAGATGCATCATTGGATACTGTTGATGTGGAGAGCAGTTGCTCAGGTGGGGTGTCCATGACTTGCTGAAGTGAGGAGGCAGAATGCAATGACGAGGAAACATCCAAGGTTATGGGTGGCTGCAGTTGGAGTTGGGGCTGAAACCCAAAATCAAATGGTTCTGTGTCATTGTCAGAGTCAGTTTCAATTTCACTACAACCCGGACCAATGGTTACTTCAGATTCAATGTCAGTTACCAGGGCACATTCAAACAGTGTGCCATATCGTATGCCAGTGATTGAAACATCATCCTCTTCCTCTTGTACTCTTTCAGTTTTATTCTGCTCTGAATCACACTGAGGATCGTCCTGTTGTGAATCATCACGTGAGTCATCATGTGAGTCCTGGTGATCATCCGCCTCATCCTCATCTATTGTTATTACACCGCATTTTGACTTTTCACCATCTGTGGCACGATCATCCTTTAACTCCTTGGGGGAAGTAGAAACATAAAATCGCAACCGTGCCATGCACAAAGTATCATAGATAAATCCAACGGTTATATCCTCTTGGACAGGGTTCTGTTTATAGTCCCTCAATTCAAAGTTGAACTGAGATTCATGTCCTTTTGATGACAATCCATCTGGAAAGAAGAGCCTCTTTCCTTTTTGAAGGACCTCATCCATTCCACATCCTATTCCAATAGGTACCATTCTTGTCCCGCCTCCCTGTTTACTTCGTATTTGTTTCCTTTGTTCTCCCTCACAGTGCAACCATCCAATTTCAATTTTTCGATGGCTTGCTTTCCGCCCCTTGTTTGAAGAATGTGCTGATTGTGCTGATGAATCAGCTGGCTCTGCATCTTGTTTTTTGTTTTCCTCATGTTTTCTCGCCTGTTTTGTTTTCCTATTTTCATTTTCATTTTCCTCAGCATTATTTCGCTTCTTAAGCTTGACCCTAAGCTTTTCAAAAAGACCCATTTTGGTTTTTTGAAGTGTTGTCCCATTTCTGCAGAAACTCTTTAATGCCAGACGATCCCCAAATGAGGAAATGTATTTGGCCAGGTCTCCATCTTCCATTAAGGGAATGACATCTTTGTCAATCTGTGAAATTATCAAAATAAATGTAAGTTGTTTTACTCTTACAATAACAAAAAGATATGACTAAAGCTCAGTGTATGTGACTGTTTTATCTATATGTGTCTCTGTGTGTGTGTGTGTGTGTGTGTGTGTGTGTGTGTGTGTGTGTGTGTCTCCACCCCCTGCTCTTATAACTGCTAGAAAGTGTATGTAAATGTGTTCTTCTGTGAGTGTGGCATATGTGTAAAAGTTCCACACATTTGGTGTTTACATTAACATTTATTCTACATTTTAACATTCATGTCACAGACTAGTCCAGACAAGCACAGCCTGACGTTTACACACACTTTACCTTGTCCTCCTCTAAGTGTTTTATCACTTCTTCTTGAACTCCTCGTTGGCGTAGGAAATCAGACACAGTGACACTGGACACGGATAGTCCTGTAAAGAAGATGCAGCACAATTAACAATGTTATGTAATAGTTGCACTATGACCAGTTTACACAATAATATTTGTTTGCACTGTCTGCCAATGCTGGTGAATATGCGCTATTCAATTTGCTTTGTTATTAGCAGTGGTTCACGAGTGCTGCTGGCTTTACTTGAAGTCCTAAATGTGCTAGATGACAGGTGAGGTGTCACACAAAATGAAACGCCAGTTTTAAGACGGGTAAATAATAACCCATAGCAGGGTTATCAAGCTATTTATCTGTCTTATACGGGCGACAGGTATAGTCTAATCTTAATTTCTTGAACCCAGAAATGTTGAGTACCCTAAACTTTTATTACAGAAATGTGTTTTATGGGCCTTCCCTCCTTATTAATGCTGCCCATGCATAATAAATTTGTAAATAGAGTATATGGCTGTATGTGGAGTATATGATACTTGATGCTGATACTTTTCGGGTTGTGCCATTTAGGGAAACTGATTCAACCATCTAAACCATATATTTCCTGAAACCTTATACCCTAAGGATGTGATCTAATATAGGTTTTGACATTTCCAATCCTCCTCAGGACTTTTGCTGTCCATGCAAAATACATTGCATACACCCGATTTACCTATATGCAATGTATTATGCATGGGAAGCAAGTCATGAGGATTGAACATGTCAAAACCCATGTTGGCTCACATCTTGAGGGTATATGGTTTCAGAAAATATATTAATATTAAATAAATATATTTAGGTGGTTTCGTCCGTTTTCCCTTCATGGGACAGCCCTAAATATATCAGCCATACACTTGATTTACTAATGCCCAATGTGTTTTGCAAAGGCAGCAAAGTAAAGAGGAGTGAGGGACATGTGGCAAACCATGTTAGATACCATCCTGAGGTTATAACCTGTATTTTGAAATTAGCACTGATGGAGACGTAGTCTATGCAAGCAACTGAAAGGGGTAGCTAATGCACACTTCCCGCATAACCCCACCGAATCATTTTGAAATCCAAGGCACAACTGGGAAGATATGCTAAAAGTGGCATGATATTTTATCGATGGGAAACTTGGGCTGTGGGCTGCGCACGTTAAGCTACCTAACACGAAGGACACATTGACAGCGGGCTCAATGGAAAACGTAAACTTGGGCTGTGTAGAGACCGGGTAGAGACGCACGTTAGTGTTACGCCACGGCCCGCTACACGGTCCAACACCCACCTCTAGTGGCTGCTGGTCGTAACTGGTCCTCCTTCCCGCAACCCACCTGTGGGCAATTATTAATCTATGTTCACTACTTAAGCCGGGTATCCTCAATCAGCCGGCGCCAGTTCGTTGTTTCCCTAACCTACTAGTAATTCTCTACCAGCCAGTCTGTCTACTCGTCCCTCGCCCTGCCTGCACGATCGACCTCCCGGTTCCAGACCCCCGCCTGCCTGACTACTCGTCCCTCGCCCTGCCTGCACGATCGACCTCCCGGTTCCAGACCCCCGCCTGCCTGACTACTCGTCCCTCGCCCCGCCTGCACGATCGACCTCCCGGTTCCAGACCCCCCGCCTGCCTGACTACCCGTCCCCTGTCTAGCCCTTGTCCACCTGATTGCCTGCCCCGTACCAGACCCCCGCTAGCCTGACTCCCCGAACGATCATCCAATAAATTCCTTTGCCTTTTAACCTATCTCTGTGTCCAGCTTTTGGGTCCCAGTTTCTCGTACCGTAACGGTGTGTTCCCACCAAACGCGATGACGCTTCATCGCGCGTCGAGATTACATGTAAAGTCAATGCAAACACGCGATTAGACGCGTCATCGCGCCGGGCGATGCGATGGACGCGATAGCGCGGCGCGATGGACGCGTTGGCCGCGAAAAATCGCTTCCATCGCGTCGCCCGGCGCGATGACGCTTCATCGCTCGAGTTGAAATAATTGAACTTTTGCGGCGAATTCGCGTGAAGACGCGCCGCGACAGCCAATCAGCTTTGAGATCGTCACCGACGTGCTGACGTACGGACGTACACAGTGTTGCACAATGATACATGTTTTATATGATATATTATATGATATTATATTATATATTGACCATAATCAAAGTTGGGGGGCACACACACACACACACACACACACACAGATCTTTTTTACTTCTTTTTTTTTAGCGATTGTTTTCCACTGGATAACAACGAGGTTATGGCCGGCTATGAAGCACCAGTTCTGGGCAGAGCAGGTGGTTATCTCAGCCATGGTCGACGAGAGAATGAAATGGCGGAAGAAATGTTGTTGTTTGGGCGGGCTCGTCGCCCGATGCGATGCCGCGATGCCGCGATGAGGTGTTTTTTGGCATATTGGACCAGCGTCAAAACTGGAGCGTCTAGCGCGACGCGATTTCATTTTACGCGCGACTAAATCGCGTTCATCGCGTTTGGTGGGAACACAGCGTAACAGTTAGGCTAGCTACCTAGCTCGAAGGACACCTAGCTAATACTAACTGACAACGGGCTCAATGGAATACGTGTTTGCCATTCAAGCAACATCGCAAGAAAGCACAAGGCCTACAGTAGGCCTATATTAACGCACAAATGCGTTAAGTTACCCTGATGAAGATGATTTATTTTAGTCTTTCTTAAAGATATCAATGCAGCCATCAGCACATAAGCCCAAATGGACGGCAGCGATGACAGAGATTTAACGGAGCTGTATGGGCAACGATAGTTCATATACCGTCTCTGGTATGAGTTTACGCAATCATAGTAAGCAGCTAGTCTAACCTATGCCTACAAAACGAACACTATCACCTCATATAAATTAATTTACTCACCTGATGCAGCCATGGCATGCCCATCAATCCCGACGACCTCCTCATTCCACTTCTACGGAAGGCTCTGTTGTGAGTGAGGGGGACTCGTAGCGCTAGACCATTTCCGCCGTTCCTGGCAGATTTGTGACTTTTTTCTCGAAGATTTCGACTTTTTTCTCGAAAATTTCGACTTTTTTTCTCGAAAATTTCGACTTTTTTTCTCGAAAATTTCGACTTTTTTCTCAGAAACTTAAAAAATATTTTTCTCGAAGATTTCGACTTTTTTCTCGAAAATTTCGACTTTTTTTCTCAGAAATTAAAAAAAAAATTTTGTCTTCATGTGGCCCTAATACTCTTCCGTACTCTTCCCCCCAAATGGCCGGTAGCTCCTCTTAATGTAGCGCGCCAGCTGATTGACGGTAATCAGCTGTGACGAGTCCTGGCCGTGCGCTCATTGAACACAGCTGTGCGTCTTTAGTCCTTTCGTCGCCCCGGGATGCAGCGTACTGGTTTGGCCACCAGATGGGGCCAATGCCCCGTGGGTCTGGAGCCACCGTGCAGAAGTGTATCTCCCCTCAAAGACGCATCCTCTCACGCCGTCACAATATGAGAAGTGTAAACATGCTATAAAAAGAGGTTTGTCTCATACAGCAAGTGTAGATCTACTGTCCTACACTGATTATGAGCCAATAGGTCACATTACCTGGAAGTTATTGAGCTATAATGCTCATATTTACATTATGAAATGTATTACAAATTCATGAAAAATATGAGAAGTGTTAAAATGCTATAAAGAGGTGTGTCTCATACAGCAAGTGTAGATCTACTGTCCTACATTGATTCTGAGCCAATAGGTCACATTACCTGGAAGCTATTGAGCTTTAATGCTCATATTTACATGATAAAATGTATTAAAAATTCATATAAAATATGAGAAGTGATACAATGCTATAAAAAGAGGTGTGTCTCATACAGCAAGTGTGACTCTACTGTCCTACACTGATTATGAGCCAATAAGGTCACATGACCTGGAAGATATTGAGCTATAATGCTCATAGTTACATGATGAAATGTATTAAAAAGTAATATAAAATATGATAAGTGATAAAAAGCTATAAAAAGAGGTGTGTCTCATACAGTAAGTGTAGATCAAGTGTAGGCCTGAAACCACCTGTGGTCCTCCTGGGCAGCATTTAGGCAACACTCTTGATTGGTGCCCCTCCCTTACTCTGTGCCACCCGCTACAATAACATCAACCAATGATCAGTGAGTAAAACCATAAACTAAGGCATTGGCAGTTATGAGTAAAGCCATAAAGATCCATGGTTGGACTTTGAAAAGGCACGGCAGATAGTAATGAATAGGCCTAGCCAGAGCTATAGGCCTAGCTATTCACTACCACGCATGCGCTTTATGAAAAGTTCTATGCTGGCGTCTAGGCCACTCCCTCGCTTCTTCTCGAGCGAAACTAAACTGTTGAAGTGTGACTTTTTTAAACTAATCTGTACATTACAGCCGTATCCTCTCTGCTTCATCTTCCTCAACATCAGACCAAGGTAGGGAAAGTGTAATACAGCTGCAATAAGCTGCAATTCAACAATAATAGCTTGTTCGCTTTCATGCATATCATTTAATGCCAATACAGCATGTCCTACTTATTTTATTGTTGTACATTACATGCTCATTTTATTGTCATTCATTTAGGAATAAAATACGTTACTGGGATTTGAGGACTTTTGGGGTACATTTTTCGTGCGTACTTTGGGAGAATGTACGTATGCGGTAGAGTGAATAGGAAAATCCCCCCCCCGCCCCCCCGACGGTTAGACAGTCAATTTTAACACGTTATGTTCAGTTGATTTCCTCAGTTCGTGTGCGTCCATGACCACGAGTGAGTACTAATTTGTGTATTGTGAAGATGTTTAGTTACTGTTACACAAATCGGCAGCTTTTTCAAAACGAGCACGCGGTCTGAAACGACAGATGATGAAACGGGTCAGGCAATGTTGAACAAGATGCAACTTTACCTGCACGTTGTCACTCTCTCCGCCGCTGAACCGACCCTCAACCGCGCTTCCAGCGGCGGAGAGAGGAGGGCGACGGCGGCGGCTGCTCCCCCAGCCGCGGCCAGGCCCAGCCCCGCTTCGCAACCCAGCCCGACCGACCCTTATCCCGGAGTTACGGATCTGACTTGCCGACTTCCCTTACCTTCATCTAACATGCCAGAGGCTGGTCACATTGGAGACCTGCTGTGGATATGGGTACAACGTGGCGTTGTGACGTATAGCCTGCCTAACCTAACGTTACATCATTTAAATAACAGTATGATGCGACGCCACATAACGAGGAAACTGCCTTGTAGCCCCTCAGAAGCAAGATGCAGCACTAAGCACCAGCCATGATCATAGACGGATTATGACATATCGGGCCCCTGGGCACGTGGACTCCGCAGGCCCCCCCCCCCCCCCTTCCAACATAAACACACGAACCCAGAATACACACACACTTATTGGCCATAATAAGTCATTGGCCTATACAACTCAGCAGGATTTGTAGCACAGGAAAGGCAACCTCACAATAATTATTACAAATAAATGCATCTTTATTTAACCAAAACAGGATAAAAAATATATATAATTTATGCAATTTTTGGCGATTTGAACGAATTTCGAATGCACCGCTTTCAACCACAAATAAAAACGACTTAAAGCAACTCAATACGAACAGTTCCTTAGTGGTAGCGGCGCCGGCACGTTAATATTTTTGCCAGCTCGTTGCTCTTCATCTGCCGTAGCAACAGGCTCCTGAGCTTCTACAGTAGATTGTATGGTTTTTTTTTTAAATTGGGAAATCCGAGGTACATTTTGCAAGGCAGCAGTTTCTCTTGTTTCTTTTTCTTTTTTTAATTTTCGCTTCAACGCTCCACTTAGAGTTCGCCGTTGCTCCATGTTTAAATGACAGTGACTTCTTCGTGACTGACCGGTCTCAAATTCACAAACTGAAATAGTGCCCCCTAGTGATCTTTTTATTAATTTATTGCTGTTTTCGCTTGAATTTTTGTATTTCTCTACTGATTGCTTCGACAATGCAACATTAAAAGTTACTAACAGTGGGGCCCTGGACCCCACTGTTAGTAACTTGTGGGGCGGCTCAGGGGGGTCCAAGGGCCCCCCTGAGCCCTTGGGCCCCTGGGCATGTCCCCGGTGTGCCCGTGCAGTAATCCACCCATGGCCATGATGAGCCCACCACAGGTCCAGAGTGGGCAGGTAGGATTGCTCATTGAGTGAATATTATTAGAATTAATATCATGGAGAGTATAGACCTGCTCTATATGAAAATGCCCTGAGATAATTGATGATGATAGACGATTCAGCGCTACAATAATGAAACTGACTTGAATTGATCAGAAGGCTTTGTAAAAAGGGGAGATACGTGTTGAGAATTATGACCATTTTTAAAATGTGATTTAGTGTCGGGCAGAGCCAGGAGCCAGTGGTGAGGAGGGGATAGCTGCTGTCATGGGAGGAACAGGTGAGCTAGTGTGTGAACAAGCAAGCATCAGTTCCAATATAACCACTTTCTATGCCCAAATGATAGTAGTGGCCCGATATACTTTTTATCATTAAAGGAGCTATAGACGATATTCTGAACATTAATATAGCGGCAAACAACTTATGGCTATGTAGAGATATAGTGGAGTAATGGCGTCCTGACCAGAGAATGAAGACACACTTCCTCTGTGTGTAATGAGCTTCTATTTTCTTTGTTTGCTAGCGGAGCCGCTAGAAGCAACTCTACTGCTAGCTCCGGGAGCTGCTAGCGGAACTGCTAGCAGGGCTGGCAGTGGAGATGCTGCTCAGGGACTGATTACAGAGGCAGCAGCTCAGCAGCAGGACCCTGAACCACAAGTTAGGAATCAGACAGATGAAGATGAGTCTGTTGATAGTTTTGACTACATTGCTCGCCCCCTCAGTCACAGGATATACATACATGTTTTTCTTATCATCCTCAACAAACCCCTAATATTGCTATACCAAAAGCTTTCAATAGCAAAGATGGAACCAGCCGCAAGTGGCTGACTTACTGTGAAAAAAATCAGTCTCTGTACTGCTCTGTTTGTCTAGCATTTGCACCTCTGGTTAGTGATGGCCCTTTCATAAAGGGAGACGTGGAAGACTGGAAATTGGCTTTATCAATCCCAGACAGGAAATGTGGCTGCCACAGCAGAAAGTACAGGAGAGTAGTAGAAACAAAAAAAAATAGATTACACATTAAAATACGAGAAAATAATTAAAAACTGCATACAATAAATACAGAAAACATATCTATGTACAGTATTATGAATAGTAGCAATGTTAATGTAAATCCCAAAAATAAAGGTAAACATTACAGACAGTTGAAGTAGACATTATCGACCGTACACTATTGACACTATACATTATGTAAGGGATAATGCCCGACGAGGTGTCCATTATCAGAAGTTAATGGACGACGCGGAGGCGTGAACCGTCCGACGCGAAGCGGAGGACGGTTGCTTCCTTTTAATCGGAAAGGTGATTGTACATTGTATAAATGTACAATCACAGTAGGCCCATGCATCAACCCAGTGTAGACCCAGCGCAGGGTTCCCAAGTTGCAGAAAGTCATTTCCGGGGGGGGGGGGGGGGGGGTTGCGCGCGATCATAGACATATATACATAGACGCCTCATAGACTGACGCTGCCCGTTAGAGCTGACGTAGCAGCGCGGCCGCCATCTTGTATGGGTCCCCAGTGCGTCCCCAGTGCATTCATTTCTATGGAGGAAGGCGTATCCCCAACTACAATAATAAGCATAACTCCCCACATTTTTACCGGATTTTCACACGGTTTGGTTTGTTACAAATGGCAGAGATTTATTTATGATACAGGACGAATTATTATTATTTTTTTTAAATAATAAGAATTATTGTTCAATCTTACTTGTTAAAGGTAATCCCACGCGATCTGGTGTCAATACTGCGCCGTAAGCTGCACAACATACTGGCATAGCTTGCACTCCCGTTGACTCCTATGCTAGACTAGAGTGAGGACTCCCTACCAATATGGCGGCGACGCTGGGTTACGTTCCATCACGTCATGAGGCGTCTATGTATATATGTCTATGGTCAGACCATCACCGTTCCACAAGATGTGGTGAACAAAGAGCACCTACTGTCCAGTGTGGTGTCTGTTGGTCCCTTACAGGATCTGGTGTCCTACCAAGAGGGTATGGTACTAAAGCTGGCTCCCAACTTCTCCAGGGCCATCTTGGAGCCTAACCACTTCGAAAAGATGAAGGTTAGCTCAGCCATGCACATCTTCAGTGAGTGGACTTAAAGTACCTGGTAGAGGAGGAGCAGCGTCCTGAATCAAACCTCACCACATCATGGTTCCTGGAGAAGATGGACCACTGGTTTGACCTTATGTCGTCCCGCCACGTTGTGACTGCCCTCTCTCGGTTCAGAATAAAATAAATAAAATGCATTATTATTATTATTATTATTATTATTATTATTATTATTATTATTATAGTAAAGTTATAGCAGCAGCAGAAGTAAAACAGCTAGCATTTAAGTAATAGTAGCAGTAATAGCAGTAGCATTTCAGTATTAGCATTAGTGGTAGTATTTTGGAAATGTTTTAAAACCTAACAATCAAAACAACTTTAAATAATGTCACCTGACAACAAAAGGTTAAAGGACTTTAGTGAAATTATCACGTTAATTACCTCACGTTAGCCTCCGTTACCAAGCTTTCAGTTAGGTCCTAAATCCATTTAGGGACCTAACTGACCTAACTTTACATTTTTAACATCAACATCGACATTTCATGCAAACCAAATGTAAAAATAACGATGTCTAAGAGTATGCCTCTGATAGCTAATGCTTGAAAATGTAAAAAAAACGTTTAAAATGCTGTTGTTTAATCAACTTACCAGTAATTGTTCTTGACGAGCAATTGAAATCAACGGAGCTCCGTCCCTTGTTTGGAACTATTGGCGTCTCCATAACCCGGAAGTGTCGTCCGCCATTTTTTACCACGGGAGTCAATGGAAGTGTCGTAACTCTGTTTACTCTATAGCTCTGGAGGGGACACCACACTCGCTCCCATGTCACGTTATTAGTTTTAGAAGAGAGCACGGCAGAAAGTGCACCAAGAAGTGTCCTCTACTTGGATTAAACTTCTGTCACAAGACCTTATATTTCACTCTGTGATACATGTATTTTCTTTATTTATTCTTTGGATTTTCCGGCTCACTCTTCGAGGCCATTCAACAATTTAATCGGCAATTTCCATTTTGTCATATTCATTCACACATTTCCTGTGGCGTTAAAGTGGATGTATTGTGACCATATATGGTTATTTATCTGCGTAAATGTATGGTAATAAGCTAAGCGGGCATGGGAAATTGTGCACCGGTGTGCATACGACAAGCATAAGACCGCTTGATTCATCCCAAGTTTTTTGTGCGTACGAACTTTCTAAATGTTATGCGTACGATAGGATTTATTTTTATACTTGATAAATGAGGGCCCAGGTTCATAGTTGTAATTTATGGGGGGGGGGGGTGTGGGTTGCAACCACCACAACCCACCCAATATGGGTGGGTTGTTCTGAAAAAAGGATGTAAAATACTTGATTGTACCTCACAAGGCTGAGGTGTAACAAGCATTCTTACACAAGGAGACCAGGCGAGAGGAAAATAGAAGAATATGCCATAGTTAACAGGGTTAGTGGTTAATCCAAAGCTTTACCGTCCCCAAAAAGTTTATGTTTTGTTTTATATAAGATCAGTGAAGGTGAAAAAACCACTTTCATGATGATTTGAAATTATAATGAGTAATTATTTGGTGTATTGTTTTAATGTGTATCAGATCAAAGTAGGTGAAGAGAGACAGGCTGAGAGCAGTGAGAGAGAGGTTTCAGATGAGCAGGTAGGAAAGGTATGCTCTGACAAGGCACAATTTAAAAAAAAACACTCACAGAGACGTAAACTCATTTTTGGTGATTTTACAGTTTAGCAAGTTAAGAAAATGACAACATTTTGCTGCAATGTAAAGTTCAGTCCAGTATACAATCCTGTTTGATTGTAAGGTGTGTTGTGTTGGAAAGTTGTCTTATATGTTGCTTTGATTTTTATGGTTAAAATTTTTTGATTGTTGTGAATGTGATTTACGCTATATTTTCACTATTCTTCTGACCTGTCTCTCTACCTGAGCGGCTCATGCAGCCTGTGTGTGTTTTCTCATGCGGGGCATGTCCTCAGACCTGCCTCACAGACGGAAATCTCAACCCCCCCCCCCCCCCCAATGTTCAACTCAAAGTTACGCCCTTGCCCAGGTTCACAGTTCAGCGCATTTTCCAGTTTTACACACCATTACGGTAACCGGTTACGAAAGCAAGTTGAAGTGCCGGGCGCGATAGATCCATAGGCTAAATCCAACCATAACGTTAAAAAGAGAGTAGAGGTGATGTTAAAAATAACGGATGGATATTAAACAAATATTTACGCTCTGTAATAAAGCGATCTCCACACTCAGCGGCCCAAGTCCAACCTGACCGGGGATCACCTCTCTTTTTGCCCCACTTTAACGTAATTGTTTCGGCTTTCCAGTTTTAATCTAACATCACTAGACTCAAGTACTTTTATGCGTTACACAATGTAATCTACTTCGCTACTTTTAAAACCATAATTGGCTACTGAGCAGTAATAATGTAACAGTACTACTTCTACTTGAGTACAGATGTTCAGTTATCTTTCCACCAGTGGGACTGTCCCATTAGTTCCCCGCTTAAGATCGTTTTATTACGGAGCGTGAATATATGATATCTTTCTAACTGACGGGATCAATACGCGATGGATCAATCAACAGTTCTTGACAAAGTTGTGTTAATTTACTCCCTTGTGTTGCGTACAATCACGCCAGTCAACTGCATTTAAAACAAGACAACAGCTCGTCCAGATCTTTTTACAATAATGGTAGATTTCTTACGGGTTTTACGTTGGTCTCTCATTAGATCTAACATGAATAGGCTACATCTCCTCGTGAAATAATTATTTTCTCTTTTCCATGATAACTGTCATGACATTACTATGTTAAGCCTCTATTATGTTTTATTCGGTTATTATAATGCATATATAAAACAACTGCACACATTTTTATTTAAAAGCAAGCAATTGCAATAGAGCTTGACGTTTGTCAAAACAAACAAATGGAATAGTCGACTATTAGGGGCGACCCTAGTCGACTATTATGGGGCAGCCCTACCCAAAACGTACTTGCGTTTTTGATCAACGATGTCGTATTATTTTCAAGGGCATTAATGCATGATCGGAATGATTCGAGTAGCGGTCGGGTCCAGTAACAGCAATATGCGGATTCGGTTGAGAAAATAGGCCTACCTTAACCACACATCATTGACGGCCCTCTCTCTGTCTACTGGTTCTCTTGTTCACCTATCTGTGCTGGGAGCCAGTGGGCAGAGCTGAGCGGGTGGTCAGCTAATGTGATGCACCTGTGCAGGTTGGGCCTGCAGGCCTTACAAGGTGTACCACATCAGCCACGCTCTCTCCACACACAGGCAGGTTGGCTTTTGGGTGGGGTCCTTTAGTTTTGGTTGCGCCTTTTGAGTCGTACTTCCAATACTTGGTAGCATTGATAGTATGCTTCAGTTGTTCTCAGTTAGCTCTAGAACTGACAGTTTTTTCATTGAAGGATTGTATTAGATTGTACAGTATAAAATACTATATAGTGTTGCATACTGTCTGTATGCAATACTGTCACAGTATGCAATACAAAATCAAAATGATGTCAGTTCTATAAGTAGGCCAACTTGGTCATTATAAAATAGCTATAGAGTTTCTACCATTTTCTCATTTATTTATGCAGTTGTAAATCTAGGAGACAAAAGTGGGAGTTGTACACATCTGACCATGCTGGTGTCTCCCCCTAGATAACCAGAGTAATGGCCGGGTGCCGGGGCCTCGTCTCTCTTGCCTTGTTGTGTCTCTGGCTATGCCACAACTCCCTGGCCAAGAACGACTTGCCGTGCCAGCCCTCCAAGTGGAACAACGCCTTCGACACCTTCCAAAAGCGACATGTCCCCTCAGGCGCACCCCACAGCATGGACCAAAACGTTTGGGAGGATTACATCCGCAAGCATGGCTGTAACCGGCCCACACAGTCCTTTCTGGACCCCAGCGATCTGGAGCGGGTGAAGGCGGTGTGCAGCAGCCAGGGGGGCAAGCGGCACAAGGAGAACCTGTGCATCAGCAGCCAGCCCTTCACCTTCTTCACTGTGCGCAGCGACATCGGCACCTGCGGGATACGCAACGTCAGGAAGGAGACGAAGCACCTGATCCTGGCCTGCGAGTTGCTAGACAACCAGTGTCTGCCCGTCCACTTCGAGGGCAACACGGCGGACTTGAAGCCTGATAACAACGCCAGAGGCTGCCAAGCGGCAGCTGCTGGCTTGAAAGCCAGCTGGCTCTGGTTGTTGCTGTCGTCTGCCCTGCTTCTGCTTATGTGCAGTCAGTAGTTCCTTTTTGACAGCAGGGACTATTTGTATGCATGAGATAAGTTTCTCTACATTTTTAAAGCTAAATATTTAGTAAGAATTCAGTGTGTACTTCTGTATTTCTGCATTGACAAATGAGCAAATGTTTACAAGTGTTCAGGTCTGTTTATTTCATTCAAAGTGTTAATTACAGAAGTTTCACCAATCAATCTTCATGACAATTGTATAATGAAGCACTGCCTTGCTTGTTTACTGGACACACAATATTGCTTATGTGTCACATTGCATAATATTGGGTGTTGTGATACAAAGGTTTTTTCTAGCCTTTATGTCGCTTAGTTTTGAAGGGACTATTCTGAAGATGTACATATATATATATTTTTTATTATCACAAGGTCTGTGCCCATTTCAGTGGCCTGAGTCAGTACACCTGTGGTGCATTGGCGTAATCGAGGCACACAGGATAAACCAGCTATCACTACACACACTTGAGTGCTAGACATGTCAGCATTTAACACCTGTTCTGGCTGTAAACGGAGGTGTGTTAGGTACCACAGATACAACCTACAATAAACACCATTGATTCCATTTTCACTGCTGTATTCTTCAACCATTTACACTCACAATTACTTTTCTTTTTTTCATTAGCAAAAGCCCCATAGACTGGAAGACCTGCTTTGTGCTGCTTACTCTCGGCTAACAAGCCTACATGCACCTTTGTTTCCTGTAGGCCTACTGCTTTGTTTGCTAGTATTGTCTGATTTAACGTATCTCTTCTGAGTCACTATTGACCCATACAGCCTAATGTTGTCTCAAGTTCCAAAGTAAATTACATATATTCAGTTACAACTAACTTATCTAAACATAGACCTCTAGAAACTATAGATGTCCACTTCATAGAAAAACAAAGTAATAAAATAAATACACAATGTGACCTTTCTCCGTGAT
>JAOPHQ010005714.1:0-87500 GCA_030340625.1 Merluccius polli
GCGCCTATACGCCGGGGCACATCAGCTGCTCTGTTGCCGGTGCAGCCAAACACCTGACCCGGAAGCAGCATAGATGGGGATGCCAAGGGGGAAGCAGGGGCGGAACCACTACTTAAGTACTCCCGCCCCAATTCGGCAATTGGCCACCAACAACACACACAAAGCGGCACGCTTTCACACGGCCATATGTCTGTATATCCACATCCGGAGGAGGGCGACCTAGAGAGAGGGAGGGATATACTGCTACATTTGTGTTACTATTGCGGGCGCCCCCCCCCCCCGTAGGTCCGCGGTGTGTTTGTTTGTGTTACTATTGCGGGCACCCCCCCCCGTAGGTCCGCGGTGTGTTTGTTTGTGTTACTATTGCGCGCCCCGCCCCCCCCCCCCCCCCCCGTCGGCCGTAGCTCCGCGGTGACGCCATGACGCTCGAACGTGAACGTCGTTTTACGGCAGCGGAAGATTTACGACAGCCAGCATACAGACAGTGAGCAACGGACTTCACATGATATTATTCACAACTCGGATTAATTTAATGAAACCCATTGATTCTTTTGATCGGTGGACCCCCTTTGATTGGATATTATGGGATATACAAGTCTGTACATTTTTTGAACGAAGGTAAACGATTGAGAATTGATTTAGTTAGGCCAGAGATCAATGTGTAATCGATGTGTAAACTGTGATTCTGAATAAATATAAATGCTATCGAAATTTAGTTTGGATATCGTTATTATTGAATATACAAATCTGTAGATTAGTGACATTTTTTGAATGAAGGTTTGAAATGTGAATGAATTAGTTACGTGTTAAACAGTGGAAGGTCCGCCGGTTACAATGGGACGAACGGTAGAATATGACGATTTGAAACTAAAACTGCGATACAGAAAAAAGTATAACAGCTATCGAAATTTCGTGAACACGGCTAGATAGATACAAATCTCTAGATTTGTTTAATTGTTTGAACGATGGGAAACGGTTGAAATTTGAAATAGTTACGACGTAAAGCAGCGGAAGTAAACAGTGGAAGGTCCGCCGGTTACAATGGGACGAACGGTAGAATATGACGATTTGAAACTAAAACTGCGATACAGAAAAAAGTATAACAGCTATCGAAATTTCGTGAACACGGCTAGATGGAGACAAATCTCTAGATTTGTTTAATTGTTTGAACGATGGGAAAAGGTTGAAATTTGAATTAGTTACGACGTAAAGAATGTGAAGAATTAAGAGGCTGGGCGGACGGCTTCGCCGTCCGCCCATTGATTTGTATTGGAAAAATAAAGGTGGAAAAAGTAGAATAATTTGAAAAGTTGAATTAATATGAAGAATGTGAATAGATAGCCATCATGTCGTAATAAATATGAACATTTTGATATTTGAATGGTTTCTGTAGCTGAAAATATGAAGAAGGAGAAGAGTGCCAAAAAACGGGCGGAAGAAGAATAAAAACTAGAAAATGCATTTCCTGCAGAAAACGCGTGTGAATGCTGGAAGCTGAATGATAAGCTCAAAGCAGAAATATAAAATGAATTGATCTGAAGAATCTGAAAGTAGTAGTAGAAGCTGAAATAGTAGAAGAATCTGAAAGTAGTAGTAGAAGCTGAAATAGTAGAAGAATCTGAAAGTAGTAGTAGAAGCTGAAATAGTAGAAGAATCTGAAAGTAGTAGTAGAAGCTGAAATAGTAGAATAATCTGAAAGTAGTAGTAGAAGCTGAAATAGTAGAAGAATCTGAAAGTAGTAGTAGAAGCTGAAATAGTAGAAGAATCTGAAAGTAGTAGTAGAAGCTGAAATAGTAGAAGAATCTGAAAGTAGTAGTAGAAGCTGAAATAGTAGAAGAATCTGAAAGTAGTAGTAGAAGCTGAAATAGTAGAAGAATCTGAAAGTAGTAGTAGAAGCTGAAATAGTAGAATTATCAAAGTAGTAGAAGTAGTTGAAATTGTAGTAGTAGCTGAAATAGTAGAAGAATCTGAAATAGTAGAAGTAGCTGAAAGTAGTAGTAGCCGAATTAGTAATACTAATAGCTTTAATTGTTTGATCGATGGGAAACGGTTGAAATTTGAATTAGTTACGACGTAAAGCATTGGGAGAATAAGAGGCTGGGCGGCCGTCCGCCCATTGATTTATATTGGAAAAATAAATGTCCATCCATCCATCCATCCATTTTCTTCCGCTTATCCGGGGTCGGGTCGCGGGGGCAGCAGCCTAAGCAGGGAAGCCCAGACTTCCCTTTCCCCAGCTACTTCGGCCAGCTCTTCCTGGGGGATCCCGAGGCGTTCCCAGGCCAGCCGAGAGACATAGTCTCTCCAGCGTGTCCTGGGTCTTCCCCGGGGTCTCCTACCAGTGGGACGTGCCCTGAACACCTCACCAGGGAGGCGTCCGGGAGGCATCCTAACTAGATGCCCGAGCCACCTCATCTGGCTCCTCTCAACGCGGAGGAGTAGCGGGTCTACTCCGAGCTCCTCCCGGATGACCGAGCTTCTCACCCTATCTCTAAGGGAGAGCCCAGCCACTCTGCGGAGGAAGCTCATTTCGGCCGCTTGTACTCGCGATCTCGTTCTTTCGGTCATTACCCAAAGCTCATGACCATAGGTGAGGGCAGGAACGTAGATCGACTGGTAAATCGAGAGCTTTGCCTTTCGGCTCAGCTCCCTCTTCACCACGACGGATCCGTGCAGAGTCCGCATTACTGCAGACGCCGCACCGATCCGCCTGTCGATCTCCCGCTCCATCCTCCCATCACTCGTGAACAAGACCCCGAGGTACTTGAACTCCTCCACTTGGGGCAGGATCTCATCCCCGACCCGGAGGGTGCACTCCACCCTTTTCCGGTTGAGGACCATGGACTCGGACTTGGAGGTGCTGATTCTCATCCCGACCGCTTCACACTCGGCTGCGAACCTGTCCAGCGAGAGTTGGAGGTCACGGTCTGATGAAGCCATCAGGACCACATCATCCGCAAAAAGCAGAGACCCAATCCTGAGGTCACCAAACCGGACCCCCTCAACGCCCTGGCTGTGCCTAGAAATCCTGTCCATAAAAATTACGAACAGGATCGGTGACAAAGGGCAGCCCTGGCGGAGTCCAACCCTCACTACAATTTACTATTGCGGGCACCCCGTCCCCCCCCCCCCCCGCCGGCCGTAGGTCCGCGCGTGTTTGTGTTACTATTGCGGGCACCCCCCCCCAGCCGTAGGTCCGCGGTGTGTTTGTGTTACTATTGGGGGCAGCCCCCCCCCCCCCCGGCCGTAGGTCCGCGGTGTGTTTGTGTTACTATTGCGGGCACCCCCCGGCCGTAGGTCCGCGGTGTGTTTGTTTGTGTTACTATTGCGGGCACCCCCCGGCCGTAGGTCCGCGGTGTGTTTGTTTGTGTTACTATTGCGGGCACCCCCCCCCCCCCCGTAGGTCCGCGGTGTGTTTGTTTGTGTTACTATTGCGGGCACCCCCCCCCCCCGTAGGTCCGCGGTGTGTTTGTTTGTGTTACTATTGCGGGCACCCCCCGGCCGTAGGTCCGCGGTGTGTTTGTTTGTGTTACTATTGCGGGCACCCCCCCCCCGTAGGTCCGCGGTGTGTGTGTTTGTGTTACTATTGCGGGCACCCCCCCCCCGTAGGTCCGCGGTGTGTTTGTTTGTGTTACTATTGCGGACACCCCCCGGCCGTAGGTCCGCGGTGTGTTTGTTTGTGTTACTATTGCGGGCACCCCCCCCCCCCCCCCCCCCCCGTAGGTCCGCGGTGTGTTTGTTTGTGTTACTATTGCGGGCACCCCCCGGCCGTAGGTCCGCGGTGTGTTTGTTTGTGTTACTATTGCGGGCACCCCCCGGCCGTAGGTCCGCGGTGTGTTTGTTTGTGTTACTATTGCGGGCACCCCCCCCCCGTAGGTCCGCGGTGTGTTTGTTTGTGTTACTATTGCGGGCACCCCCCCCCCCCGTAGGTCCGCGGTGTGTTTGTTTGTGTTACTATTGCGGGCACCCCCCCCCCCCGTCGGCCGTAGCTCCGCGGTGACGCCATGACGCTCGAACGTGAACGTCGTTTTACGGCAGCGGAAGATTTACGACAGCCAGCATACAGACAGTGAGCAATGGACTTCACATGATATTATTCACAACTCGGATTAATTTAATGAAACCCATTGATTCTTTTGATCGGTGGACCCCTTTTGATTGGATATTATGGGATATACAAGTCTGTACATTTTTTGAAAGAAGGTAAACGATTGAGAATTGATTTAGTTAGGCCAGAGATCAATGTGTAATCGATGTGTAAACTGTGATTCTGAATAAATATAAATGCTATCGAAATTTAGTTTGGATATCGTTATTATTGAATATACAAATCTGTAGATTAGTGACATTTTTTGAATGAAGGTTATTGGTTGAAATGTGAATGAATTAGTTACGTGTTAAACAGTGGAAGGTCCGCCGGTTACAATGGGACGAACGGTAGAATATGACGATTTGAAACTAAAACTGCGATACAGAAAAAAGTATAACAGCTATCGAAATTTCGTGAACACGGCTAGATAGATACAAATCTCTAGATTTGTTTAATTGTTTGAACGATGGGAAACGGTTGAAATTTGAAATAGTTACGACGTAAAGCACGGAAGTAAACAGTGGAAGGTCCGCCGGTTACAATGGGACGAACGGTAGAATATGACGATTTGAAACTAAAACTGCGATACAGAAAAAAGTGTAACAGCTATCGAAATTTCGTGAACACGGCTAGATAGATACAAATCTCTAGATTTGTTTAATTGTTTGAACGATGGGAAAAGGTTGAAATTTGAATTAGTTACGACGTAAAGAATGTGAAGAATTAAGAGGCTGGGCGGACGGCTTCGCCGTCCGCCCATTGATTTGTATTGGAAAAATAAAGGTGGAAAAAGTAGAATAATTTGAAAAGTTGAATTAATATGAAGAATGTGAATAGATAGCCATCATGTCGTAATAAATATGAACATTTTGATATTTGAATGGTTTCTGTAGCTGAAAATATGAAGAAGGAGAAGAGTGCCAAAAAACGGGCGGAAGAAGAATAAAAATAAAAATAAAAATAAAAATAAAAATAATAAAGATTCAGATATCTAGAGTGTGAATGCTCCAGCATTCACACTAATAAAAACTAGAAAATGCATTTCCTGCAGAAAACGCGTGTGAATGCTGGAAGCTGAACGATAAGCTCAAAGCAGAAATATAAAATGAATTGATCTGAAGAATCTGAAAGTAGTAGTAGAAGCTGAAATAGTAGAAGAAGCTGAAAGTAGTAGTATAAGCTGAAATAGTAGAAGAATCTGAAAGTAGTAGTAGAAGCTGAAATAGTAGAAGAATCTGAAAGTAGTAGAAGAAGCTGAAAGTAGTAGTAGAAGCTGAAATAGTAGAAGAAGCTGAAAGTAGTAGTAGAAGCTGAAATAGTAGAAGAATCTGAAAGTAGTAGTAGAAGCTGAAATAGTAGAAGAATCTGAAAGTAGTAGTAGAAGCTGAAATAGTAGAAGAAGCTGAAAGTAGTAGTAGAAGCTGAAATAGTAGAAGAAGCTGAAAGTAGTAGTAGAAGCTGAAATAGTAGAAGAAGCTGAAAGTAGTAGTAGAAGCTGAAATAGTAGAAGAATCTGAAAGTAGTAGTAGAAGCTGAAATAGTAGAAGAATCTGAAAGTAGTAGTAGAAGCTGAAATAGTAGAAGCTGAAAGTAGTAGTAGAAGCTGAAATAGTAGAAGAAGCTGAAAGTAGTAGTAGAAGCTGAAATAGTAGAAGAAGCTGAAAGTAGTAGTAGAAGCTGAAATAGTAGAAGAATCTGAAAGTAGTAGTAGAAGCTGAAATAGTAGAAGAATCTGAAAGTAGTAGTAGAAGCTGAAATAGTAGAAGAATCTGAAAGTAGTAGTAGAAGCTGAAATAGTAGAAGAATCTGAAAGTAGTAGTGGAAGCTGAAATAGTAGAAGAATCTGAAAGTAGTAGTAGAAGCTGAAATAGTAGAAGAATCTGAAAGTAGTAGTAGAAGCTGAAATAGTAGAAGAATCTGAAAGTAGTAGTAGAAGCTGAAATAGTAGAATTATCAAAGTAGTAGAAGTAGTTGAAATTGTAGTAGTAGCTGAAATAGTAGAAGAATCTGAAATAGTAGAAGTAGCTGAAAGTAGTAGTAGCCGAATTAGTAATACTAATAGCTTTAATTGTTTGATCGATGGGAAACGGTTGAAATTTGAATTAGTTACGACGTAAAGCATTGGGAGAATAAGAGGCTGGGCGGCCGTCCGCCCATTGATTTATATTGGAAAAATAAATGTATACTACAATTTACTATTGCGGGCACCCCGTCCCCCCCCCCGCCGGCCGTAGGTCCGCGGTGTGTTTGTGTTACTATTGCGGGCACCCCCCGGCCGTAGGTCCGCGGTGTGTTTGTGTTACTATTGCGGGCACCCCCCGGCCGTAGGTCCGCGGTGTGTTTGTTTGTGTTACTATTGCGGGCACCCCCCGGCCGTAGGTCCGCGGTGTGTTTGTTTGTGTTACTATTGGGGGCACCCCCCCCCCGTAGGTCCGCGGTGTGTTTGTTTGTGTTACTATTGCGGGCACCCCCCCCCCCCCCCCGGCCGTAGGTCCGCGGTGTGTTTGTTTGTGTTACTATTGCGGGCACCCCCCGGCCGTAGGTCCGCGGTGTGTTTGTTTGTGTTACTATTGCGGGCACCCCCCCCCCCCCGGCCGTAGGTCCGCGGTGTGTTTGTTTGTGTTACTATTGCGGGCACCCCCCGGCCGTAGGTCCGCGGTGTGTTTGTTTGTGTTACTATTGCGGGCACCCCCCCCGTAGGTCCGCGGTGTGTTTGTTTGTGTTACTATTGCGGGCACCCCCCCCCCCCGTAGGTCCGCGGTGTGTTTGTTTGTGTTACTATTGCGGGCACCCCCCCCCCCGTAGGTCCGCGGTGTGTTTGTTTGTGTTACTATTGCGGGCGCCCCCCCCCCCCCCGCAGGTCCGCGGTGTGTTTGTGTTTACTATTGCGGGCACCCCCCCCCCCCCCCCCGTCGGCCGTAGGTCCGCGGTGACGCCATGACGCTCGAACGTGAACGTCGTTTACGGCAGCGGAAGATTTACGACAGCCAGCATACAGACAGTGAGCAACGGACTTCACATGATATTATTCACAACTCGGATTAATTTAATGAAACCCATTGATTCTTTTGATCGGTGGACCCCTTTTGATTGGATATTATGGGATATACAAGTCTGTACATTTTTTGAACGAAGGTAAACGATTGAGAATTGATTTAGTTAGGCCAGAGATCAATGTGTAATCGATGTGTAAACTGTGATTCTGAATAAATATAAATGCTATCGAAATTTAGTTTGGATATCGTTATTATTGAATATACAAATCTGTAGATTAGTGACATTTTTTGAATGAAGGTTAGCGGTTGAAATGTGAATGAATTAGTTACGTGTTAAACAGTGGAAGGTCCGCCGGTTACAATGGGACGAACGGTAGAATATGACGATTTGAAACTAAAACTGCGATACAGAAAAAAGTATAACAGCTATCGAAATTTCGTGAACACGGCTAGATAGATACAAATCTCTAGATTTGTTTAATTGTTTGAACGATGGGAAACGGTTGAAATTTGAAATAGTTACGACGTAAAGCAGCGGAAGTAAACAGTGGAAGGTCCGCCGGTTACAATGGGACGAACGGTAGAATATGACGATTTGAAACTAAAACTGCGATACAGAAAAAAGTATAACAGCTATCGAAATTTCGTGAACACGGCTAGATAGATACAAATCTCTAGATTTGTTTAATTGTTTGAACGATGGGAAAAGGTTGAAATTTGAATTAGTTACGACGTAAAGAATGTGAAGAATTAAGAGGCTGGGCGGACGGCTTCGCCGTCCGCCCATTGATTTGTATTGGAAAAATAAAGGTGGAAAAAGTAGAATAATTTGAAAAGTTGAATTAATATGAAGAATGTGAATAGATAGCCATCATGTCGTAATAAATATGAACATTTTGATATTTGAATGGTTTCTGTAGCTGAAAATATGAAGAAGGAGAAGAGTGCCAAAAAACGGGCGGAAGAAGAATAAAAATAAAAATAAAAATAAAAATAAAAATAATAAAGATTCAGATATCTAGAGTGTGAATGCTCCAGCATTCACACTAATAATAAAGATTCAGATATCTAGAGTGTGAATGCTCCAGCATTCACACTAATAATAAAGATTCAGATATCTAGATTCTAGAGTGTGAATGCTCCAGCATTCACACTAATAATAAAGATTCAGATATCTAGAGTGTGAATGCTCCAGCATTCACACTAATAAAGATTCAGATATCTAGAGTGTGAATGCTCCAGCATTCACACTAATAATAAAGATTCAGATATCTAGAGTGTGAATGCTCCAGCATTCACACTAATAATAAAGATTTCGATATCTAGAGTGTGAATGCTCCAGCATTCACACTAATAAACTATAATAGAATACAAATATAATAGTTACTAGCAGTGTTGGGCAAGTTACTTCAAATATGTAATTCATTACTTATTACTTATTACTGTCATTTCAAAGTAATTTGTTACATTACAATATTACTGTCTTTGAATTGTAAGGCATTACACTACTTTTGCATTACTTTTACATTACTTTCATCAAAATAACTGGAAATATGGATTTGGCGTTCTCAATAGATCTTATTGCGTTCAATGCAGCTCATTAAGACATCCAGTAGGAGGTGATGTGGTACGGCATAATGAGTGAGCTAGGCTTAAGGCTAACCACAGTACAATATACATCTACATTCGGGAGTCCCGAATGTAGAGTCCAACTCCGCTGCTGCAGTCATCTTGTCCTCGATCGATAGTTCTCTAGTAGAAGTCTAACAGGAAGTAAACATTTGCGCAGATTTTTTTCTCCTCTGCTAATCTCGCGGTGTTTGTATAAAAACAACACACCACTTAATTTAGGGTTTAAAATGCATTGTAACGTGCGTTACTGAGATTTGTACCGAGTAAAATATCACCAATTATATTTTTGTAATGCCTTACATTACCACGTTACAGCAAAAAGTAATGCGTTACAGTAATGCATTACTTTTGTAACTCGTTACTCCCAACACTGGTTACTAGTCACTTAAGAATAAGAACCAGTATCTTATGAATAGTTACTAGTAAAACTGAAATAGATACTAGTCACTTTTGGAATAGTTACTAGTCACTAAAGAAGAAGAACTAGTATCTAATGCATGGTTTCTCAACGGGGGCGGTACCGCCGCCCTGGGGGGCCTTATAAACATTTTGGGGGGCGCTGGACGCGTGAGGGCTGGTATGGGGGCGCTCAGGCATGAATGGGGGCGCCACAATTTGGCTTGTACAAAGTTCATTTGAACTCTACATTTTAAACTTTCATGGTTTCCCAACTAAAAATAAAGCTGCTGTCTGAGACCAAGAACCCGAGTCTGCTGCTTCCACTGCTGGGTAAAAGGGAGTAAACCCCGACGTCGCCCCTGGAGATCTCCCCTCTACTCCCTGATCACGATGGGACAAGCCGAGCAGGAACGGTCTCCATAATAACGCCCAAACAAATCCACCACAGCAGCAGTGAAACCCGGGAAACACAAACGCTACTTTTGACAGCTGTCACCTCATCTTCGCGGGCTAAAACTTAAATAACCAATGAAAACGTACACAAGCCCGATAATGTAACCACGTTTAATCACACACAACATTACAATCAAATAGGGATGCACAGAATTTTCGGTAACAATATATTCGGCCGAATATTGCAAAAAAAGCCATATTCGGTATTCGGTGGAATGAGTGAAAAACAAGGCCGAATATACAGTATATATTAAATATTAGCGCCGCGTTTTAATGACGCAAGCAACAACATGCAGTGACGCGGTGTGTTTTACTAACGCAATGAAAGAACGTGCAGTGACGCGGTAAACATAAACAAAGATGTCGGCAGTGTGGAGATATTTCAAAGTTACGGAGAACGAAAAAAATTGCGGTTTGCAGCCGAAATATAAAGTATAGTATAAGTAAGGGATAATGCCCGACGAAATGAATGGACTTCGCGGAAGCAACCATCCTCCGCTTCGCGTCAGACAGTTCATGCCTCCGCGTCGTCCATTAATTTCTGTTAGGACACCTCGAAGGGCATTATCCCGCTTATACCATGGTCACTTACGAAAGAAATAAATATTTAATCAATTAATAACACTTTAATGCATTTTAGAGTTAAAATCGTGAGGTTTTTATTTTATTTTTACAAGTCGAGCGGACTATTTAATATCTTACATAACCTATCCTATTTAATATTTTATATCACATTACAACTAAAATAACATTTCCATGTTGTTTACCAGTTTCTCCAGTTACATGAATATGTCTCAAAAACATACATTTTGGAGGCAATGTTTAAGATCAATGCTTTAATTTCCTGTAAAATGGTCAGATTTGCTCAGCAGCACATCAAGTTGTTGGGGGCATAAATACAGCTCCAATCCAATATAAACAGGGATTTTAAAGCAAAACAATGGCTTCTCTCATTATAAAACCCGATGTCAGTTGAAGTCCTCCAGTCTTAACACACTGTTTACTACAAGAACACTTAAAGCACCAGCACCCTGTAGTTTTTTGGGGGGGGGGGGTTGTAAGGGCAGGGGGGGGGGGGGGGGGGGGGGGGGGGGGTACGAGGATCATGGAATGGTCAGGGGGGCATTTGTTCAAAAAAGGTTGAGAACCACTGATCTAATGGATAGTTACTAGTAAAACTGAAATAGATACTAGTCACGATTGGAATAATTACTCGTCAAAAGCAACTAGTTGATGTGAACCCCAGAGCCCCATAAAATTCAATTGCAAAAAAGTGCAATCTCTTACAGTAAAAATGTAATAGTTACTAGTAACTATTAGAATAGTTACTAGTAATTAAATAATAAGTACTAGTATCTAATGAATAATTACTAGAAAAACTGAAATAGATACTAGTCACAATTGGGATAGTGACTAGTAACTGAAGAATAAAGTACTAGTAACTTAAAAATAGTTACTAGTAAGTCTTGAGGTATAAATGTTAAAACAGCTTGCCATACTGAATGAGATAGAACAAACTGCTCTCTCGAACTCGGACATCTGCTACTTGCCGAGCAAAAAGAACCAATGTTGGTCAAAGTGTCAAAGTCGGTGTTGTTTTATTTTACATCCACACCTAGTTTGATCCCGAAGTTCATATTAGAATTGATCCAGTATTGAGAGCAAGATCACTTCAGCCATCAACCGACTTGACATGGCAAGCGACAATACGTAGAAGGCATTAGCAGATTATTAAAAAGGCTAGCATATATATAGCATATATCCCGGTGGATCATATACAACAGGACATTATGAATGGACAATGAAGAATAGAAATATTAAAATGGTCAGTGACATTGACATTTGAAATGTCACTGACCAACGATCTTTCATTCATTTTGCTCAATATATGTAACATCGTATTGAGCTTACATAGCCTACCTACATACAAGTGTGATGCTGAATCAATGCATTAAAATGAATATTTAATCTTTATTAATGTAAACTTATACATGATGAATGGTAATGCATTAAAGAGAAGTTTTGTGGGGCGGGCAGCACAAGCTGTCGAGCGTACATGCACTATAACGGACTCTGACAGAGAAACTGACGCCATTTTGCAAAAAGTATCAAAACTCGAAAGGTTCGAAACATTTACACGCATCAACTCGAAGGAACCGATACTGTGAAAAGAGTCGGTCCGCTCGTCACTATGGCAGAGAAACTTCGGGAGGGAGGGATCGTTTTTGGGGGTGTTTATTCTCAAAACCTTGCTGTCTTCTGATGCCTTTCCAACTCTCAAATATTGCCTACAGCAGCCTCCATGCGCTGTTTAAGTAAGGTGACCAGATTTCAGAAATTAAAAACAGGGACATTTGTAGTTTGGTGGTCCAAATAATCAACAAATTATCTGATGTTATTTTTTCTGAAATGAAAAAAAAGGGGACATTTATGTTTACCTATACTTATCATGGTAATTGTGGGCAGTATGCTCAATGCTTAACTATGATGTGTTTTAAGCTTTGGTAAACCAACCAAAGACAAGCCAAAGTAGGCTACTCGAATAAGGAATCGTTCTGTATTGTATTGATAGCTTATTGTTTATGATTGATCATGCCTGCCTATGGTATAAAGATTTGATTGATAGACACCCGTGTAGCAAGGTTGCGTCACAGCCTGTCAGATAGACAAGACTAATTACCAACTGTCTCAAAATGTATATTAATCAGCAAGCTACAACATTTGCCATTTCAAAATACATTCATATATTTTGAATCCAATTTTTTTTTAAACGGGGACATTCCCAGGGACAGCTTCAACCAGGGACAGACCACCAGAAACAGGGACTGTCCCTGGAAATTGGGGACGTCTGGTCACCCTATATTCAAATGAATGTTAAGTTATGGAGCTGCTTTGCACTGTTTAATGGACAATACATCATGTACCTTAAACATAGGGTGACCAGACGTCCCTGATTTCCAGGGACAGTCCCCGTTTCTGGTGGTCTGTCGCTGGTTGAAGCTGTCCCTGGAAATGTCCCTGTTTTTAAAAAATAGGATAGCTTAAGACACATCATAGTTGAGCATTGAGCATGTACTGCCCACATTTACCATGATAAGAATAGGCAAAACTTAAATATGTCCCCTATTTTTTCAAGATAATTAGATAATCAGATAATTTGTTGGTTATATGGACCGCCAAACTACAAATGTCCTCGTTTTTCATTTCAGAAATCTGGTCACCTTATTTGAATCAACTATGGGATATTGTTAAGTACATCCTAATCCAACATAAGATCTACTGTGTTCTACTGAAATGTATTGGTAAGTAAGTAATTCACATGACAAGTTATTCACATACAAGTACAATCACATCAATAATTTGCAGTGCGGTGTATTATTACAGAATATTAGTAATAATATGAATATTATTAGTGATGTGTTCTTAAGCCTGTCCGACCAAAATGTAAAACTAAAACCTAATAAGAAATTCTTAACATTAACCTGTCACCTTATGTGTAAAACAACCTTAAACACGGCCCCTCTCTGTCTTGAGTTAGAGAAGCTTTCACTTGCCTGGGAGGAAGGTCTCGGCGGCTAAGGAGTTGAGGAGGAGCAGAAGAAGAAGAGTCCACATGACTATGGATCATGACTACAGACTGAAGCAGGATAGCTGTTCAACAGAGCTTTTAAGGTGGGGTTTCACCTGAGAGACCAATGAGAGGAGTCATCTATCGTGTGTTATAGTGTGTACAGTGTGCTTTTTGTAGCTACACTTCACTTCTAATCCAGTGTTTCTCAAATGAGGGTACGCGTACCCCTAAGGGTATTTTGAAGGATTGCAGGGGGTACTTGGAACATTTCTAAAATGTGGTCTTTTTATTGTTTTAACATTCATTATGAACAATTGTAAAACAAATTAGTTGAATCTGAATACCACCAATAAAATACATTTAAAAAACAATAAAAAATAAGTAGGCTTCATCTAAATACTAACAACATTTGGTAAATCTTTCAAATGAATGACAAAAATCATAAGTGAAGCACAAGCCCATTTAATGTTCATGTTTACACCAAATAACATGCACATACATTATTTATAGTAGTAAAAATAGTTTAAGAACCACTGGTCTAATCTATAGGCTTCAGAAAAACTGTTTGCAGTCCAACGTGTTTTCCTTATAGTATTATGATTTAGCAACTGGGATGTGAATTTTCTGGCATTCAGTAAACATTTGCAATATGATGGGCAGGAACTATCTAATTTCCTGCAACAACTGATCAACTAGCGACTAACTAGCAACTTACTAACAACTAGAAAACAACTACAACTAGATATATTTATATTTATTTTCTTGTCTTCATTAGTGTATGCATGTATAGCTATGTTAATGTTAATAATAATTGTATATGTTTTCATATTTAGAGATGTCTAATTGAACACATTTTACTTCCAGTATCAATTCGCCTTTCACAGTATGGAGGCATTAAATAATATACCTAGTATTATTATTATTAAATAATAATAATAATACTTTCTCATATGTGAAATAATATGAGATACTTACATATGTGCAGACAATGTATTCTAATTAATAGATAATCAATACTAATTGAAAACAGGATACAAGTCAAAATATAAAACATTCATTATTATTATCCATGTAAAATTTGAATTTTACATGCATTTGTTTGGCCGGCTATAAAACCACACACCATACAATTGGTTCTCAAGCAGACACTGTCAACATTTTATTTTTTAAATTTTATTGTCAATAATAAGCACGTAGGGGTTTGTCTGGCTGCAGGCATGCCTTCAGCAAAAGTTGGGGTTCGAATCCAGAACCTTCGGCTGGGAGTCCAGCACCCTAACCACCACTAGACTATTCTGCACAATGTTAGGCAGCTTGGTTGGATTGAATGCATGGAGAGAATTTTTAACACTGTGTCCTCAGAGCCGACTGTGCTGAGGTGTTTATCTTCAAAGTAATCAGAGATTACGCCTCGCAGCAAAACTGCTGCTGTCGTCTGTTTGTGAGAGGCTATAAGCCACAAACCACCAAGTTATGTATCGTCTGCCGCATCTTCCATTAACACAGGAAGCAGCCGTCTCCAGGAAATTATGTCAAGGTCTCCATCACACTAAGGCCCGCGAGACATATCTGGCCTGTTACACCAACCGGCAGCCCCGACAGACATTTTATGGGGTTATTAAAATGTAATTATTGTTAGTAAAAGCTACAACAAAAAAAGACCTCTTGGAACAAAGACTGAACAGGAGGACAGCAGGAGGCTAAAGGTAGGACACATTTACTCCCAAACTCGGTTTCAACACGATTGATAAGAGACAGAAAACACACACAGCTGCGGAGCATAGACACGACACCACAGTGGCGGTGAGGTTAAGAACGCAATGTAAAATCAAATCGTGAGCTTCAAACGAACATTCATGATTTTGGTTTTCACCCAACACACAAACCTAACCTACATTTCTGCACCCAGTTGCCATTTTGCCAAAAAAAGTCCCCTCCCTCTCTGCTCCCTCCCTCCCTACGTTTCTCTGCCAAGTGTTGCATTTCCAACCCAGTATCACTCTTTTTCGTGCTCATAGTCACGTAAAATAAATCTATTGAATCGTGTCTGACTTTTTTCGTGCTAGACAGAACGAAATTCAAACCCATTTATACCATGGTGAATACTCGATTCTGATTGGCTGGGGAGGTGTGCATTATTTTTGGATAACATGCATGCCATGACGCAAGCAGCCTCATCACCGGTCTAAAAATGAATGCGCTAAACGAAACATTAGTAACTGTCAACTTGGACTGGACTTGGGGTGACTACGTTTAGAAAGCTTCCCCGTTGCCATGTCGTTACTAAGATCGTCTCTATTTACTGGAGTAATAAGTTAACGTCCGCATTCCATATGAATCTCATGTTAACTGACATTAGGCATTAGTCAGACCCATATATTTCTGCAGTCATTTGCCGTTTGTTTACAGGCACAAACAAAGTAGTGCAAGCTAAAAGTTGTACTTTTGAGACAGAATTACCCCAAAATATGAATCAACACCCTTATAATTTAATTGATCGCAAGTGGCCATGGTATAAGCGGGATAATCCACTCTGAGGTGTGCATGTATCGAAAAATAATGCACGACACTGGGGCTAAGAACCCCCCAACGCAAAGCGCGCATTAGTCCCCGGTCCAAGTATTATTTATAGATGAAAACAGGGGACAACATTTAAGCCCAAGCTCTTTAAATGGGAGCGTACTGATTGGTTGAGATTGTGAAGGAAAGCTGATTGGCCAGCACGAAAAAGCGTGATACTGTGTTGTCCATTGTGTGTGCTTCATTTTTTTGTCCTCTTGGTGGCAGTGTAAGCAGATTATTCAGTCACTTCCTGTTGAGCTAGATCCTCCAAATGTATAATTTTAGTAGAGTTTAATGCCCTGATTCATATAAAAGAGACCCCATGTCTTAATGGTGTGTTTTTTTAATCTTCTGGTGACCTCTAAACGGCCCATTTGAATCACTTCCTGTTGGGCTAGAGCCACCAGATTGATCATCTTATATGTCACATATAAGATGATCAATCAATAGCTACAGAACAACAAGATGACAAGACAACTTGGTGGTAAAGGCTAAAAAAAAACAGCTGAACACAATGGCTGCAGGATTTACTGATTGTGTCGAAGGAAACATCATCAGGATATGAAGTGATAACTTGTGTAGCAATGTCTTTTGAAGGAGATGGCTCTTTGTGCTGTGGATCAAACTATAGTTGACCAATAAACACATACAGTTTGAACCTCAGCATCAGAGCAATTCCCTGGGTTATAGGGCATCTCGGAGGAACACTTCTCTTCCAGAAAGACGAAAACAAACCAAGTGTACATCAGACCAACTGAGTGCTGGTTCGATTCCTTGCCTGGTGATGTCTTTGGACAAGGCACTTCGGTCCTCCTGGATAACCAGATATTGGTGGTTGTCTGCATGGGGCATTGATTGTAAAGCGCTTCGGGGGGTTATATAAGTTATAGAAATGCACAATGTTTTTGCTTATTATAAATGCAATTATATTTTCCTTTTTTGAAACAAAGGAAGAGGCTAAAGACTTTAGTTATTTTTGTTACTGTGGAGTGTGTGTGGAGTGTGTGGTTGATAGCTGGTTTACAGCCTCACCCGGCCCGAGTCAGACTGGTTAGACTCTGGGGCTGGGTGAGGCTGCACACCTGTGGTGCAGAGTAATCATGGCACCCAGGATAAACCAGCTATCACCACACACACTCAGGAGAGAGCCGCTGTCATGGCAGCACATTACATCTGCTCGGCGAATACTATCTTGCCATCTCCAATAAACGCATATCCAAATCAACATCTACCCGTGTCCTGTGTCAGAGGGCCCCAGCAAATGCCCCTAAGGTGGCGTGTGGCAGGGAGGAACTGCCACATTTACTTATTATAATTAAAAGTAACTACAATTATGCCAATTCGATGAGGTCAACTTCTTATATGAGGTATAACATATTTTCTGAAAGATATCCTACTATTACTGCATACAATTTGTTTATTTGACATGACATCTACAAATCTCCACAAGACAGATGACTTACTGTACGTTCACACTGCGAGCGACATGAGCAGCAAAAGCGGCCAGCAGTCATTCATTTTCGATGAGAGCTGGTGACGAGGAGTGGCCGGCGCTGCGGCGGCAGCGAGCAGCGCGATACCAGCGTCCAGAGCGCCGAGGAAAGTTGAAATTAGTTTAACTTTATGCAAATGAGCGACGTCGGCGCTGAAGCAGCAACCAATTGGAGGTCGGGATTTGATTTTCTTCCAGCTAGGTGAAGTTTGAGATTGAGAATGGAGGAGAAGCTCATTGTCACCATCTCCGGTTTACCGCAGCTTTATGACCAGTCTCTCTTTCTTTACCGGGACACTTATAATGCTTTATCTCCATTTCTGTTTGTTGTATTGTGTCCTGACTGAGAACAAAGAACCAGGTTCCCTGTGTGTGGAAACTAGGCCACCAATGCGATTCTGATTCCAATTATGCTGCCATGCACAAAATAGACAGCATTTTTTGTACGTATTGTTTGAAAATATTATTTTGATTACTAATAAACAGGGGAAACGTGGAAATTGTTATTTGAACATGCTTGTCAAGCCTGCCAAAAAGCTCTACTATAAACTTGATATTGCAATGGGCGCAGCCGAACTTGATGTCTGCAGTGCTGCTTGAACGACCCGCCTCCCTGGCGACAGCAGGCAGCGAGCAGCCAGCGGCTAGAGCGCCCACTGCTCCTCATGTCGCTCGCGGTGTGACCACACAGTTAAAGCTGCTCTAGGTAACTTTTGCGACTTGACCAAGAGCTAGCTTGAATATTAAAAAACTGCTCAGCCTGCGATGGATTCGTTTGTATACAACAAACTAACTCCACCTCCTTGACGTCACCGCCCGCCCCCCAGTCTCTCAGCCTCAGAGCTTGCCTGATTGGTCACAGGCTACAGGGAGCCTAATACTGTTTATCTCCTATTTAGCCACCTACAGAGGCAGGGATGGACACCAGTATGAGGACCATTTTGGCATATTTGACCATAATAAAGTTACCTAGAGCAGCTTTAACATTCAGGTTTTTTTTTTAAATTCCATGTCATATTAAGTAAATATATTGTTTTGAGAAAAGTAATTTTAATGAGTTTCTTAAACACACAGTTTCTTCATTGTTTGACAGTTATACAAGCCATAATAGCTGCCATTGAAAGCAAAAAAGGCTAAGCATGCTTAAACATATTTAGTTAAAAGTTCAAATATATATTTTTTAAAGTTTACCTAACATCTTGTTATTCTTTATTGGCGTTTAAAACTATGTAAAAGCTGCATATTAATACATCTTGGCAGTTAGCAAATAAAATAAAGCGATGTTTGAAGACTGACACAGGGGCAGGTCACTCATTCCCATCCTACCTGTCTACAGAGAAAGGAAACTTATTTTAATTATTTATTAAAGCCTACATTAATGTATACAGTATGAAAACTAAATTAACATGATCTTGGTTAAATATTCACATCTTGTCTATGAAGTAGCCTAACTAAAGACATGTTTTATATGAACTATGAAATATGAATATGAAACAAGTGAATGTGGGACATTTATATATATTTGGCTTTAAATTGTTGGTAATAAAAAAGAATACATACAAAAAAGTTTCAAAAAATGCAATCAAGATGAGCGTTGAGTTTTCCCGACTGCCATTTTGTGGTTACAATTAAAAACAAATTGCTCCTCTAACCGTAAAGAAAGACAACAACACCGTTTTTCATGCTCTCTACAATTGAGTGGGAGTGTCTCACCCCTGGTTGTCCGGTTCCAGATAGTAAGTAACACCCTCCATGTCATCCGTGGGCACCTGTGGAAGCTCTCTGGGTGGGGTTCTCAGCCCACTGTGGACTTCCACAACCGTCTCCGGGACGTGGAGCTGGTCAGCCGCCGCTACGTCGTCGTAATCCTCCGGCTGATGGTTGTCTGCCCCGTAGCTAACGCTGTCTGCTAAACACAAACCATAGTATTATAGTATAGCATAATAAACATGTAAATTATACCTTGTAGCTAATGCTGTGCATTCTATATACATATACAGTATATATATATATATACTGTATATATATATATATATATATATATATATATATATATATATATATATATATATATATATACACATATAATAATAATAATAATAGCTTTATTTTTTAATAGGGACAGTGCACATTAATGAACATTGATGTTTAAACATCTCTGTAAACATGCCGGATTATAGCAGAGCTGCTAATTTGCATCCGTAATATATAGTTACAGTATATAGTATACATAGTATTTATATTGATATGTATTTATTAGTGGTGGGCCGTTATCGGCATTAACGCGCTGCGATAATGCAAGACTCGCCGTTAATCTATAGTCAAAGTTGGGTTGGGAGCTGGGTCTATACCGGATTTCCACCAAGGAAGGTAAGCACCGCGGAACGGCTGCGCTGCGGAACGGCTGCGTCCTCTGCCCGGCGACCCCCCCCCCCCCCCCCCCCCCCCCCCCCGTCGGCCGTAGGTCTGGGCAGTGGTGCCTTAATGCTCGGGCTTACCTGGGCTTCAGCCCGGGGCCTCGGCCAATCAGGGGCCTCTTAAAAAATATATGTCAACAATCGCGCAGGCTTATTTTTAGTCATTATTTAGGTAGCACGCATGTTATGAATGCCTTCGACAGAATTCAAATGAGCCATTTTAATCTAGATTAATTCCAAGATTACAGTTAGATTAATCTAGATTAAAGAAATTAATCTATGCCCACCACTAGTATTTATATTGTGATATTGTGTGTACGTACATCTTATTTTATTGGAATGTATATTATTCTAAGGAGTGGTAGTGTATTTGAGGGCTAATATATGTTTGCATGTTGTCTCCAATGAGTGGTAACTGGAAATAACTCAATCCAGGAACCTGAATGGTTTGAGCTTATTATTATTAGTAGTAGTAGTAGTACTACTAGTAGTAGTAGTTGTGTTAGTAGTATTCAATTTTAATTCAGTAGGACAATGCGATGCATAGTGTCTTCACTGCTGCATAACAGTTTTGACAAGTGGATCAACATGGCTTCCTTTGTTAAAAAGCATAACCTGCTCTTGGGGTGGGAGCGACGTCACTGAAACAAGTGATTGGAGTGTCCTCTGGGGCCCCTCCAGGGGCGTCCTCTTTCGTCAGGGGCCATGTCTCACCAGGGCCCTCTTCAGCGATGTCATCGTACGACGGAGAGGCGCTGGCTTCATCTTTCTCTGGAACAACAGCAGGGGGCGACCCAGAGTCTGGGATGAAAAAATAGATCTGTCAAATCCCTCAATCTTCGATCCAATTTTTACCTTGTGTACAAAAATCATATTGTTTCCTGTTACATGCTATTAGAAACACCAGCACACATCTCTTGGTTGAGAGTGAACTGTAGGAGCATCAAAGCAGCCTAAATCCAAAAGGGGTGGGACAAAATATAATACATCCATCAATAAGGCTTCAGGCATCAGTATAAGTCGTACTCTATCCACGAGCACCACTCACCCATACGGCCTAAGCTGCTCTTCTCGTTGACACTGCTGCCAGCGTTGTCATAGTCTCCACTGTCCACCTCCATGTCGCGCCGCAGACAGAACCCAGCTATGCTCAGAAAAGGACCGGATGAGACAAGACGTGTTGTGTTCAAATTCATGAACACAACACGCACATATACACACAAACATACACACACACTCACAAACACACACATGTACACGTTCATAAACACACACACACACACACACACACACACACACACACACACACACACATCCTTTCCTTATGCTTAAGTCTAAAACACTATAAGTTCTGAGGGCTTTGAAAAACTACTGAGACGTGGAAATGGACCAGTATAAACACATGTGCATAAAGGCTGACCTCTAGTGGTCTGATTGTCTCATTACGACACTTGCATAAAGATAACTGGTGGAGAATAAGGATGTTGAAACAAGCACTTCCCAACATCGGGGTCCAGACCCAAATCAGGGTCACCGCCTTCTATGCATATAGGGTTGTGGGAGATTGTGTACCTTTGTGTATATTTGAAAAATGATTGAAAAGGTTTGAAATGTCTCATAAAAGGTCAGTTTATATACAAACAGACCACAGATTGATTCGCATAGCCTACTACTAACCACTTTAGATACAGTCAGATACAGTCACTGGGACACTTTTCCGGCCATTATTACATGGTCCAACCACTGGTTTAAACCGATGTAAGCGCTGTGTAGTGAATGATGGGAAACTCACATCGGGTGTCCCTGAAGATGACGCATCTCAGCAGAAAGAGGAGCCCGACGGCCAGAATCAGAAACAGCACTCCTAGGACCAGACCCACCAGTAGCCTCTGGTCAGAGGTTACAGGGGGTTTCTGGCGCTGGTAACCTGATAACAGTCATACCATGACATATGCTTACATGGATACTTTAGGGCAGCAACGCTTAGTTGATTAATGAATTAGCTGATTGAGAATTTGTTAAATCTATTTTATCAACATTTGCTGCTTAATGCTTCAGAAATTCAAATATTTGGTTAATGGATCATCATAATGCTTAGATTTGTCTTGGCTATTTGTAAGATAAAGCAAGCTATTATTCATGACATTTCAAAGACTAAATGATTCATCAGGACCACTGGCATAACTATCGACGGTGCAACCGGGGCCCAGATGCCAGGGGGGGGGGGGGGCCCGGGCCGAATTTTGTTCCCAGTCCAGCCCTGTATATATATATATATATATATATATATATATATATATATATATATATATTAGAGATGGGCATAGATTAAAATCTTTAATCTAGATTAATCTAATGGTAAGGGGGGGGGCGGGGAGGGTGCTACCGGAGCATTTTCTTCTACGGGGGGTGCTACCGGAGCCTTTAGCTGCCCGATTATATATATATATATATATATATATATATATATATATATATATATATATATATATATATATATATATACCTATATATATATATATATACAGTATATATACATATATTTATATCATGGCCCAGGTACTCGATTCTGATTGGCTGGAGAGGTGTGCATTATTTTTAAAAAACATGCATGGCTATGAAGTGTCGAAACATGAGCAGCCTTATCAGCGGTCTAAAAATGAATGCGCTAAATGAAACATTAATAACTGTCAATTTGGACTGGACTTGGACGGGACTACGTTTAGAAGTCCCCATTGCCATGTCAGTACTAAGATCGTCTCTATTTACTGGAGTAATAAGGTAACGTTGCCATGTCGTTACTAAGGTCGTCTCTATTTACTGGAGTAATAATGTAACGTTGCCATGTCGTTACTAAGATCGTCTCTATTTACTGGAGTAATAAGGTAACGTTGCCATGTCGTTACTAAGATCATCTCTATTTACTGGAGTAATAAGGTAACGTTGCCATGTCGTTACTAAGATCATCTCTATTTACTGGAGTAATAAGGTAACGTTGCCATGTCGTTACTAAGGTCGTCTCTATTTACTGGAGTAATAAGGTAACGTTGCCATGTTGTTACTAAGGTCGTCTCTATTTACTGGAGTAATAAGGTAACGTTACCATGTCGTTACTAAGATCATCTCTATTTACTGGAGTAATAAGGTAACGTTGCCATGTCGTTACTAAGATCATCTCTATTTACTGGAGTAATAAGGTAACGTTGCCATGTCGTTACTAAGGTCGTCTCTATTTACTGGAGTAATAAGGTAACGTTGCCATGTCGTTACTAAGGTCGTCTCTATTTACTGGAGTAATAAGGTAACGTTGTCATGTCGTTACTAAGGTCGTCTCTATTTACTGGAGTAATAAGGTAATGTCCGCATTCCATATGAATCTTAGTCAGACCCATATATTCTCCGGTCATTTGCCGTTTATTTCCAGGCACACACAAAGTAGTGCGAGCTAAAAGTTGTACTTTTGAGACAGAATTACCCCAAAATATGAATCAACACCCTTATATTGTTATTGATTCGCAAGTGGCCATGGTGTAAGTGGGATAATCCACTCCGAGGTGTGCATGAATCGAAAAATAATGCACTTCACAGAGGTAAACCTTCTTAGCCCGCGCGTCGTGTTTATTATTTTTCGATACATGCACACCTCATTGTGGATTATCCCTTACATATACACATATATTTATACGTTCATATATCTACCCAAACACTGAAACCAAACGGAGTGAATCACAATCTCTCAAGATTTAACAATCTATATATATATATATATATATATATATATATATTTTTTTTTTTTCAGAACCCTAAAGGCTAACATGTTTGTGTTTTCCATAATTTGCGTATTTAAGTTGTTGTAATGTTAATGTTATTATTTTACATCTGCCAATGATTGTATCCACTTGCAGTTATTTTTTTTAGTAGTTTAACACCTTAAACCACAACTAGACTAGACTAGACTATCCTTCCTTCATTGTGTCTTTGAGACTGTTGTTGTGATGAAGGGGTATACCAATAAAGTTGGCCTGGCTTGACTCACCTTCACAGTAGATCTCCGCCGGTCGGGCCTTCACACAGCCCGTCTTGTGTAAGCAGTGTCTGACGTCCATGTGATTCTTGGTACACTTCAGACTCATTTTAAGATTCTGCTAAAAAATACAACAAAGTGAACACTTTAGTGTTTGAAAATATTTTAGAACATATTCTTTATTCCTTGCTGACATTTATTCAAACATATAACAACATCAACAAAAACTGCATGAAATCAATTGACTTAATATTTCATTCATCAGTATATTGTTCATATAATTTTCTGAACGATAATGTGGCATACAAAACATGTATTTACCTGCATTTCTTCCTGAATTGATTTTTCTGGACCCTTTATTGGCATGCCACATTTCAGCAAGGAACATAGGTGGTTCTTCATGTTGACTATGAGGAAAAACATGTGGTAGAGATATTGGTTAGTCTCCACTTTCCACTCTACGGATGTGGATAGGGACATGAATGGGTGTGTGGCGAGCGTGGTGTCCACTGTTGCGTTCCTTATGTCAAAGATAGTAGATAAGTAAGGGATAAGGGCTGCCCCCTAATGGTCGACTAACCTTTAGTCGATCGGAAGAGGTTTAGTCGATCGGAAGAGTAATAGTCGTCCTAGTTTTCATTAGTCGCTTAGTCGCGCAAAAAGTAAGACTAAAAATATGCTTTATAATAAATAAAAATAAACGCAACAAGCGCCGCAAATGAATACAACATCAAACATCCTGGTTGATTTTAGCCTGGCAAGCCAGACCCACATCAGAAAGATGTCGGGTCTGGCTCAGCTCCATTGGCAGTGTGGGCGGGATAAACGGTTGTCTTTCAAGTTCCCTCTGCACGCAATAGGATAGCGCTACAACCAATCAGAGCAACGAAGAAGGTGACGTAGTCAGAGCCGTCGCTCTGACTACGTAATTAATCAAAACTCCGAATACATATTTCTTTTCGAGGAAAGACTTCAGTGCCGTTCTTTGTTCTTTTCTCAAATAAAATGTTAACTTCAAGTCTTGAAGAGTCGCGGCCAAAGCCTAGTGGAAAGACAGCCTTTCGCCAGCAGCAGCAGCCATTGTTTACCTCTAACACGGAACCGTCGCAACTCTGTCGTCATGGTAACCCGGCTTTCGACTCCGCCCCTCACGCTGTGATTGGTCTGACATACTTTGTGTTTCCAGCACCAAAAAGCCGACGGAGCCGTGCTAGACCTACCTAGCTGACAAATAAATGTGCTGCCGCTAGGGGGTGTCTAGAGTTCTAGGCTAGGTTGATTTGCTTTGATCATCTCTTATTCTTTGTTGAAAGAGTGCATTGCTGCCTCCCACCACGCATTTTGTCGCCACCAAATGGCGTATATTATTAGGTTATTATATTATTATATATTATATTATTATATTATTCAAGCGGAAATGAAAAGCTAATATACTAGAGTGCGTCAAACATCTTGGTCAATTGAGTTTGCCTGAAACACAGCAAGGAATAGACTCATGCTGTGTCTGAAATCGCGCACTTACGTAAGTGCACTTACATTTAGTGCACTTCATTATCCCTACAGTACACTTACTTATAGGCGCAGTGCTCTCATTTCTACAGTGCACTTCGCGCACCTACCGGAAATGAGTTTGCAGTTTGACGGTTCTTCTTCGGTGTTTTTTTTTTGTGCCATTTTCCTCCTGGCGGAAAACGGCCTATCGGTAAGTTTATTTACCTATGAAATATATTAATATATATTAATTTACATATTTAATATTATTTTACATTTGTTGAGCGCATTGATCTCCATTTTTGATTCCGCCACTTCCGCTACGTAGACAAAATGGCGGCCGTTGAGTGTGGAAAGTGTCCATCGGTCCACACTCAAATTTTAGATCATTTTGAGTGCGCCACCGACGTATTTCCAGTGCACTGCGCTTTGGCACACTCTCCGTTTTTGCGCAAAGTGCACTCAAAAAAGTAAGTGTAAGTATAGAAGTGCGCGATTTCAGACACACCTTCAGTCTGTAGGGTTTTGATTTCGTCTTCTTCTACAACAATGTGTCTTCAAACGGACATGATGTACGTGTTTATTTGCATGCAGAGCGAGGAAGTGAGATCCGATCAAGTGGCCACTGTGGAGACGCACGATAACACCAGGTGCGAACTGACGTAGGCCTACTTAGAGCTGTCCACTTGTGATCGGATCACCCAAGATGCATGTTAATGCCAGGTGTGAACAGGGTTACACCTGGGTTAACCCTAACTCCAACACGATGGAGCAGCAGCACCATGCGTCCACACGCACCGGACACGAAAATATTGTGGCGAGCACGGCCATGCCCCCTATGGGGGTCCGTTGACAGTTGACAGTTACTAACGTTTCGTTTAGCGCATTCATTTTTAGACCGGTGATGAGGCTGCTTGTGTTACGACCCGTCATAGCCGTGCATGTTATCAAAAAATAATGCACACCTCCCCAGCCAATCAGAATCAAGTATTCACCCAGACCATGGTATAAGCTAAGATAACGCATTCAAAGCATAATGGCTGAAAGTGGAACAGTTCCGGTCTCCTAAGTGGGCGGGGCCTCGATAACAACTCGCTGGATCTACAAGTCAGAAAAATGTAAATTTACGTCAGAATGTCCAAGACACCTTCAACTTGGAAGGAAAGGTCTGATATTTACCTCCATTTCAACGTTATAAAATAACAGCCAAATACGGCCAAAACCTCTCTCATTGGAGTGAATGGAGCCTGTGCCTGCTCTAGTCTCCTAGCCCTATGGTGGTGGTGGTGGGGGGGGGGGGGCGTTTATCGCAGAAAACAAATCATACACTTTTAACAGAGAACAGGGTCAAGAATAGGTTGTTTGCAGTCACGTGATAGGCCTACCCATGTTGGGCAAACATCAGATGGAGGGCAAGAAGTGAAATGGAGAATGTCCCGCAGTAGCTGTTTATGTAAACAGGGTGGAATCAAATGTTACACAGAGCAGAAATCTAAATATATATATCCGATCCGTACTGTTTAAAAAAATGTTTTATCACACGACATTAACGATTTACCCGCTATCCAGTCAGTAGACATAGTAAATCACCTTTTACTGCAGACCTCGTACTACACCAGAGATAAAATGAAAGCGTTCAAAAGGCTGGAGGCATTTCACTTTTTCGTGTGCGGCTGGTTTCCAGAATTGGGAACGAAAAAAAAGGCAAGTTGCTATGCTGAAGTCAAAATGCTTTTCAAGTCACTATGCTTAGGAAGGGTTTAGCAACGGTAAATAAAAAAACCCAGCCTTATTCACCTTGCTAGATAGCATCGGTAGGCTTGATCCATTAGGCTTGAAACACAGACAGCGTCAACCTCCAAGAAACCTTTGTCTTAACCTACATCCAGTGTATGTATCTCAAGTGAGCACTTCCTGCCCTCCATCTCATGTTTACTCTCCTGGTGTGACTTAATCTGCAACAACCTATTGAAACATATGTCTGAGGCTGAACCCTAGTGTTCACTTACCGTTAACGGCCGTCAGGGGACATATCATCTCCCAATTGCCATCTCGATCTAGGACCTGAATTCGACCTCCGCATTTCTCTGTAGTGTTGAATTTAATAGCACCTGGAGATAATAGTAAGTAAGCGATACATAATATTAGCAATACAGAATCAGCCCATAGTGATTATTCAAGACTTTTCAAGACAAAATCACAAATATGGTTAATATTTAATATAGATAGATAGATCAGTATATATACACTGACTATACTATATTATTGTAATTTATTACACAGCTTTATTGAATACTCGATTGATTGGTCAATTACAGCATTCTACGGTCTGTTATTTCTGAATAGCAGACCTTTGTTATAGACGCAGTTCTACAACCATATCTAACGGATTATGTTTTTTAGTAGAAGCAAAGAAATCATTTTTAAACCATTAAGTCACCCCACCTCTATCACCATCACCACTCCCCCTTCCCCCACTCACCGATGCAGAAGACTGACACCAGTGGGTTTTCACATGTGGCACTGGACACCATGCACTGACCCAGCTGTCCTTCTGATCCCAGACAGTTGACGTGGAGGGCCGTGACCCCTGCTGCTTTTTTTTCTGTTTCTTTATCTTCTATAAAGGAGTTGTTGCAGTTGGTCTGCATACACACACGGTGGGAGTCTTCAGGCTTCCAGTGGCGGCTGCACACTTTCTGCTTGTCGAGTAACACTTGGCCCCTGCAGCCCTCGGACAAACTGACCTTGAATTTGTCTGCAGAGAGATGAGGCATTAGATTAACAAACACCAACAAACCCCAACAGCGAGCCGGTGCCCACCTTGCGTATTTGGGGTTGTTGGTGTTTGTTGGGGTCGTGTGCAAGCTTTTAACATGTGGCTGTTTGTTGTCTGTTCGTTGACTTGTATGTTGTCTCACATGTCTTAAATGCACTGTAACCTCTGACTACACAAAGGACGTTCCTAAAAGGAAGGAAGGAAGGAAGAAAATAATTTGAATTTGAATTGAATTATTTTTACCTTCTTGGCATTGAAGGTACAGCCGCTTGTTCACCGTCGCTTGTTCAGACCGCATGCACTCCCAGATGTTCCCGGGCTTGTCAACACCGGAGCAGTTGAAGGTCCCCCACATAGTGAGACCATCCGGCTCCTCCTCGCTGTGGTTCTGGTAGCTCCCACAGCCCAGGTCCTGGCAGAGCCGCTGGCCCTCCTCCTGCGTCCATCCCTGGCTGGAGACCACCTTCGGGTCATCCTTGGAGTACATGAACACCATGCCCTCGCAAGCCCTGCCCCCTTCTTTGCTCTTCAGGACCAGCCGCTTCCAGTCTGGTGAGGGAGGGTGGGGGGTGTTATTTGTTTTAATTACATGTATTTTTTGTATCAAATTCCTTCAGGTGGAATTTGTGTATCTCTGGACCCTAGGATGAGAGAATGTACCAGAACACTTGAGTCCTCCTTTGGGACAGCTCTTCTCGCTAACAGTGGTTGTACAGCTGGCCAATGAGTTGCTGCCCGTGGGACAGCTCAGTTTGGACACAAACTGTTTCACGCTGGATAAAGGCCCGAAGAAGTCCAGTGACTCAACACTTTTCCCACAATTCAGCTCGGTGCAAATGGCTGCCTGGGCCTCGGCGCTTTTGTCCAGAGCGTCTTTGCAGACGGGACGCCACTGCCCCTGGGAGAACATCTCCACATTCCCAAAGCAGTGATCCCTGGAGACGGCCAGCCTGGCCTTGAGGCTGCCTGCAGTGGTGGTACCAGGGGGTTCACAGGTTAGTCGCTGTCGTTGGTGTTTATTCATCCTCCACGGTGGGAGGTTATGGACTGCCATTTTAGTCAATAGTAAACAAATAAATAAATAAATTAGTGCTGTCAAACGATTAAAATATTTAATCAGGATTAATCGCATTAATGTCATAGTTAACTCACAATTAATCGCACATTTTTATCTATTCTAAATTTCCCTTGATTTCTTTTTGTCCCATTATTTTTTTCTCATTTTAATGCTCTTATCAACAAAAGTGGATTGGCTTGCTTTATGCAAATGTTTTTTTTAATTGAAAAACAACATTGGCAAACAGGGCGATACAAAATAAAATTATAAAGTGCACATGTCAGGTAAACTAAACCATGGCTTAATAATTTCAAGTTTCTTTTTCTCAAATTTGCTTTGAACATAGCAGTCAGGCTACTGCTCTTTATTCACCAGAGGCTCATCAACCCAGCCTGTACCTTAGCCTTCTCCGTTTTGTGCAATTTCTGTACGTGGCTTTTAATGGTGGCTCTCGAAGGCAATTCGTAGGTCCAGTCGTTGGATGCTATGCGAATGATATCAACTAGACCAGTGGTTCTCGACCTTTTGTCAGTGATGTACCCTCTGTTAAATACTTTTTAAGTATTTATTAATGATAAAATAATAAGTGTTAAATACTTTTTAAGTAAGTGTTAAATACTTTTTAAGTATTTAACAGGGGGTGGGGGGGGGGGGTGCGCGATCGTAACCCACCCCCCGGACCTACGACCGACGGGGGGGGGGGGGGGGGGGGGGGGGGGGGTGCGCGCGATTGTAACACACCACGCACCTACGAATTTTTAAAAGTAAACTTTCCATTCAGAATCTTATTGGCATCCATTTCGGCGCCTCGCGCTCGCCATTCTCTCAAAACGTAACATGCCTACTACTCTGGCTGGCTCAAGCCCAAACAGCGTGCTTGTTGTTTTGCTTTCAGTCTAGCTAGATCTGTTGGTGCTGTAGTTTTTCTAACATTACTAGTTGTTGCAACAGCTTGTGAAAAAAACTACACAATGCCAAAATAACGTTAATCTCGCTATAAAAAAACTGACGCCGTTAAAATGGGTTTGCGTTAACGCCGTTAATAACGCGTTTAACTGACACTAAAATAAATAATATACAAAAATATGTTCAATAAATAAATAGGTTTTTATGACTACTTTTATTTATTTCAGGGGACTTTTATTTAATAATGACACATTTATTTATTTCAGGGGACTTTTAGTTCTTTGGGGTTTCTATTGATTTTCATCAATTTGATCTGCTGAGGATAACATGGTATCTCGGAGACAAGCGATGTCTTCCATATTATCCACACAACAGCTTGCCCCACCTTATTATCAACGGCCTGTGCCAACTTCCAGGTTTCCTGAAGGTGTCATATGTTTCTGGTTCAAATCTGCTGCCGCTCTAGTAGTACCATGAATGTATTATAAGGTCTTCTAATACATCCATGAGTAGTACGCACCATGTAGCCTAATGTCCTTTCATCTGCCAGACATTTTGGCAGTTTTCTCATATATTCAGTGCTGCTATGATTCAGTAATTCAGTCAAAGATGCCGTCTCTGATTCAGTGCTGTTCTGGTGCTGTTGCTTTGGTCTGAATCTGCGAGATAACAACGCCCCATTAATTTGACTATGAAAAATGGAAATAAATTGTGAAATAAAAGTCCACTGAAATGAATAAATGTGGAATTATGAAATAAGATAATAAAATAAAATAAAAACCTATTTATTTATTTATTAAAGTATATTGACTAATTTCTATATTTATACTTACATTTATTTATATATTTAAATATTTATTGCCTAATTTATTTATTTCAGGATTTATTTCACATCTATATTTATTTATTTATTTCATATTGAGTAAAATGGCATTCCATAGGAGATGACCACTCTGTCAATAATTACATTTAGATTTTTTGTATATCTTTGTAGTTCTTGCATATTGTTATTTTGATTCTCTTTTTAATTTAAAGGATTAGTTCGCTGTTTTGGAAGCAAGTGCCTGTCCACAGATGACTCTAGAGTGTAGACATTATATAGCAAAGTGGTTCAGTATTGAGTGTGTTGGTTTGTCCCTGTTGCCATCTAGCTGGGGTAGAATGAAAAGTCAACGGGTGGGAAGTTGTCAATCGTTTGAAAAGATACATTAAAAAAAGTTCAGGGTATTGATATTTTATTGATGTCTCAGTATGTTCGCCTGAAAAAAGATGGTCGCGAGTTTGCTCACCTGAGCAAACGACGGCGGCGGGGCCGTCCTTGCAGTACTCGGACCCCTGGGAATACATCAACAAGCTCTTCCCTGAAGGTTTGAAGTGCAGGCTCTTCAGCGTCACGGATAGGCGGTCCTTGGTCAGGAGCTCCTCGGGCAGCTTGTGCTTGTCCAGGGGCACATAGTCCCCACAGCCAGGCTGGCTGCGGCATACCTCCTTGGCATTGTTGTCCGACCACGAGTCCCTACACACACCGCCGCAGGTGTGGTTGACACACACTTCCACCGTACCCCAACAGCGGTCCTTCAGCCTCAGCTCGATGTTGTCTGTCAGTGGTTCGGGGTATGGTGGGGGGGAGGGGTAGAGGTTAGGATTGAGGGGGGTGGTAGGGATTAGGGGGGGTGGTAGGTGTTAGGGTTGTTGGTGGTAGGGATTAGGGTTGGGGGGTAGGTGTTACGGGGGTGGTTGGGGTTAGGTTTGGGGGGTAGGGGTTAGGGTCGAAGGGGGTGGAAGGGGTTGGAGGATGATAGGGGTTAGGGTTGAGGGGTGGTAGGGGTTAGGGTTGGGGGGTAGGGGTTATGGGGTTAGGGGGGTTTAGGGTTAGGGGGTTGGGGTTAGGGTGGTTTAGGGTTGGGGGTTAGGGTGGTTTAGTGTTGGTTAAGGGGGTTAGGGTTAGGGTGGTTAAGGGGTGAGGTGTGTTAGGGTTGGGGTGGGTTAGGGTGGTTTAGGGGTGGGGTGTGTTAGGGTTGGTGTGGGTTAGGGTTAGAGTGGTTAGGGTGCGGGTTTGGGGGGAGTAGGGGGTTAAAGGAGCAGTATAGTTACATCATTTGTTACAGCAGCATCACAGCATGCCTTTAAGTGCTGTGTGGCATTCAAAATGCTTTTTAACTGCCAGTTGCTGCCGTCAAAAGTAAGACACACACATGCACAAACATTCACAAAAACAATTCTAAACATGTATAATTTTACCTGCACATTTCACAAAGGCAATGGTCGAATTGTCGGTATTGTTGGATGAGGGGCAATCGAAAAGCGACTCCTCCTTGGAAGAACACTTGTACTCCTTCCCCCAAACGTTCCCGCCCGTGCTCAGGGACAGATTATAGGTGTGGCTCTCGGCGTTCCCACAATGCATCTGTCGGCACACAATGTTGGCAGCAGTTGTGTTCCACGTGGCTGCTGCCCCAGAGAGCCAGTAGGGGTTGCTGTGGTGCTGGACCTCCACTTGGCCCTCGCACCACCTGCTTCCCTTCAAAAACACCTCCAGGTGGTCTGCAGAGGTCACAGGGGGACACACTGGGGTCAAAGTTCAGACAAAGGAGAGGTGGTGGTCGACCACACACACACAGCCAAGTTGCCGTTGGATAAAAGCGTCTGCAAAATTACTAAATATAAAATGTAAATATGTCTTTGTATGACCAAATATAGCAGGCATGCAACACAAAGTCTAGTGGCTATTGTGTTTGACTCCAAGCTGAAAGGTTGTTGGTTCGAACTTTCTAGTCCACTACCCTTGAGCAATACACCTAATCCATCTACGACCTTAATGACATAAAAGAAGCCTGTCTCACATGTATTGTATTACAGTACAAGTTGCTATGGATAAAAGCATCTGCCGAATGACTAAATAGTAAAATGCAAAATGGTTACATCTAAAGCCAAGGGTGTGAAAGAAGCACAGGGCACAGTGCAAAGGAGAACAGGCAGACCTTCGCAAACTATCGTTGTCGTAGTTCGTAGTTCATTGGGTCTTGGCTTCCATTGCTTCATCGTGCAGCTGGACATTTTTTGGGATCCTTCACACTTTACAGTCATCTCCAAGAAGGGAAGGGAGCCCTGGCAGAGCTTGTCCAGAGTCTCGTCAGTTCTGGCATTTCCGCATTTCAGCTCATTGCAGACTACGTTCGAGTCCGAATCGGTCCACTTGGTCCTCTCCACCCGATTCCACTGGCCTTTTAGTTTAATCTCCAACCTCCCCGCACACTTTCCTGGACCGTCCGCCAGTCTCACGCTCACGGAAGCTGCAGCAAATGAAGTTGAAGAGGAAGGAAAAAAAAGTATATTCTCATTACCATGTCAACAAAGTGACGCATTCACATTTCTCTGTGTATTGCTCATCAAAACGGTATTCCCCTTTCCAGTCTTCAAACTAAACAAACAACACAGATGTGGGCATGCATATATATTTTTGCATATATATATTTAAAAATGTTTATTGTGGCCGTCCCGTGACCCATTTGGTCCCTTGCCGCGACCCACAGATTGTAAACCACTTAGCCAAAGCCTACCTAGCAACATGCACACACAAGTATACAAATGCATTTGTATTATTTGTTTATTTGTTCTGGTAACACTTTACAATAAGGTACGCAAAACGTGGGTAGTTACTGAGGAAAGAATGAGTAACGAATGATGAACGACCAGGGCCCTAACTGGGGCCCTAACGGGGTCCTAACCGGGGCCCTAAGTGACAGTTACTCAGTAACTACTGAGGAGTTACTGGTAAACAGACTAAGGGACTACTGTATTCGTTACTGAGTAACGAATGATGAACAACCAGGGCCCTAACTGGGGCCCTAACGGGGCCCTAACAGGGCCCTAAGTGACAGTTACTCAGTAACTACTGAGGAATTACTGGTAAACAGACTAGGGGACTACTGTATTCTTTACTGAGTAACTGTCACTTAGGGCCCTGTTAGGGTTCCAGTTAGGGCCCTGGTTGTTCATCATTCGTTACTCAGTAACGAATACAGTAGTCCCCTAGTCTGTTTACCAGTAACTCCTCAGTTACTGAGTAACTGTCACTTAGGGCCCCGTTAGGGCCCCGTTAGGGCCCCAGTTAGGGCCCTGGTCGTTCATCATTCGTTACTCATTCGTTACTCAGTAACTACCCACGTTTTGCGTACCTTATTGTAAAGTGTTACCCATCATTTGTTACTCAGTAACGAATACAGTAGTCCCCTAGTCTGTTTACCAGTAACTCCTCAGTAGTTACTGAGTAACTGTCACTTAGGGCCCTGTTAGGGCCCAGTTAGGGCCCTGGTCGTTCATCATTCGTTACTCATTCGTTCCTCAGTAACTACCCACTTTTTGCGTACCTTATTGTAAAGTGTTACCCATCATTCGTTACTCAGTAACGAATACAGTAGTCCCCTAGTCTGTTTACCAGTAACTCCTCAGTTACTGAGTAACTGTCACTTAGGGCCCTGTTAGGGCCCCGTTAGGGCCCCAGGTAGGGCCCCAGGTAGGGCCCTGGTCGTTCATCATTCGTTACTCATTCGTTCCTCAGTAACTACCCACGTTTTGCGTACCTTATTGTAAAGTGTTACCTCTGTTCTAATTCTGTCAGTTTATCTCAGCAGTGCTGCTTGTCTGACAACAAAAGTATCCTGTGCCAGTGTAGTGGTCAACACACCTTGTGCCTGCCACAGGAGGCAAATAAATATCCATTTCACATAAAAAACACAAAAAGGTTTGACATTTATTGGTTTAAGGTTTATTATTTTTCCTCTCCCGACAGTCGAAAAACTATTATTTATTTTTAAGACTTTTTAATCATTTTAATAGGACAAATGAAGAGCTGCTAGTGATCGACCCAGGCAGGCAACACACCTTATTGCAACCCAGGTTCAATTCCAACCTGCGGTCCTATCTTTCCACCTGTCTGTCTTCTCTGTCCTGCCTATCAAGGAATAGAAACCCCATAATAATACTCATATAATATATACAAAAAGCATTGTTTCCTAACCTTGCTGAATTTGTAACTGTCTGCATTAACATTGTCTTACAATGCACAGTGAAATTGCTCACACTAATTGTATTGACATTTGTTATTTTTGTTGTAAATGGTATTTTCTTTTTCTTTCCTAAAACACTTGATGGAGCAAAGGGCAAATCTCCACCAAGTGGAGAATGAAGCTTTATTCTATTCTTTTAAGTATGAAAAAGATCTAACAGATATGTTTTTTTTTTTAGTTTAGTCAGACAGAAATGTGTTTTTTTCCCTTTGCCTCACCTCCACAGGAGACCGAGACGATGTTAGTACATTCGAAGGGTTGGGCTTTGTACTGGGCCATGCAGTGCCACAACGACGCCTCATCCCCAGAGCACTTCACGTAATCCAATATTCCCCTGCTTTTATGGTCCACGACAGACCACTCAGTTACCTGAAACACAAAGTCAAAGTCAAAGTACCTCAATAAAGTAAAAAAAGACACAAAGTACAACAAGTTTTCATGCTTTTTTTAATGTATTTTTTTAATCCAAATAAAGGTTATTATTATTATTATTTCTATCTTAAACAATATCTAAAAGGCCGAAACACCCAATGAGGCCAGGGTGCACTTAAACATTTAAATAATGAGCTTGATAAATAAGCCACAAAATAGACTTGACTTCGATCTCCGAATCCGAAAAACACGCTTTCTTTTTAAAAGGTGCATCCATTTTTCCGTCTAATGATTGGTCAGAAAAGGCTCCTTCCTACTTATAAATATTAAGTGATTAATTAGCATTGACCTTTTAAGGACTATTAAGAGATGGACTTGGGAGGAGCAGAGCACTTGTGCACGCACGCCAAATTAGACGCACGTTGGTATTTATAACGAGAAGAGTGCGTACAGGTGTGCACAGCAAGGTTTTATAAATCGGAATGTTTTTGTGCGTACGCACATTTTGAGGTTTGGGCGTACGCAATGTTCTAGGGAGGGTTTCACGCGAGTTTTATAAATGAGGCCCCTGGTCTGAAACCAGTGACTGCTATGAAAGGGCAGCTGACAACCCGGGAAAGACCTGGTGACAGCCTGAAGAGACTGCTGACAGGAGGGAACAGACCCCAACGAGGCTACCCATGTTGGCAGGGGATGGTCACAACACAGTGACTCAGACCAACCCAACCATGGCTACGAAAAACTCAAGAGGAAGAATACCCCCTGAGTCTGCGAGAGCGGGGGTGCAAGATGACTCACCAACAGACCATACGGTAACAGACCTTGGAACGGAAATGACGACGACAGAAGAAGAACTGCACGGCAGTTGACGGATTGGAGCACTGGCAGGACACAAACTACAAAGCTGCATCTGTGGCTGGCGTAAGATCACATCGGAGAAGGGTCTCAAGATCCACCATGGCAGGAAAAAGTGCCTGAAAGAGCTTACCAAGGGACCCCGCATTGACCACTACTTCCTCAGAGGTAGGGCAAATCAGTTGGATGAAGCCCAGTGGCAGGAAACTCACCACAGTCCACAGGGTATCAGCACCCCAGACAAAGCCAAGCACAGCTCCACCAACTGACATGAGCTCAGACCCCATCCATCCACAGCCAGCGGTAGAGAGGAAAATGGATGGACGAAAGCCTTGAATCTTGTGGCCCAAATCCTGTCAGAAAAAAGAGTGGGGAACCATCGATATAGACCTCGTCCATCTCCTAGGACAGGGGTCGGCAACCCGCGGCTCCGGAGCCGCATGCGGCTCTTTAGCGCAGCCCTAGTGGCTCCCTGAAGCTTTTTCAAAAATGTTTGAAAATGGAAAAAGATGGGGGAGAGAAATATATTTTTTGTTTTAATATGGTTTCTGTAGGAAAACAAACATGACACAAACATTATTAACGTTTTTCAATGCTGTAAAAATGTGTAGAATAAATATTAAATTTCAACATTTCTCTCAACGAAGATTTACGTCATAGCCTGCGACACACGTTTCTATCAGTAAGGCGGGATGCCAGGCAGGCGGCTGTTGTAAACAAACCGGCGGCTGCGCGCAATAGTAACACACCGCGGACCTACGGCCGACGGGGGGGGGCGCGGTGTGTTACTATTGCGCTCTCAAAAAGGAGGACAAATACGCGTCTGGCGTGACGCTGCGCCGGGCGCGTATTTGTCCTCCTTTTTGAACTCGCGCCCCCCCCGGGAGAGTTTCCCCCACCGGTTGAGAACCACTGCTACAGGATGCACTGCAGGAAAAATAAACATTTAATCATGAAGGCTCATTATGTATTTGTAGTTAACTTAGTCATTTCTATAGTAGGCTAATATAGCTACTATAGATACATACAGCATGTGTTGCCTTCAATATAAGGCTTATATAAGGCTTTTATTTTTTTGCGGCTCCAGACATATTCGTTTTTTGTTTTTTTGGTCCAATATGGCTCTTTCAACATTTTGGGTTGCCGACCCCTGTCCTAGGAGGTCTGAAAGGGGGTGTGGAAAGAAAACTGGAGAAGATAGGAGATATCATCTACAGCTACGGCACAGAGAGATTTGGTGTGAAATGCAAAAATCTCAGTACTCAGAAGGAACCTTCAGCCCATCTCAAGTCCAGGAGGCAGCAGGAGATTGAGCGACTTGTGAAAGAGAGAAGGTGCCTGAGAAAACAGTGGAAAAAGGCCACAGAAGTGGAATGGGAAGCCATTGAGGCACTACAGGGTGACATCAAACAACGCCTTGCAACTCTGCGAATAGCAGAATGCTTGAGAAGGCAATATAAGAAGAAAGAGCGAACAAGGACTGCCTTCTACAGAGATCCCTACAAGTTTGTTAAAAACCTCTTTGTCAAGGAGAAAACCGGGACTCTCAAAGCGCCTGTGAGGGAACTGGAGGAGCATCTGAGAAAGACCTACTCCGACAACAGGAGGCATGTGCCAACCACCATCCCCGACGACACGCCACCAATCCAACCACCTGAGTACCAGCTGGACACGAGACCCCCAACATGGAGTGAAGTTGAGAACACGGTAAAGCGGGCAAGAACAGCATCAGCCCCCAGGCCCAACGGTGTTCCATATAGGCTCTATAAGAACACGCCAGGTGTCTTGAAGGTTCTCTGCAAGCTAATGAAAATTGCATGGGAAAAAGGCATCATACCTAAGGCATGGCAAAGGGATCCTGATTCCCAAAGAGAAGAACTCCTCAACCATCCACCAATTCCACCAGATCAGTTTACTGAATGTGGAAGGAAAGATTTTCTTCAGTGTTGTGGCCCAAAGACTCTCAGCATTCTTGAAAAAGAACAACTATGTCGATACCTCACTGCAGAAGGCAGGGATAAGTGGTTTCTCAGGATGCCTGGATCATGCAAATGTCATCTGTCACCATGTACAAATGGCCAAGAAGGATAAGAAAGATCTGCATGTGGTTTTCTTAGATCTTGCCAATGCCTGCGGGTCAGTGCCTCATGAGGTGCTGTGGGCAGCCTTCAACTTCTTCCAAGTTTCAGAGGGCATCACAAGGCTAGTTAAGGCCTATTTCGAGGACCTCCAGTTCTGCGTGTCAACTCAGGCTAATACAACTGCCTGGCAGCAATTGGAGATTGGCATAATGGCAGGCTGCACCATCTCCCCACTTGCCTTCACCATGGCAATGGAGTTAATCTTTCAAGCGTCTCGATGGGTGGTTGGAGGGGAACGCCTGAAGAGCGGGCTGCGGCTTCCTCCAATCAGGGCGTATATGGATGACATGACGACCATAACAACAACTAACGCATGAACCAAACGCCTGCTGGGCAAACTCCAGGAAAACATCAGATGGGCGCGAATGGAGATTAAAACCAGCAAATCCCCCAGTATCTCCATTGTCAAGTGCCAGCTCACCAATGCAAGGTTTTACATCAATGACGAACCGATACCAACGATCCTGGAGAAGCCCATCAAAAGCCTTGGTCGGTGGTACAATCCAGGGGCCGTATTCACAAAGCATTTTATCTTACCGCTAGGAGTGCTCCTAACTCGCGCTAAAACATTTTACGTAGGAGTTTTTTCTTAAAAGTTATTCACAAAGCCGCTGAGACCTACTCGTACTAAGGATAAATCACTAAGAGTGAACTAAGAGTGACGCGCCGTTGCTATGGATTACATTGATTCTCGTGCACGAGTTTGGAAGCGGTCAGTACGGTGATTGGTTGTTCAGAGCAGGCGGTCTCTGTGAAAACGAGCCCACTGAATCACCGAAGAACAAGGAAATAACCTCGGCTAGAAATTCCTATCAAATAGTTATGGACAGTGCAGTTAGCAGAATACACGCATGATGACAAGTTTGTGCAGACCACGATAATGACGTTGTAGCCTATATGCACGTTAGAGAGAGAGAAAAAGCAAACAATAAAAATACGTAAATTGCATTATTCAAGGAGGCAATTAAAAGCACCCTGCAAACTATTATCCAATGAGCATATCTCCACTATTCAACACTTTAAATAACAGCCCATACCGGTTGTGGATATTGGCGCGCCGCATACAGTGATAACTGTATTTGCCCTCTCTGGGCTGAGGCGTATTTCGCCGTGCAGGACATGAAATCGACGTTTCATCTGCCCAATTCCTCTCTCCACAAGATTTCGTGTATTTTTGTGTGCCCTAACATATATGGAGGAAAACAGTAAACAATAATAAATATGGATTCAACAAATAAAAGGCGACAAAGAGCTAATACTATGTTTTTTACGCATAGGACTAAGCGTAATCTGCGTAATCACTTACATACTTTAACTGTGCTCCCGGTTGTGGATTGAGATAGGGTGTCAAGACGTCTTGCAGGGATAGCCGCTGTCACCCAGCAAGACACCCAACTGGTACACGGCGCCTCGCGCCTCAGACCGCTCCCCATTAAAATATGCGGATCATGGGTAGACCCTGCAGGCCACTTTACAACAACATCAAGAATGTTAAAAGTTGCATCAAAAACAATCTGCGTGTTGATGTATGTACTTTCTTTCTATTGACGAACACGTCCTCATCTTTTGATGGCGCAATTATTTGTATGTGCGTCCCGTCAACAGCACCGACCACACCGGCATACCTGCAATTGCCATGAAGTTGGCTTTGATCCTGTGTAGTTGTTGATTGTCCAAAGGAAACCGGATAAACTGTTGGATGATATTAATGGTATTATTTCAGCCTTAACCAACTTTGAACTGAGCTCTGTCAGCTCTTCTAGCCTGTATGTAAATATAGGATCATTGTGGAATCGTGTGTGTGTGTTTGTGTGGGTGTATATGTGTATTTACATATATGTATGTACATGTATACATATGTGTATGTATTTTTTATTCTATTTTTATTATTGTATTATTATTGTATTGTGTTGTGTTGGTGTTATGGACCTTTCATGAGATGTGTCCTTAATAAAGTTTGAATTGAATTGATATGTGGTCTACGGAGCGCGTTGATGGTTTAGTTCAGGCCTGGGGAATCTGTTCCACAAAGGGCCGGTGTGGCTGCAGGTTTTTGTTCAAACCAACCAAGAGCACACAGTTTGACCAATCAGCTCTCTGAAGACTGAGATCAGTTGATTAAATGAGTCAAGTCTGGTGTGCTGCTGCTTGGTTTGAAAAACCTGCAGCCACACCGGCCCTTTGTGGAACAGATTCCCCAGGCCTGGTTTAGTTTATGGCTGACTGATGGTTGCGATATTCCTAAATCGTCGGCATTGCAAAGTTGCATTTTCCCTGTTGCTAAATATCGTAGTGTTGCCAAACATTTTATTTCCTAATCGAGTTATTCCTGTTAGTCGGGGATGTTATTGCATCCCGCACTAATTCCACAACAAGTTTTATACCCTCACGATTTAGCCGATATCTCTTGATCAATTCAGTCTTCCATTGTCTCCAAAACATTTCGTCTCGCAGCCATTTTCCGATTCTTTGTGAATAGGTCTTAGTGAGTTAGGAGTCCTCTCGAGGACTTTTAAGCTCTCCTAGACTTAGGTGCTACTTTTAGGCCTAAGATCCTTTGTGAATTGCTCTTAGTGAAAAAAATTAGGAGTCCTAAATTTAAGACTGACACGCCCATTATTTTTTAGGAGTTTCTCCTAAATTCGCCAGTTAGGAGCTACTTTTAGCGCTAAGATCCTTTGTGAATACGGCCCCAGATCTCAAAGACTCCGAACAGGTGGAACAGCTCAGGCAGGATACCATCAGTGGCCTCAAGCAGATCAACACCACTGCTCTCCTAGCCTGGCTCCGCCCACCTACGTACTTCCGCTCAAATTTCATTTCACTTCAGTACTGGTCTGGCGATGCTACTATGTTAGAACGATTTCTTTTCCCCAAAATCTGCGGTCCAATCAGCGAACAGGAGGCGCGGCCTGAGAACAGTGACGTAGAGGTCGTGCGCGAATTTCAGTTATTGAGCGTAAGTACGGAGGCGGGCGTAACCAGGCTAATGCTAATGCTCACTGCATCTGCCGTTTGTATACTGCGCGCAACGTGGTTTCTGGCGCATGAAATACGTCATGACCAAACGTTAGCGATTGGTTAAGGCAGATCCAGAGTGGCACTGGGCAGAGCCAATAGGTTTTAAACTTCAACAGCACCCGCCTTCAAGTGAGACATTGTTTGTCTCTACAGCACTGCTAGACCTTTAGTATGAATGTAATGAGTACCAAGGTCTAGTTAGGACTAGGCTACTGCTCTCCCAGGGAAGCTGAAGCTCTGGTGCTTTCAGTTTGGACTGCTGCCCCACCTCATGTGGCCAGTTTCAATCTACGAGGTCACCCTATCCCATGCCAAGCGATTGGAGCGATTGGTGAATGTGCGGAAGTGAGGAAATGGCTTGGACTACCCAGATGCCTCAGCAGCATAGGCCTGTATGGCAACAGAGCCCTCTCTCTGCCAATCTCAAGCCTGGTGGAGGAGTATAAATGCTCTAAAGCAAGGCTTGAAATGACCCTCATGGAATCCTGGGATCCTGTTGTCAGAGGTGCTGCTCCCACCTTAGCCACAGGGAGGAGGTGAAAGCCAAGTGCAGCAGTGGCACAGGCAAAGTGCGCTCTGAGACACCGGGACATAGTGGGACAAGTCCAACATGGCAGAGGGGGCCTAGGTTTTAGGAGCAACAACACCTACATGGCAGAAGGCTACTCCAGCTGAACGCAGGCGCCTGGTGGTTGAGGAGGTGCGCCACCAGGAAGAAGCGGACAGGAGTGCCAGAGCTGTGTCCCAAGCCAAGCAAGGCCGCTGGATGAGGTGGGATGGCGTGGAGAGGAGGAAGATCACTTGGAGCGAGCTGTGGAACATGGAGTCCAATATGCTGAGCTTTACCATCAGAGCCACATATGATGTCCTACCCACTCCAGCCAACCTACATCTCTGGCTTGGAGAGGATCCAGCCTGTCTCCAGTGTCTTGCCCCAGCAACCCTGAAACACATCCTGGTGGGTTGCAAGACCAGCCTTACTCAAGGCAGATACACCTGGCGCCACAACCAAGTGCTGAAGCCCAGACTACCTTCTGACAACCAGCATCCTTCATCCGGAAAGGGGAGAAACAGCCAACCAACCGGTCGCCTACAGACTCATGCCCACTGAATGCAGCCCGGGACTGGGAAATGTGAGTAGACTTAAACCAGAGGGTCACCTTCCCATCCGAAATTGCAGCAACCAATCTGCGCCCAGACCTGGTCCTTTGGTCCAAATCCTGCCAACGTGTCTTCATCGTGGAACTGACAGTCCCTTGGGAGGAAGCCATCGATGAGGCGTTTGAAAGGAAATGATTGCGATATGCAAACTTGGCTGCCGAGGCAGAGGACCAGGGCTGGAATGTATTCCAGTGGAAGTAGGCTGCAGGGGCTTTGTGGCCAGTTCAACCTCAAGGCTACTAAAAGAGGTTGGAATAAGAGGACAGGCTCAGCGGAAGACCATCAAAGAGCTCGTAACTGCTGCGGAAAGAAGCAGCCACTGGCTGTGGCTGAAGCGGAAGGAGACGGTATGGGCTGCCAAGTGACCTCATGGAGCCTCCAGCGCGACACACACCCAGGTCTGATCAGCCTGTGGTGGGCCAGCCTTGGGCGAAGTTGTATTGTGATAAAAGGCCGAAACACCCAATGAGGCCGGGGTGCACAACTGATGATGTGTCGTACTGGAGGCACCAGGCGGTCTTCCCCCCAGTCCAGACCCTAACCCAAGAGGACATCTCCATCAACAGTGTTGTGCTGATTTATCAAGGGATTTTAACATCTAGTCCTAGTAAATATATATATAAAATTGTATCTTGGCATACATTTTGAAAAACAATTCCGTAATATTTAGCTGATCTAGCATCGACCAGGGCCCTCATTTATCAAGAGTTTGTAGAAAAAGTTTTAAATCCTATCGTATGCATGAAATTTAGAAAGTTCGTACGCACAAAAAAGTTGGGATTAATCAAGTGGTCTTAGGCTTGTCGTACGCACACCGGTGCACAATTTCCCTTGATAAATACTGGTCGTTCTACATCCTCATGCTCGTGCCCACTTAGCTCATTACATTTATTCAGATAAATAACAGAGGTCCCTCTACCCCACACAGTAGCCTATCAGAGGTCCCTCTCGTACGCACATTTTCAAGCCAAGAACAAATTGATAAATCCCATGTTTTGGATTATGCACAGATTTCTTTGTACGCAACTTTGATAAATGAGGTACACAGCTGCGTACGCAGGTTTTTGCCAATACGTGGGATTATCAATTTGTTCTTGGCTTGAAAATGTGCATACTTTAGGAGAAAATGTACACACAGAAAAATGTACACACAGTCTGACCATGCGTACGCACAGAAAGTGCTGATCTACTGTTGTTGGAGGATGTGGTGGGGGCTGATCTAGCGTTGTTAGAGGATGTGTTGGGGGGCTGATCTAGCATTGTTAGAGAATGTGGTGGGGGCTGATCTAGCATTGTTAGAGGATGTGGTGGGGGCTGGGTAAAAAGTGATTGTCTTCTCAGACAACGCACCAACTTATTGGCGGTGTCCACGTCCTCTCCACCCACAGGTTTTTGGCTACTGGCACGTCTCAGAGAGAGTTAGAGATATAGCAGGAGTTTCCCAGCCCTCACTAAGCTGTTTAATACCTGACTGCAGTCCTTGCCGGTATCAACACTTTACGCACACAGTACATTCAATTTAATTCCATACACCGCTGCACAACAGTCTGTTGTGTCTGTTGTCTGTTGTGTCTCTTATATCAGTCTGAACCGATATAAAGAGGGACTTCCAATCCAACATTTCCAAACATCATAGGAGCAATAGACTGAAATCACAATCCAACAATGAATTCAATTACGTAAACAGAAATGCACTTGCCAATGACGCTGGCAATGCTCTGGTCCTCTCGAGAGGACTCAGTCAGCCTCAGCACCACCAGTTCGGCATTCACACAAGTTATAGCACTTGATTTTAGATTAAAATACTTGTAACCTCTGATAGGCTACTGTGTGGGGTAGAGGAACCTCTGATAGGCTACTATGTGGGGGAGAGGGACCTCTGATAGGCTACTGTGTGGGGGAGAGGGACCTCTGGCGTTCAAGGGGATGTTTTGTGACCATATATGGTTATTTATAGGTGTAATTTTATGGTAATGAGCTAAGCGGGCACGAGCATAAGGATTTAGAACGACGGTATATTCGACGGTATATTCATCAAGGGAAATTGCGCAGCGGTGTGCGTACGTGTATACGAACTTTCAACATTTCATGCGTCCGATAGGATTTAAAACTTTTTCTACGAACTCTTGGTAAATGAGGGCCCAGGTTACTAAAACTCAGTAGTGACTGCCAGCAGCTTATGATAACACACTTCATAGCTTATTTTCTGCAATAATCCAAAATCCAATGGAAAAACCCCATTGGCTTTTTGTCGAGGGAAACCAGGGCGATGATAACTTCTGGGTTGGCCTACAGAAATACGCCATCCCTGCACCACTCTACTGGTCTGTCAGTGGTCGGATTCCTTCTTCCGCATGGCGTAGGCCTATTTAAAGTGTCAGCGAAATACGTAGGCCTAATTAAACTGATAGAGACAAGTGATCAAGTTATAACTTCAGGTCATATCATACATCTGATGACGATAAATTAACACGAAAAAATAAAGATATAGAGATATAGGTATCGCCCAACAAACACATTCTGACGGCCTACTGGCAGAATAAAGGCCTATACACTACCTGTCCACACCCCAGCTCCCTGCAGACCACCTTGCTGTTCTCTTCTGTCCAGTCGTTGCCGCACACGAGCAGCTCTTCCATGGCTCTGGCCACGCGCACTTCACCAAAACATTGGTCCTTTTTTTGTGGCTCTTCCTTTTTCTTGAGCAAAACATTAATCTTATCTGTTGGAATAAATGTTGGATGACAATGGTGGTGATGATGATGATGATGATTATTATTTTTATTATTATTATTGTTATTGTTATTATTATTATTACCAGGTTGATATTAGGGCTGCAGTAGGTCTATGCCAATCAGGCCCGGTTCTACGGGGGTGCATAAGCATGCATTGCACCCTCCAAAATTTGTTTGCACCCTCAATTGAAAAAAGGAGGGAGAAAATTCCCCCCCCCCCCCCCCGGTCGACAATCGCGCACCACCCCCCCGTCGACAATCGCGTACTGGTCCCCACCACTTCTATAGTAGCCTACTGGTGCACCCCCTGTAATCTCAGATGCACCCCAAGGCATTCTGTTCTGGAACCGGGCCTGATGCCAATCAGTAAAAGAAACAAAAGAAAATCCCTGTAATATGTTTTTCCCCATTTTTTACATTTCCAACATTAAATCAACAGTAGGCTATAGCGAAGTGAGCGACGTGTTCACTAAGGAAGACGAAGCAGATAGGCCTACGGTAATTTCTACCAAACTACAAACAAAACCAACAAAAAAAAGTTACCGGTGCAAGTGAGCGATAACTTGTCCTCGGTGCATTTATGGGATTGGTAATTTCCACAGTGCATTTGCTGGCACCTCAAATCGAGGAGTTTGGTGTCATTGATGCAGCCCACCGGCTCACCGGCACCTTGCTTTACCTTCCCATCGCAGACATTCTCCCCTTCCTGCAGGCGCCAGACCACATGATCTGCAAAATGGTGCACAAATCAATAAATAACAGTAGGCTATATTTTTGGTAAATATATGTAAAATAAAAGAAAAATATGCATAAAAGTATTAACATAGACTATGCCTACATATGTTGTTTTTTTTTAATTCTGTAGGCCTGTCTCACACATTCACAGCACAACATAGTATGTATAGCCGACTCTCCTTAAATTGTTTTTATAATATAGCCTAGGCCAGGGGTCGGCAACCCTGGAGCCGCATGCGGCTCTTTAGCGCCGCCCTAGTGGCTCCCTGAAGCTTTTTCAAAAATGTTTGAAAATGGAAAAAGATGGGGGAGAGAAATATATTTTTTGTTTTAATATGGTTTCTGTAGGAAAACAAACATGACACAAACATTATTAACGTTTTTCAATGCTGTAAAAATGTGTAGAATAAATATTAAATTTCAACATTTCTGTCAACGAAGATTTACGTCATAGCCTGCGACACGCGTTTCTAAGGCGGGATGCCAGGCAGGTGGCTGTTGTAAACAAACCGGCGGCTGTGTGATGGGCCATGGATCCCAAAGGGAAAAAGAGAAAAATAACTGAGGAGAACAGAGGATTCAACGTTTCTTGGACCGGGCAATAGTAACACACCGCGGACCTACGACCGACGGGTGGGGGGGCGCGCGCGATTGTAACACTCCGGCCGACGGCGGGGGGTGGTGGTGCGCGCAATAGTAACACACCGCGGACCTACGACCGGTGCGCGGTGTGTTACTATTGCGCTCTCAAAAAGGAGGACAAATACGCGCCCGGCTTGATGCTGCGCCGGACGCCGGACAGGGCTGAAAAACCGGACGCAAATACGCGCCTCCTTTTTGAACCCGCGCCCCGCCCCACCGGTTGAGAACCACTGCTACAGGATGCACTGCAGGAAAAATAAACATTTAATCATTAAGGCTCATTATGTATTTGTAGTTAACTTAGTCATTTCTATAGTAGGCTAATATAGCTACTATAGATACATACAGCATGTGTTGCCTTCAATATAAGGCTTCTATAAGGCTTTTATTTTCTTGCGGCTCCAGACATATTTGTTTTTTGTTTTTTTGGTCCAATATGGCTCTTTCAACATTTTGGGTTGCCGACCCCTGGCCTAGGCCGACTACAAGAAGTCGGCACAGCCTATAGCTGCATTTTATGACTTTTATAGGGAATATACAGTATATACAGCTGTAGTTTTGTATAGCCAGCCCTATCTCCACACTTGGTGCGGACAGCCTGCCATTGTGTAACTATTACAGTCGTCCAATGGCAGGCTTATTCACCAACAACCTTTATCCGACTAATACAGCTATAAAGCCTAGTTTCCGTTTTGTGGACTAATTGACTGAAACAAGTGGCCCTGAATTACATAAACAACTGAAGAAATGAGAAAGAGATTTGCCTGAGCAGATGATAGCAGCGGGACGGGTGCAGAAGTCCTTCTTGCGGGCACACTGCCACGGATGGTTCTCGTCGTCCGTACACATAGTTTTGACCTTCACGGAGGACGGCTGGAGCTTGGACGTGGTCATCATCCGCACGTCGACCGGCTCTTTCAGTTTTCCACAGTTGAGCTTTTCGCACACAAAATCGCCCCACTTATCACCTGTAACGGTTTGGAGCAGTTTGGAGCGGTTTGTAACCATAGCACTTTTTTTGAAGGAAAGCCTAAATTTTGAATAGGTGGGCTTATTGCCAAACCATGGCAGCTCGATTAATACACACAGCATGAATCATTTATGCTAGGTGTAGCCATAAAAAAAATACTTTGTTTTTTGCTATGTTATATATATATATATATATATATATATATACATATATATATATATATATATATATATATATATATATATATATATATATAAAGAAATAACTAGGTAGGCTTACTCCATTTTGAGTCTTCACAAAAGTAGCCGGTTGAGTTATTCACGGAGTAGTAGACGGCCCCGGCACAGTCATACCCATCGAGGTGAAGTTTAACCTCCTCTGCAAAAATAATAACAATGAACACCAATGAACAGCATATTCAAAATAATAAACAACAACAAACACAATATAGGCCTACAATGTATTAGACACGATAATCCTAACAACACGATAAACACAATCAATAATGTGTTGAATATATTATATGAATAGGCCTATATTATAAACGGTTGTATTTCAACTACACAATGCTCCACGATGGCTTTAATCATACACATTTTTATGTTCCAAGTTTGTGCACCGATTATACTACGGTGAGGGTGAGGGTGCGTATATGGTGAGGGTGAGAGTGCGGGTGAGGGTGAGGGTGCGGGTTTTGGCGGGGGGCCGTCACCAGAGCATTTGATCTTCTTCACGATGTCCTTGGTGTAGATGCTGATTCCCCAGCCGGGCGTCTTGCACTCCCAGAGCTGCTCCTCGCTCCCGGAGCAGTGCAGGTCGTTCAGCCACACCAGGGCCATGGCCTCGGTGTCGAGAAGCTGGTTGGTGGAGCCCAGCGAGGAGCCGCAACCGATACTCCGGCACACCACATCCTCGTTCTCCTTCCTCCAGCCGTCGCTCCCCACCACGCCCCACTTCTTCTCATGGTAGACCTGCACGTAGCCCTGACAAGGGTTGTCTCCGCCCTTCAGGAATAGCCTGTTGTCTTGTGCGCTCGCTGTTCGTCCATTCATAATCCGTTCATAGACATGCATATCCATTCGCCCATCCAGCCAGCCAGACGTTTATTCATTCATTCGTTCATCAACCAAGCATCCATTCATATCCATCCATCAAGCCATTAATTCATCATCATTCATCCAGCCATTAATTCATTAATTCATCCATCCATCCATGATTCACAAATCAATATGAGTCTCAGCCAGATAGTACAGTGTGATGTTAAATGAATGCTACAATGGTCACTATACCAGTTAGTGTTAAGTGGAACTCTGTGAACAGCTGGCGAGGATCTATAGCCTACCTATATGATCTAAGAGCTATAATTTGAGTGTAATTTGTTAAAAATGGCATAGTCATCCGTCAGGTATTAGTGAGTGAAATGTCAGAATATCTGTTTCTAGTTGATTGTGCTGTATGAGACAATTTAGCTTTTAGGCCGCTCCCGCCTAATTTCTGACCAATCAGGGCATCCCAACAAATCTTTTTGAACAGCTCTTTTTCGTGTCCGGTCCGAGTGCTCATGTGAATCCCCTGGCTAGCTGCTAGCGGTGGCCTCAGCCTGGCGGCTACTCACTGATCGGGCTCAACCGCTCTCTCGAACCGGGACGGCGGCTACTTGCCGAGCAAAAAAGAACGACAGGTCGTTGGTCAAAGTGTTAAATATGTGCAGTAGCCTATATGACACAGGGTCATTCTGGACATTGAAATTCTCTTTGACATGGCAAGCAACAATACGTAGAATGCATTAGCAGATTATTAAAAAGACTAATAGTCACAGATAAAACAAAAATAAAACACCTGCAGCAGTTCCAGAGAATGTAAACATGTAGAATATAGCATGTATCCCAGTGGATTATATCCACTGGGATACATGGGAGGACATCCAACGGGGGGACATCCAACGGGACATTATGAATGGACAATGAAGAATAGAAACATTAAAATGGTCAGTGACATTGACATTTGAAATGTCACTGACCAACGATCTGTCGTTCTTTTTGCTCAATGTAAGTAACATCGTATTGAGCTTACATAGCCTACCTACATACAAGTGGGATGCTGAATCAATGCATTAAAATGAATATTTAATCTTTATTAATGTAAACGTATACATGATGAATGGTAATGCATTAAAGAGAAGTTTTGTGGGGCGGGCAGCACAAGCTGTCGAGCGTACATGTACTATAACGGACTCTGACGGAGAAACTGACGCCATTTTGCAAAACGTATCAAAACTCGAAAGGTTCGAAATATTTACACGCATCAACTCGAAGGAACCGATACTGTGAAAAGAGTCGGTCCGCTTGTCACTATGGCAGAGAAACTTCGGGAGGGAGGGAGCATTTTTGGGGGTGTTTATTCTCAAAACTTTGCTGTCTTCTGCTCCCTTTCCAACTCTCAAATCTTGCCTACAGCAGCCTCCATATGCTGTTTAAGGCACATTAATTTGTATCCATTAAACGTGCAAAGCAGCTCAATAACTTAACACTTATTTGAATATCAACTATGGGATATTGGTTTTGTAAGTACATCCTAATCGTACATAAGATCTACTGTTTGTACTGAGATGTATTGCCAAGTAAGTAATTCACATGACAAGTTATTCACTTACAAGTACAATCATAAATAATTTGCGGTGCGGTGTATTGTTGCAGAATATTAGTAATAATATGAATATTATTAGTGATGTGTTGTGAAGCCTGTCCGACCAAAATGTAAAATTAAAACCTAATAAGAAACTCTTAACATTAACCTATAACCTTATGTGTAAAACAACCTTAAACACGGCCCCTCTCTGTCTTGAGTTAGAGAAGCTTTCACTTGCCTGGGAGGAAGGTCTCGGCGGCTAAGGAGTTGAGGAGCAGAAGAAGAGTCCACATGATGACTATGGATCATGACTACAGACTGAAGCAGGATAGCTGTTCAACAGAGCTTTTAAGGTGGGGTTTCACCTGAGAGACCAATGAGAGGAGTCATCTATCGTGTGTTATAGTGTGTACAGTGTGCTTTTTGTAGCTACACTTCACTTCTAATCCAGTGTTTCTCAAATGAGGGTACGCGTACCCCTAAGGGTATTTTGAAGGATTGCAGGGGGTACTTGGAACATTTCTAAAATGTGGTCTTTTTATTGTTTTAACATTCATTATGAACAATTGTAAAACAAATTAGTTGAATCTGAATACCACCTCAATAAAATTAAGTAGGCTAAAATAATACTAACAACATTTGGTAAATCTTTCCAACGAATGACAAAAAGTGAAGCACAAGCCCATTTAATGTTCATGTTTACACCAAATAACATGCACATACATTATTTATATTAGTAAAAATAGTCTAATCTGGTCTAATCTATAGGCTTCGGAAAAATTGTTTGCTGTCCAACGTGTTTTCCTTATAGTATTATGATTTAGGATGTCAGAGTTTCTTTAATTGTTAGACTGAAACCCTCAATCACCAAAAACAAACGTAGTTAAAAAAAATACAAATACAAAAAAATAAAATAAAATGGATAAGCCTAAATAAAGTCACAGGCTGAATCGCCAAGCGTGTGTAGGAAGCAGAAGATAGGTTGATTGATAGTAGAGAACACCACAGCCCGAGCTTGTGAGGGCTGTGGTTAGGGGCCGGATACACTGCGAGCTTTTGAGAAGAACCTATATGTTTCAACTGATCTCGACCTCGCACACCTAATTACAATTTTACATGTATTTGTTTGGCCAGCTATAAAACCCCACGCCATACCACCGACACTTTCAACATTTTATTATTTTAATTGTATTGTCAATAATAAGCATGTAGGGGTTTGCCGGCTTTCTGCAGGCATGGCAAAAGTAGTAGGCAAAAGGTAGTAGGCAAAAGTTGGGGCTTGAATCCAGAACCTTCGGGCTGGGAGTCAAGCACCCTAACCACCACTAGACTATCCTGCACAATGTTAGGCAGCTTGGTTGGATTGAATGCATGGAGAGAATCACAATTTTTAACACCATTTTTAACACATTGAACTCTTCTAGCCACAAGTTCTCTGTATTCTTGTGCCTTGTATGTCCTCAGAGCCGACTGTGCTGAGGTGTTTATCTCCAAAGTAATCAGAGATTAAGCCTTGCAGCAAAACTGCTGCTGTCGTCTGTTTGTGAGAGGCTATAAGCCACAAACCACCAAGTTATGTATCAGGTGCCGCATCTTCCATTAAGACAGGAAGCAGCCGTCTCCAGGAAATGATGTCAAGGTCTACATCACACTAAGGTCCGCGAGCCATATCTGGCCTGCTGCAACAACCCGCAGCCCCGAGAGACATTTTAGGGGGTTATTAAAATGTAATTGTGTTAAAATAATTATACTTCATTGTACTTCATCATTTGTCCTCACCCGTAGCAAGTTGTGTACAATAGTACACAGCAGCCTGTGTACTACACTTCCCATTTAATATACATAACCCACTTGGAAAAAAGAGAAAACATTGAAAAACAATGTTTGTTTTTTACATTGTTTTAAAACAATCACTTATACTTACGTTTTGTCCTTTTGAAATTATCATCTTATATTCATATATTTGTTATATTTATCAGTGTAGACTCTTTATTTGTTCATGAATTCCAATTGTGTTATGTCATGCGCTTGCTTCTTCAAAAGGCTGCATGCACCGACCTTTTACTTCACCTCAAAAATCATACAAAACAAAATCAAGAAAAATGCAATAATAAAAAAAGACCTCTTGGAACAAAGACTGAACAGGAGGACAGCAGGAGGCTAAAGGTAGGACACATTTACTCCCAAACTCGGTTTCAACACGATTGATAAGAGACAGAAAACACACACAGCTGCGGAGCATAGACACGACACCACAGCAGCGAGGTTAAGAACGCAATGTAAAATCAAATCATGAGCTTCAAACGGACAACAACATTCATGATTATGGTTTTCACCCAACACACAACCCTAACCTACATTTCTGCACCCAGGTGCCATTTTAAAAATGCATTCATCTCATACAGACATTTAGTCAGTGGGTTAGCTATTTAACTAGTAGGGACGCATATGGATTCATGGTGTAATATTTGTAACATTGATGCGAATAACGGCAACTTTCAGCTGAATGTTCCTTACTGGTGCTTTATTATGCAACCGTATCAAATTTAACAATAAAATGTGGTCAACATAATAATAATAATAATAATAATAATAATAATATCACTGAGAGGATTATAAACCTGTTTTATCAATCCTATATATCTTACTCCTATGAATATAATATATCCCATTTGGTGGACGAATTTATCCAAACCAATTGCATGCATTCTAAGCACAGGTAGCCCCCCGAGTGGGAATCTAACCCTTAACCCTGGCAGTGTTACTGCCTTGCTGCACCAGTGACAGGATCGCTCCAATAGGTGTTAGTCTCTCAGTGATGACCAAGCTGTTGTTTGGCATCGGTGTGCTTTTTCAGCATGCCTGACCCTGGTAATGTACATGGTGATTCCAGCCCCGGTGTTTGATACACAGAGAGGAGGAGCCAGGGCTCACCATGTAGCCTTGACGGTGAGATAAAATTAACCAGATAACATGGTGTTTTCCAGAGGTACACACACATGGTGTGGGGCCTCTTCAAGATGTTACAGTTAATGCTGCTGTAGGTACGATTCGACAGTTGAGCGAACAGAGAACTGAAAAGAGTGACAACAGAAAAGTGCAAAGAGAGCAAGATTTTGAAACTATAAACAACAAAAAAACAAGTTTGACAAGTGTTGCATTTCACACAGCTGTGATTGACAGGCACGATGGACTCCCTGAACCAATCACTCACTAATATCTAATGGATGGCTATTCCATGTCCACTCAAATAATATCTCTTAAATCTTACAGCACCTTTAAAGAAGGGTATACCTAGAAACAGCACTCTGAGGCAATTCTGTACCAACGTTATCATCGTAGCACATTATCATCGCTGGTGAGATACGAACTGACAAGTTATCCATCGCGTTATTATACTGGGTAAACAAAAATATAATGGGTTCATTTTTGTTCATTGTTAGTTTTGTTTATTTTGTTCATTTTTTTAAATGGTGAATGCATGAATTTGCATCATGTTTCACTCAAGGTTTGCTTTGCATGCCCAAGCTATTATCTGAGTAAAAGGTTAGGGACAGAACTGTTAACACGCTTAAACTCTGTCTCTGTCTCTGTCTCTCTCTCTCTGTCTTTCTTCTTCTCTCTCCCACACACCCAGGGTAAAAGGACAGCACATTAGTTTATCTGTACTATCTGAAAGAATGACGCAGGCAGCTGCAAAAAAAACTAAAGCAGATTATCTTATATTCTCTCGCCAGCAACTGTAAAAGACTTATGTATCCGGCCCACTTAAAAAAAAAGATAAACGTCATAGTTGTTGGTTTGGTGGCTCATACACACACTACACACTCTCACACACACACAGGTGCGCTCCAGTTGTTACATGTGGGAGAGATAAAGTTTGTCCAATTGGTATTTTGGGAAGGTCGACGGGTCTCTTCCACGCACACAGAGCAGCGTTGTGAAGTCTGGCTATGGCTGGCTAGCGCCCAACAGAGTGAAAGAGTACAAAACTACTTTGGTGAAATTGTACTTAAGTAGAAGTAAAATTACTGATGTAAAAATCGACTTGAGTAAAAGTAAAAAGTAAAACATTTAGAATGTACTCGTAACATTTACTTAGTTACTTTTTTTTGGGGGGGGGGGGGGGGGTTATATCATCTCTCCCATGCAATAAAAAAGTACAAAAACATATATAAAGCTCAAACTACATTATTTGTTTAAATTAATCCTCAACTTCAACCAAATCCAATGGGGTTTCAGTTGGATTTAGGCCTGCAGAAGTTTTTTCCAGCTCATCTGTCTCCATCTCCTTTGTGATTAAGCGCCAACATATTCTTGTTGCTCTCTGACTCACTGTCGTTCCCCAAGGGTGCTTTCTGGCACACAGGTGCAGTTCATAGTTTGGATTTATTTTACTCTGTAACGGAAGTGATTTAAAATATAGCAATGTACATTACTTCAAACAAAATATACTTAAGTAAAAGTTAAATTACTGATTTTAAAAATGTCTCAAAAAAGGATATAAGTAGCTACACAAAAAAGATGGGCCCGAATGCAGTGTGAACTCACTTTGGATGCCAAGAGCAAAGAAGACTGTCGCTTCTCGCCATTCTCAGCAATGAATTGTCAGCAATTAAGGTAAAACATTTACATGTATTGGTTGTAACACTAAAATTAACATTAAAAATAATCTCTCTTCCCCAAATGATGTACCTAGAAAAACCATGAGGCCTTTTTGCATTATGATCCTAATATTTCCAGCCACCTAACCCAATTCTGGTGTGCTCTGAGTTTCTGAATGTACTGTGCATTGTCAGGCCGCGGTCACCCTCGTCTCTCCACTCCCATCAACCCACCATCTACAGAAGGGTTAGGGGGTTCACCTTCTATAGCTCAAAGTGATCCAGACAAAACCTATTATGAGCACAACCATAACCTAAGACCACAAGCTGCACGTAACAAATTTCTACGACTATGTCTGCGTTATTTTTTTCATTGGGTTTGACATTTGTGGTGGAATGTCAACTAAGTTTACAGATCTGCGAAGTCCTGTGACCGTGGAAACTTATCTTGCGTATCTCAGCCTGAAGGACAGTCACACAATGCACGTTTTGTATTGTAAAATATAATATTCTAAAGCCCTTATATTTATATACGTTGACAGATTTACATGTATAAAATATTCAGTTTGAAATGATAGACTGCAAACAAAAAAGTTTTTAAGAAGTAATAAATAGTCGCAAAATATTCATCTTTTACAATACATATATCACATGTAAACATTCAAGGACAGCAGAGTCCACTACAAAAAAAAACGACTGTGTGACAATGGAAAAACAAACAATATTAAATATTAATACAACAACAGTAAAAAAACAAAGTAATTCAGTAAATCATCCCAAAATATAATAATATTTTGTGATGTATATTGAACATAATTTCAAGCAATCAACATCTTTATCGATCAGCAGTCGAAAATAACATTATGGTACAACAAAGTATACACCTATAGCTAGTGTGCGGAAACACAAAATAACAGTAAAAGTATTTAAAATATTTGTTCTGAATTTTATGTTCTTTAACTATAGTATCTGAACTTAGAATGATATTGATAGCATGTGTGCCTGATACAAGTGTAGTTATAGATATAGATACAGGCCTAAACACAGACCATCCCAATTCAAACAAGGGGGAAATCCCTGCTCGGTGGAAATATTAAGTTATTAAAGTGCATTCAGAAAACTGTTGGCTCAGTCAAAATGTAAGTCTTCCTTCCCTCTCTAAATATTCGAGCGGTCACGACAGATTGGGCTTCTGAGAACCCAAGGCAGACTTGCTGGTGGGCTGTTGCCTGGTTGTTCCCTTGCGGGGGGAGGCAGATACCTTCCTCCGTCTGGGTGAGTTGTGTGTTTTCCTCCTGGAGTTGGACCTCCTCTGACTGTTGGGTGGTCCCAGGTGCTCCAGGAGTCTCTTCTGGAAGACGGCTTCAAACTGCAACGCCTGGACAGCAGGAAAAAGAAAACAGGAAAAACTTTAGCCAACCGACGTTGATTTTGTGAAAATGTGTGTAAGAATATTGTTTGTTTCCTTGTTTGAAAGTCAAACATATTGAGTGGTATGCTCCGTGAATATACAACATAAGATAAGATAGTACTATATTAATCCCAGATGGGAATCCATCTTTTGAGAACATGGAGATATCTATATATATCTATTCAGCTACATTTCTATAGAACTAAACTTTTATATATTTATATCTGTAACTAAAGGTGATATATGTATATCTACAACTAAACAATATATTCTCAGGCACACATGCTAGCTATATCATTGTAAGATAATTGTACAGATACTATAGAAAAAGTACAAGATGTCACAGCACAAACATTTGTAATATGTTTGTGTTTTTCGCATACTAGCTGTTTTCGGGACTATGTTTTGTTTGTACCATGAAATGCCCATTTTGACCACTGATGCTAGCATTGTGTTGTGTAGTCAGAGGTGACGTACTGCGATAGGCGTGAAGGTGGTGGTGGAGGTGGAGGAGGTCATGGAGGAGGTGGTGGCAGTAGCGGTGGCGGTGGTAGTGGTGGTGGGCTTCTTCGACTTGGCACAGTACAATTCTAGGTGCTGAAGGTCGCAGCCGACTGAGCTACAGCAGTGGTCTACGATGCCCTTACCCCGGGGTCGCGAGCCATACCCGGACCAGCTGCCCCTACCTTGGGAGGAAACCAGGAAACCCACCACACACTGGTTAGCCCCCATGCATGCAACAAAAAAACATTTTGGTATTTCGGTCTGGTTTTAGCTCCAGTTTTTATTATTTAAAAATATTTTGTTGATTTTACACACAAAAGGTGGCCAGCTATCAAACTAGTAATGAAAACATTTGCCGTATACTGTGTTTGTATACACAGAGGCAGATGTGTTTGGGCACAGGAGAGCTACTCCCTGCCCTGGTTATGCAGGGGAGATTGTAGCCAGATGCTTGACCTTTCGTCAAATATTTTATAAAAACTTCAACAGTTGGGCAATTTGAAAATGAACAGTTGGGCTACATTGTTCATTCAACATGGTATGCTACTCTTTTGACTTCTGCATTATAATGTAGAACTAAGGGTTAATACTCTTGGAGAATTGCATATAACTGCAGTTATTACATATTATAAAGTATTATGCTGTATTATAGGGTTAGTGTTGCTACCATGTATGTTTTAGTAGAGCTATAAGCAAATATATATTTATATAAAGCATGCTGTATTATTAGTATTATAGGGTTAGTATTGCTACCATGTATGTTTTAGTAGAGCTATAAGCAAATATATATTTAATATAAAGCATTTTAACTAACCTTATTGACTTGTGTTAATACAAAGCTGCCACAAACAAACACACACATACACTTGAGTCTTACCTAAATAGATACCACGATCGCCACACACAAATAGGAGGTCGGCGAGTAGGTCGCTGCCGCAGCGGAGCCGTCCAGCGTCGGACGGTTGCCATAGCGACAGACACACCGCAGAGTAGAGAACACATAGCCTCCACATACACCACACCTGGGGAGAAAACACACACACACACACTGTCAACACAACATGATGATCAAAACAACAGTATGGGTGGATAGTCTAGTGGTGGAAGGTCCTGGGTTTGATCCCAAATGTCCACAGTCTATATCGAGGTTATGGAGTTATAGTTATATAGTTAGAGTTATAGAGTTAGAGTTATAGAGTTATAGGGTTATAGAGTTATAGAGTTATAGATATATAGTTATAGTTATAGAGTTAGAGTTATAGAGTTAGAGTTATAGAGTTAGAGTTATATAGTTATAGTTATAGAGTTATAGTTATAGAGTTAGAGTTATAGAATTATAGTTATAGTTATAGAGTTATAGTTAGAGTTAGTTAAAGTTAGAGTTATAGAGTTATAGAATTAGAGTTAGAGTTATAGAGTTAGAGTTAGTGTTATAGAGTTATAGAGTTAGAGTTAGAGAGTTATAGAATTAGAGTTAGAGAGTTAGGGTTATAGAGTTAGAGTTATAGAGTTATAGAGTTATAGATATAGAGTTATAGTTATAGAGTTAGAGTTAGAGTTATAGAGTTAGTTATAGAGTTATAGAGTTATAGAGTTAGAGTTATAGACGACAGATGAACACCAAAGGACCTTCGTGCTCTAAAAGTACAAAAAAACAAAATCTATCTCTCTATCGAAGGAGACAACTCTGTCTGCTATTGCCCTTGAGATAAACCCTGGCTTGCTCACACACTGTTCTCTGAAAAACAGATTCTCACGGCAAAATCATAATTTATTACTTTTGAATACATTTACTACCATTTTGATGACGTTATGATTAAAGCTGTAACAACAGAGTTTTGTTTGTGCATCGTTTTTGCGCTGCACAGCTTGGCATCTCATTACTTGCATGCCAAAATACAAAAAAAAGTGTTTCTTGTTACATTTTTTGATTGTATTAACCCTTAGTTTATAGCAGGATTAACAGTGGATGCTTCTGTGCTCTTTGAGTGCAACATCAAATGTATTAATACAGTAACCCCACGCACAACAATACAAATCCAATAGTAGACTACAGCATGGTTCGGATCAAAGCAAGTTCATTATCAATGAGTTAAAGTTACAATGAAAAAAAAACATTTGTTCATTAAACGTGGTGGTCCCAATCAAATCAAGAACTGACCAAGTGTCCAAACCCCTTACTTTTCACAATGCATTTCAATTCTCCTAAAAATAGAATAAATGAATTGTCAAAATGTGCCCATTATACCAACAACTGTCCAAATTCCCAAGAGTCCAGTGCAAATCTGTCTTACCTTCTGTGTGTGTCCAGCCAGGGTTGAGCAGTGTTGTGTGTGTCCAGAGAGCATGCTGGGACTGTCGTCCTGATGGTCTTGTTCCTGTCTGTCCACAGAAGTCGACCGGTATCCAAACTTTTCTTTTTATACTCGGTCAAGAGAAAGAGGGCAGGAACTAGAGAGAGCTAGATCCCTACGCAGTGGGGGGCTGTTCAGTCCTGCACACACATAAGATACGCACTCGTCGTGCAACATGCGTCTCTCTCACTCTATATTCTGCGTGAATTAGAAAATGAATCAGGGCCTATGGAAGGCATTTTGAAAATATATAACCGGATAGTGAATGATGCTGATTCATATTATGAATACAGTAAACAAATAAACATTTTCAACTAGATTTCATTATTGTGTCACTGCTGGACAAAAGTATTGAATTCGTTTTCATTTTGGGAGAGGATACAAAACATTTCTCGACCATTATAGTTTTCAATGTATTTCATTTACTATTTAAAGGATGAATGCTTCAATCTAAACTACTGCTATATACCAAAGGTTAAGTATCGGAGATGGCTTCAAATGATATGGCTAAAATGACATAAAACAACATAAAGAATCACACATAATGAAGTTTTACTGACTGCAGATGTACTCAGGAATGGGAGCAACCCCTGCTCTTGGCCAAGGTTGAGTTCATGCACATACTAAAAACTACAAATATGGCTTTCATTTAAATGTGCATTAATCTCTCAAAGCTTGTATTTGATTTTGTATATTTTCCCCTGCTATCAACCTATTGACCACTATGGCTAAGATTAGTTGTAGGCAAGTATAAAGTTTAATTAAAGATAGGCAAAGGAAGACGAAATAAGATAACAATTGACTGTGGCCGTTGCCCTAGATACTTCTCTTATTCAATTTTTGAATTCCATTTAAATGCCATTCTCATAAGTCTAATTTTACATTCACTCAAAGTTCATTTGTTTCACCAATGTAGTTTGTGTATATAATCTTTTTTTTTTTTTTTTTACATTAATTTGAAAATCAACTTTTAGAACTGGTCTTTGTGTGTGTGTGTGTGTGTGTGTGTGTGTGTGTGTGTGTGTGTGTGTGTGTGTGTGTGTGTGTGTGTGTGTGTGTGTGTGTGTGTGTGCGTACGTGTGCCGCGCATGTGTGTGTGTTTGTTTGTGGCACAGCAGAGCAGATAGTGTGGTTTACATAAGAATGGTCTTCTATTTATTTCTGGCTATCATTAGAGATGCTTTGGTGGTTTTAGTGGTTCTGGGACCTAGATTATTTGACGGACCAATACTGTTTCTGGAGACTGATAACCGTTTCATGGTAAATGTCAAACTCTTATCCACCCATATATTGATATCGTATGAAGTACATGGCAGTTGTGACAGCACTTATTATTTTTATTTCTTTTGTACATTTTTTTGTAATTTAGCTAATTGCTCTTGCGTTAGCCTTTGTTGTTATAACTAAAACTTTGTTTTCCTTCATTTCAACTGTCTTTGATGAACAGGTTATGCACAGGTTATGAACAGATTATGAACAGGTTATGTCACATTTATTGACAACATGCCCGTCTGTGTTCCAATCAGTTTGTCTTCATTGACAACTTATGAGATAACTAGTATCCAGTACCTCAAAGATATAATAGGCTGGTTTACTGAGAATGTGTGTGTTTCTTTAACTTCCAAGTACATTAACTGATGTAAGTGATGTTAGTAATATCAGTAACTTTCTTAAACTTGTGTTGTTTTCTTGGCTGCATTTTCTTTTTGATTGCATCATCATAAAAAAGTTGCAGTAAATAGTCGCACGCAAAATAATAAAAACCGAATTACTTTAATCTAAGAAAATGTGATATGATATTTAGGTCAAGAACATCTCGTTGTCAGTCCTAGTTCATAATGTTAAGACTGAAAACGAGATACTAAATACAGATGCTGGACGTGCCGGTCCACAGATGAAACACGTCACTTAAACAAGTGATTAAAGAAGGTAGTCAGCGTACACTGTATATATACTGTATATATCAGGGGTCTCCAACGCGTAGCTCGCGAGCTACCAGTAGCTCGCTGCCCCTTTCCAAGTAGCTTGCCAAAGGGCCAGTGAATCATGCATAAATTTGAAAACTTAATTGGTCCCTCGGCACATCTACTTAAATTTATGTCCAATCAAAATTCACACTTGTCCCACCCCCTTCCAACACAAAATGATTATTAGCCAATTAGCTGTCAATCAAAAAGATGCGCTGCTGTCAAACTTGATGATGAGTCAGTGGTGACGTGAGATGAGCGACAGTTTACGATGGCGACCAGTGTCCAAAACAACAAGCGGGTTAAAACGTACCATTTTCACCAAGAGTGGGAGACAGAATTTTGTTTTACAAACGTTAACGACAAGTGTGTGTGTCTGATCTGCGGTGCCAGCGTGTCGGTCGGTAAAAGGTGTAATGTGGAGGTCATTTCACCAAAGTCCACGGCAACTTTTCGCGGGACTTTCCTTATTGAGCTTGTTTGTTCAAAATGAGCGATGAGAATAAATGTTACAAAACATGAGTAACTCTCTGCCATTTTTATTTTGTAAAAGTAGCTCTCAGAGGAAAAAAGGTTGGAGACGCCTGATATATATATATATATATATATATATATATATATATATATATATATATATATATATATATATATATATATATATATATATATATATATCGTATAACCATTGAAACTGCAATTTATTTATTATTTTGGAATTGTTGATTTATAAATGTACTAAATAAATAAAACAATAGGGTTTTTGATTTTTTGATATTGTCAATGATATATTGTCATATATCATTGTCATATATATATATATATATATATATATATATATATATATATATATATATATATATATATATATATATATATATATATATTCAGTCTTAACATTATGAACTGGGACTGACAACGAGGTGTTCTTGACCTTTCTTAGATTAAAGTATTTCGTTTTTTATTATTTTCTTGCGACTATTTACTGCAACTTTTTCACGCCACAAGAAAAGTTCTAAGCTAGTAGGCTATATATATATAGCTTGTGGCATTTTTGTGTTGTATTTCACACGCCATGACAATATCATTTTTAAACGTGAGCAAAAATCATGTGCATTACTTATATTGACCAAAAAATAGAATAAATGGTTATGGTTATTGAGCTGGTAACAGGTACACGGAGTGTTGTTGCTACCGCATATGCCCAGCAGGGGGTGCGCGAGTAGCACACCTAAAGCACCTTATTCATGTTTACCACCAACTGAGAAATGGCTTCTATCTAAAGCCAAACCTATTTGAATGACTCATATAAACTTCCCAAACAATTTAAAACAGTGAATGACTTTTCGATACAACTAACTCGACCAATAAGGTCACATTTGTACTCCAATAACACTTCAGAACTCAGAAGTGATTAATTAAATACATTATAAATCAATTCATCAATACAATTTTAAATGTAGTACATTCATCAACAATTCCAAAATAAGATTCTACTTAATTTTCACATAATATAATGTATGCTATTAGGCTATTAATATTAAAGTCCAGCTCACATATTTTAAAGATCCACAGACTTAAACTATTAGTGAAATGTTTTTTGTATTGTTATCCATATACACAAATATCCAGTTAACAAATAGGCCTACATACAAATAGACGCTGCAAATAGATGCGATGCGCTACACTCCCTTCACCTGACCCGGGATGGAGGGGTGTGAAAGGAGACATCCTATAGGTAGAAGCAGGCATGAGAGCCGTCAAAAAACACTTATCGATGACACCTTACTGAAAGGTTTACATTTTAATGTATAGACAAATATTATTTTTAAATAATACATCCATAGAGCTTTTGGAAAGGCGTGGAATAAAGTATCGCTTTTTCAATAACAACAAAAATATTATGATTGTGAATTAATCATTTAAAAAATTTGCCGGGTCCAAATTGTTTGTTTATCTCTAACTGGTAACCTGGATCGCTGACGACACAGAGATACTAATGTCATTATACTACTGGCTCACGAGCCTCGTTAGAAGTGGGAACCAAACGTCAGACGTGTGGAAAAATGGCTGGGCTTGATGGTGAGCGCCCGGCTTTAATCCGCACAAAGCAACCTAAACCTATAGCTAGTGTATAGCTACATGTTGCAAAACATGAATTCATTGCTCTATAACGAAAGATTCGTCACCTGACATGACTGAGTCTGTCTGAGTCTCACTCCACTCGACCACGAAATATGCAGGTCGTGCAGCGAACTGGTGACCAGTTAAGGGGGCGGCGCTTCGAGCAGCATGGGGGAGAGGGAGGGTGACACCTAGCGGCTGAATGTTACCAAGAGCACCTTTACACATGTGTGAATATTAGCTGTCCTGGGGGGTATACTACGAAGCTCACTGAACATATCCAATATTCACAGATTTCTGTGCTTTGCAACTCGCTGCTGTTTCTTGCCTCAAATGGCTCAAAGTGACAGGTTATACAATTTCCTACTGAGCAAGATAGGACTTTATCCTACCTAGATGGGGCTACATGAACAACATACGTGGATGTGTGAACAACAACAACAACAACAACAACACTATGACAAGAGATCTATAATTATTCCTCAAAAATGTACAGACGGGCGAAAAACAAAAAAAAGGATGAGGGCGATAGCCTGCCCTAGGAAAAAAAAGCATACGGTAGACTATAATAAAATGCAAATAATTATTTTAAAGACTATACAATGACTATGACTATGGGGAGTAACGCAGAGTTGTCATTTCGTTTGAATTTAAAGGAACACTTCACCCATTTGCATTAAACGTTGCATCGTTAGAAACCCAGTCATATTTTGGAATGGTCGTGCAACATTCACTCATTTCACTCAGAGACGGGAGAAATCCGTATTTACCTCTCACACTTCCTAGTTCAAATGACGTAAAACGGCGATTTGTGCGTCATTTGTACTAGGAAGTGGGGGGTTTTTTTTGGGGGGGGGGGGGGGGGTTCTAGTGAGACTACAAGCACGAGTTCCTCATTTTCAAACCCGCTTACAGGGGGAGGAACACATTGCGCTGCAAACCTATTACAGATCAGTGCCAGTGGGTGGGACTTCACTTGTAGAAACCTGGGGAAACCAAATCTAAGCTAACAGACGCTGTGGAGAAAGCAAGTAACGACAATGGCAGAAGGTACGCGATCTGATATGGAAGATGGGGATTTTGAAGAACTGATGCTCGAATCAGATGTTCGTGGCTACCTTTACGAGCCGCAATACAGTGACGAGCAGTTGAGGCCGATAGATGAACAGGAAGCGGCTATGGCTGCTGCTGCTGCTACAGCCGAGGCAGAAGACCTGCCTGTCGTGGACGAGGAGCCCGGAATCGCTCAAGCTAAAGTGGATTGGTGGTGCCTGTGCTCTCACTGTGCGCCTATGGACACAGAGATAGAGTCCGTCTGCTGCAGAGAATTTCAAAGATGCCAATTTCTTCTGGACGAAATCTCTGAATCAGAGGAGGACACGGACGTATGTGTTGTGGAGCATCCTAGTTTTGCACCGCATATGGACAGCGGAGTCCTGGAGACCTATTTCAGAATCCCAAAGGTGAACTGGAAACGTCAGCCAAAGCCTGTAAAGTGAGTTTTTATTTTCTTTCTGTTACTAACGTGGCATGTTTACTGCACAAACAGCTTGCAGTTGCATTGCATAGCAGTTGTGCTAACTACTGTGGCACGCTAAGACCATGCATCGCTAACTTTGTGCTAACTACTGTGACATGCTAAGACCATGCATCGCTAACTTTGTGCTCAATGTTTTGTCTAGACAAATTTCTTGAATGGGTCCTGCAAGGAGAGCGATTAGGCAGAGGCAATCGTGTCGTTTTACCTGCTTGCGTCGTGCAGGCCATCCGACTGAAATATCCAGCCTCAGACGGCCAGTACTGCAGGCACCAAGAAGCTGAGGACGCTCAGGAGGTACTGTAATTTTCATTGTTTGCATATTTATTTTTGTTGTTGATATATTTCTTTAAATAAATGGTTCAAATTCACGTTGTTGTAGTCCTTAGTAGTGTTACGCTAAGTGTATAAGAGCTACTAAGCTGCTGTTGCCAGATGACAATAGATAGAATAAAGGTCATACCTACATAATCTTTATAAATTAAAAGGTAGGCTACTGTAAGTATAAATTGCATTATAAGTTAGTCGCAATAATGATGAGCGATGTATCTTATAGGCGGAGTTCAACATCAGTGGGAGTGGCCTGCGGAGCTGAATCATTGCGGTGCATGATGGGAGTTGTTGTCTGCAATCCACAAGCCCTAAAAAGTCATTTTCTGCCTTTTCTCGGTCAAGAAGGCACCAAATTGGAAATGTATGCTACTATTCGACTACATATATGACCCACTTTAAATTACATATTACATGTTTCAATCGGTGAAGTGGCCCTTTAAGCTATCGCCGTTCTCCGTGTCCTCCTCGCAGCCTTACTTTGTAGACGGTGCCTAACCGAGTCCGCTGGGGAGCGTCGTGCTCCGCGGGCTGAAAGCCGAAGCCGCATTTTTCCCTCCGATGTGAACGACCTGCTATGGGATTCACGTTTCCACCGCGGCAGACGGACGCCCAAGTCTTCGAAACCAGTCCAGTCTGATGGGAAACGGGCTCGCTTTTCCAGGAACACTTTGCGTTTAGAAAGCGAAAGTTGTGCGGTGTTGCTGGGGAGATAAAACCCCCCACCATGAGTGCAGATGGGAAGCGGAGACCTCCGAAACAGCAGACGGCTGAAGCCCACGCCGACCGCCGACTCAGTGAGTATATGTGGGATACATACGGTACCACCATTACGTGACTGGCACAGGTACGGGTCTGGTCTATGGGTCTCGGTCTTGGGCCTAGGGGGGACGCGGTGTGGACGCAGTACTTGGCGGGCTGTGGGGTGAAGTTTGACATATGGCAAGTATCTCGTGTTTCGCTTCGGTAAAAGGGCTTGTGACAAGTGCACCGCCGCCGACACGATGCCTACGCTTTTTTCCCAGTACCACCTGGCCTGAGCTGAAAATCCAACAGAAACTTCTGGTCCCGTCAAACCGGTTTCTCCGTCCACGTTAAGGACCGTCAAAAGTCACCATTTACAAAAGATAGTCGCGCACGTGACGCGGCTCTTGGTGCTCAGTGAAACATCCCATCCTTAAACTGCTGAGTAGCTTAGATATGTGTTAAGATATGTTGCGCATGTATGCATGTAAGCCTATTATAATAATACTAATAATAATAATGATGATAATGATAATAATAAGAATGATGATGATAAGAATAACAATAGGTATCCACAGATACTCTGTCAATACCGAATAAGAATAATAAATAACCTTTATACAGCACAAAGGTTACCAAGTAAACTGTGTAAAAGTAAACTGTGTAAAAGTAAAAGTAAAAGTATGAGTAAGGGCTGCATGTGTGTGCATGAGGAGCAGCAGCAGCGTGCTGTCTCCAGTATCTAGGCCACGTTATGCTTCATTGGACGGGGAATGCTGCAGCTTAATAACACAACCCTGGCTGTCACAAAGCAGCCGCTTCAACTAAACCTGTGCCCTTTTATTTAAATGCCATCACCTAACCAAACCAATCATTTTTATAGCGGCATTTATTTCAACAACAAAAAAATAGGCTAGAAATGTCCACAAGTCAGGAAGTAACAGTGAGGCAACTGCCGTGAGGAGACTCTGCTGCTGCCAGAGATGTTGTAACATGTTTTATAGCCTCGGAGCGACGGGCGGAGCTGACGCTCAGTATGCTCCTGGTGATGCCAAAACTAGAGGAATGTGTTTACAGGCCAACCAGGATAAATATTTAAATGAACTAACCACGATTCATTAACCATTTGGGTCGGTATACCCTTAGATAGATAGATAGATAGATAGATAGATAGATAGATAGATAGATAGATAGATAGATAGACAGACAGACAGACAGACAGACAGACAGACAGACAGACAGATAGATAGATAGATAGATAGATAGATACCGGTAGATGCATACAGGCGTGGGGGGAGGGGAATCAAATCAAGGTATTTTCAATGAATATTAGGTTTTTTTGTAGGTTCTTTCCCATTTACTGTGATGGTATACACACACACACACACACACACACACACACACACACACACACACACACACACAGTAAAAACTAGACTAGATGGGACAACCTCTGTTGTGAGGTGTCCGGCAAGAAGTGAACCAGGATGCTGAGTTTGATGAGGTTTACTTGTGACCAAAAGGTGGAGTTATAGACGGATGTCTGTGCAAACACAGACAGTACGAATACACAGTAAAATACATGCATCTAACAACTAGTAACTTATCCTCGGTCATATTTACATTATATTACAACAACTTGCGTGAATACGCACTCAAGATAGCCCCAGAGGAATAACAAATTGTCTCTTAACTTTTGGTTGGTCAGGATCGCCGCATCACAGCAATGCCGCTCATGGATTGGACGGCTTCTTCACTGTCTGTCGATTTCACGTGACCCACCAGTGTCGAGAGAGAGAGAGAGAGAGAGAGAGAGAGAGAGAGAGAGAGAGAGAGAGAGAGAGAGAGAGAGAGAGAGAGAGAGAGAGAGAGAGAGAGAGAGAGAGAGAGAGAGAGAGAGAGAGAGAGAGATGGAAGAGAGAGATGCCATTTTTTTACACACACACTTTGATAAGTCTGGACCCCCCCACTGGAGTACATCAGAGTCAACAAGGTTCTTGTGGATGTCTTCTCATGGATTCTGGTACATGATGACTCACTCAATAGTAACACAACACATTTTTGCAGATGTGTCAGCCACACATTCAGCTTGTAAACCTCTGAGGAGGCCAAAGGAGGACATTTAAGTGAAGGGCCATGTATAGGCCTACTTCTTGTTAAGGAAATGATAAACCTCGACAGGTGAAAGTATCCGGAACAGCTGTGAATGTTAACATGCTTCCTGTCTTCATTTGTATGCAGTGAGTCTGTCATCGGTATGTTCATGTTGCAAATCAACATGAGGATGTTAGCACAGCATAATAATGAGTGAAGAACTCCTGATTCACCGTGGCGTATCGCTTTTGTCACGTTACTACAACTGAATTAGCTGAAGCTTCCGTAACCCAGTTACATGGCTTAGTGGCCATGTAAACGTGATGATGAGTATCAACCGGAAAATGACGGTAACCTGGTTACTCTACGTGCATAACTGGGTTCTGCTGTGCATGTAACAGCGTACCCGTGGAGGTACTAGAAGTATCAAAAAGTCTTGAATTCAAGAATGTCAATTTTCTTTAGTATAGGTCTTAAATACTTTTGCAATTGTCGGAAGAGGAAAAATATGAAACTTCAAACCAATAAATGACAACCTTTTCTGTCTTTTATGTGAAATACATATTTATTTGCCTCCCGCCGCATGCACGTGCCGCGTTGACCACTACACTGGCGCCATAACTTCATGCACAGGATACACAGGCTACAGGTAGCCTACTACTGTGTATCTCCTATTTAGCCACCTACAGAGGCAGGGACGGACACCAGCGCGAGATATTCTCACAGACCACTTGATTCACTCATATCTGACAGTATGGGGACGGTTTTGGCATATTTGACCATAAAAAAGTTACCTAGAGCAGCTTTAAGCATAAAAACTGATCTTGGAACTGGAAAACCTGTGTTTTTCCTGACTTTCAGGGGCTCTGGTATACACAACAGGACACTGTCCAATAGAATTATATATGATATGGATATATGATGTATACTTACACTATAGTAGTATACATCATATTCATATCATATAGCATACATAATGTCTGTTGCTAACTCACCTGAACCTCGTTGTGTTGTGTCCAGGTGAGCAGCCCAAGATGGATGGGATTCGTGAAGTCTGTGCGAGGGAGGGTAAGTAGATGTGCATTTGATGTAATTTAGTAGATTCCCTTTTTATCCGAAAGCACCTGCAGTGAAGAACCTTTCCAGATACAGGTCATCAAAGAGCTTAGGAGCAGTTAGGGGTTCGGACATGATCATACTCAAGGACCCCTACGGGTAGACTGTGGACATTGGGGTTTGAACTCTGCACCTTTCAGCTGGGAATAGGACTGCAATGATCAGGCGATTCATTGATTTTAATTAAATTGTTATAATCGATTAATCCTTTAGGTAATTTATCAAGTACAAATTCCAAATATTTGCTGCTTGATGCTTCAGAAACTCAAATGTTTGGTTCATGGATCATTATGAAATGAATACTTTAGTTTTTCCTGGCTGCTTGTAAAGAAGAATGTATTTATTAGTACACTTTAAAATAGTATATGCCTTAAAACTAGGCCCCACTTATTCTACTGTGTTGTGTGCTCTCTGGAAGCAATTGAGGTGTTGAGAGTAGCATTAAATAGCTTTCCTCTACAGATTATTACTAATTCCTGCAACTTAATGTGGTTTCACCTTCATTCTGTCCTTATCCCCCTCCCTGCCAGACCTCTGTCCCTAACCCCCCACTGTTTGGGATTGATCACTGATCCGCAAGCAATTGGGCCTCTGTCTCTGACCCCTGTTCCCTTTTTTGTTGTATAGCCTAGAGAAGGTGTGTTTACAGGTAACGATGGGGGGGCCTCCGATAGCCCCGCCCTTGACATTTGTTTTGTAATGTTGTTGTATGTGAGAAATGAAGCAGTTCAGTTGAGTTCAGCTCTGTTGAGTTGAGTTGAGTTACCCCTGAAGGACTGCGCTGGTGATTGGGGTTTCCAGCGTGAACCCATGAATAAAGGATTGAACGTTACATCTTGACTCCATGCCCTGTTTGAAACAAAGGACTCCGTAGACCTGGAAACTGCATCTTGGTTTTTGAGAATCTTCTACACTTGTCAGATAAAGCAAGCACATTTAGGACATCACTTTGGACTCTGGTAACTTGTGATGGCATTTGCAATTATTTATGACATTTTTAAGACTAAATGATTAATCGCTTTAATCGAAAAAATTATAGTTAGATGAATCAACTATGAAAATAATCGTTAGTTGCAGCCCCAGCTGAGAGTCAAACACCCTAACCTATCCTGCCCTCAGCCTCAGTATACAATATACCTGTTTTACAATATACCTGGATGATTAAAGTGGAAACATTTACCTAGTTATTATATTATTATTATATTATTTACCTGTCCATGGATTTGAGAAAGTGAAAGTGGATCTGTGACATCGAGAGAGCCCTTTCAATGTCACACCTGCATTCCCAGCCGTTGGGGCAACAAATGTTATCTTGATCAGTGAAAGTAGACAAGCAGTGACCTAAGGACTATGTTAATAGTTTCCACAAGCCAGGTGCAGTACCATGGTATCTCCACCCCCATTGCCACTATTTATCATTGTTATTTCTCCACACAAATGACGTCACTACAATCTTCTAAAAATAGTCCACAGGTTTTTTTACCGGTGGAATAAAAGTGATGCATAGTCGTCATCTGTGTTTTGGTTTGAGCAAGTAGGATTTGGATGATATTTTGGTTTAGCTTTAGGTCTGTTTAATGTTGTTTATGCAGAAGAATAGGTTTCTGGCAGGGTTTGTGACAGAGCGCGTTGCTATGACGTGTGTTGCATTTCACACTTAAAACACACTTTTATAAGCAACGAAAATGTGTTAATATTCATATACTGTATATTTCCAGTTGTAGGCCACTATAATTCCCATTTTAGACAAAGGTGATTTATATTTTAAGGAATGAAGGAGGAAACTTTAGGTATTTGGTCAGAGATGGTTAGGTTTAGGTAAAGGTTTGGTCTGGCATGGTAAAGCGCTAAAGGATCTTGGAGACTGAAATGCATCGGAGGAAATGTCTAACTTCAACCAGAGATATTGTAAAATGTGAGAACTGTTTGATTGTATGTGGGGCATGAACTATGGGACATGTAACTGCACAATTAATGAGTCTCGGGGGGGGGGGGGGGGGGGGTGCAAAAAAATAGGAGAGCACTTCCTCATCGGGTAGTTTAAATACTGTATTTACTGTATTTAAACTATCCTCATCGGGTAGTTTAAATACAGTTTCACAAAGTAAAAGTTCCCAAACTGCCCAGTGTTACGAGGCAACTCTCTTAATTGGCTTATGAGTAGAGGTTGAATTAAAACCTAAACCCTGATCGGGCTTTTACTTTGTAAACCTATCCACCTGTGGTTGTTCTAGATGCCCTGTTGGTCTGCTTCTTCCAGGGAGCCACTCAGCCCATGAAGAACCTGTCGAAGAGAGAAGTGCCTTGAAGAGACTCAGCACACTGTGGTCCTCGTTCCGTCACAAGAAAGACCGTGAGTACTAGCACAGCTAGCCAGTCGCTAGCCCCCGACACCTAACTATGAAAGGACTAGCAATAGCATGGAGGTAGCACTTTGTTTCATGAAGTAATGATGATGATGATGATGATGATGATGATGATGATGATGATAATAATGTCTATAGCACTTTTTAGTTTACAAGTGCTGTAACAGACAATACAATTCTAATATAAAGATATAAAAACAGGTAGATATAGACATAAAGCAATACAAAAAGGGTAGGGAAGGTATCAATAATCAGGATTTAAGTCATTTCACAGGTCTACAAGCCAACGTAGTCCAAATTAACTTGTGAATACAATTTAAATACAAAATTAAATGGAAACAAAAAAGCTAAAAGAGTAAAGAATATATAAAATCTAATAAAAAATTAAATAAAACTGAAATTAATAAATATAATAAACACATAAAACTATAAATAAATGAAAATGAATGATAAAAATACGACGAGTTGATCAAAATGATTTCAATGAAGTGAAAGTACTGCCATACAGAACTGGTTTCACTTCTCATTTAGCTTCCGCAGTATCATCTTGGGAACTATTTTCTTATGAAACCCAGTTAGGCGAACCTTTGAACAGCCGGTTACACTATTGTAGTCGCTGTCCATCAAGACGAACAGCACAAATGTGTTGTATCAGTCATGTTTGGATGCCAATGTAGGCTCGCAAAGCCAGGAGCAACAAGAGACGTATAGTCTGCTATTGTTATTATTGTGCTTGAAGTTGGCACTAGCGTTTTTGGCAAAGCGGTAACGTAATGACGTGGCTCTCTAGCCTGTGGAAAAGCAAACCGGTTCTGAGAAGGTAAGCAAGTTGAACCAACTGCAAACCATCACTAGCACCAGCCCAGCACTAGAACTAGGTTCACGTTGATGGAAAAGGGGTAACAGTGGATATTGTATTGAAGAAGAAAATGCACAAGCATATAGCATTGCACATATCATAGTCTATGTGCTATATGTAAATGGGGTTATGACTATTTACTAGCCATAAAGCATACGCTTTTAACAGGTAGACTGTGTGGGGAAATTGGAATTTGAACCCAGAACCTTTCAGCTGGGAGTCAAACACCCGTACCACTAGACTATCCTATTGTCGTCTGAAAGGTCAGATACTAGGTGGAGGACTAGGACTATGACTTTGTATTAGCACTGTTCAGTCTCAAAGGGCTTCACCGGTCCACATTACATGACACCCGCCTTAAAATGACATCATCACAGCCCTAGCGCAGAGTTCATACGGCGATCTGTTGCGTGTTGCGCACCTCTGAAATTTGGGTTGGGGTTAGAGAGCTGCACGTGTGGCACGTCCACACAAATGTCCACACCAAACAGCAACTATAAACGCCATGGTCGTGCGTGGATCGCCCGCTTTACTCTTTCAGGGATGGTTAGAAGTGCAATAGGTGCCAAATGGTCAGACATACAGCACAGTGGCGTATGGAAAGTGGTTAACGTTAACCACGTTGTCTAATTTTTTTTAAATTTTTTTCTCATTTACATTTAGGGCATTTAGCAAACCTTTTGTCCAAAGCGACTTACAATAAGTACATTTGTTAGGAGAAAGTGCAATGGTAAACCGATTGTCAGTAGAGTAAGGATTTCACAAGAACGACTTTCAAGCACACCTAATTGCTAAGTTAACCAATTGCTCGAATACAAAGGAGATAAGTGCGAGAATACTAAGCGCAGAATATCAAAGTAAGAGCCAGGACATACAAACAGAATGGGGGGGGGGGTAGTAGAGGAAGGATGCTAAGCAGGGTCCAGGTGAACTCTGAACAGGTGGGTCTTGAGGCTCTTGCAGAAACAGGTGATCGACTCTGCAGTCCTCACGTCAGCAGGGAGGTCGTTCCACCATACTGGCGCCAAGACAGAGAAGAGTTGTGACTTGGCTGTGCGACCTTTGACTGCTCTCAGGGGTGGCGGTACTAGCCGGTGGGCCGAGGTAGTTGCGCGGTTATAGCCGGGGCGCGGGGTCTGACTAGTGCTCGGAGGAGGTAGGTCGGGGCGGTTCCGTTGACAGCCTTGTAGGTCAGTACCATCGTCTTGATTTTAATATGAGCTGCTACAGGGAGCCAGTGGAGGTCGCGGAAGAGAGGGGTCACGTGGGAGAACTTCGGCAGGTTGAACACGAGTCGTGCTGCAGTGTTCTGGATGCACTGCAAAGGCTTGATCGCAGAGGCAGGGAGTCCAGCCAGGAGTGAGTTGCAGTAGTCGAGGCGGGAGATGACGAGTGCTTGGACCAAGAGCTGTGCTGCTTCCCTTGTGATGAAGGGTCGGATCCGGCGGATGATGTAGAGAGCAAATCTGCAGGATCGGGTCACCGCAGTGATGTTGGCTGACAACTGTCACAGACAACCACCTCCGCGTGTCCATACCTAAGAGAGCTTGAGCATTTACCGAACTCACACGCTACCACCTACAGATGGAGCCCATAGACTCCAACGCAGATCCACTCGCCTGGTGGCGCGTCAACCGGGGTAGATGTCCTCTGCTCTCTAATGCCACAACTACATGTGCATTTGCACAATGAGCACACCGTCCAAGAGAGTTGTTGGTGCCGCCGGGAACATTGGCGCCCCGCTTCGATCCTCTCTGAAACCACATGAGATGTTGGTTTTCCTATACAACCCAGGTTTAAATCTTGTAGACTTTAAAGTAACATTTTGTTTTCATTTATTTTTTTACCATATCAGCCTGTGTGTGTGTATTGTAATGGACCAAACAAGGTAAAAAGGTCAAAATTAATCTCATGCTTATGGCTCTCTCCTCCTCCTAAAGGGTTTAAAAACGTACCAGAGTCTCCGGGCGAGGCCAGCCCTGCGCCGCTGGACCGGGAACAACGCTACATCCGGGGACAGTACTTCTTCGAGTATCTGGTGGTGGTCAGCCTGAAGAAGACCAGCGATGGGAACTATGAGCCCCAGATTACCTACCAGTTCCCCAAGGTCAGGAGGGTTGTGGGGGGTGGGCGGGATGGGGCAGGTTATCAAAGTCATGTAAATAATGTTGACGTTGCTTCCCAGCTAGTCTCACAAATCACGCTTTAGATGAATAATCTAAAGTCTGATGGCAGACGAGCTCAAATCTGGGTGAACAGGGCGTTTCACTTTTGCTTCATATGTGTTTCGACCAAACATGTTGCTGGAGGCCGAGATCGGTTGGCGTGTAATTGGCATGTAAACAGCGAACACAAACTCGGCCAGAAGTAGTAAGCTGTAAAAAAGTGTCTGTAAATGTTTCAATTCAACACCGCTGTAGAAATACACTTATTGTAATCCTCTTCTGAAAGCTTCTCCCACTCCATAACAAAACAGGAAACAAGGCGTAATTCCAGCACTTTTGAGTTGGCCCAAAAGCTCTGCTATAACATAGTAGGACTGCTGGATCAGTAGTTCTGCTATAACATAGTAGGACTGCTGGATCAGTAGTTCTGCTATAACATAGTAGGACTGCTGGATCAGTAGTTCTGCTATAACATAGTAGGACTGCTGGATCAGTAGTTCTGCTATAACATAGTAGGACTGCTGGATCAGTAGTTCTGCTGTAACATGGTAGGACTGGATCAGTAGTTCTGCTATAACATAGTAGGACTGCTGGATCAGTAGTTCTGCTGTAACATGGTAGGACTGCTGGATCAGTAGTTCTGCTATAACATAGTAGGACTGCTGGATCAGTAGTTCTGCTATAACATAGTAGGACCGCTGGATCAGTAGTTCTGCTATAACATAGTAGGACCGCTGGATCAGTAGTTCTGCTGTAACTTAGTAGGACCGCTGAATCAGTAGTTCTGCTGTAACTTAGTAGGACCGCTGGATCAGTAGTTCTGCTGTAACTTAGTAGGACCGCTGGATCAGTAGTTCTGCTGTAACATAGTAGGACCGCTGGATCAGTAGTTCTGCTGTAACATAGTAGGACCGCTGGATCAGTAGTTCTGCTGTAACATAGGACTGCTGGATCAGTAGTTCTGCTGTAACAGCAGGACCGCTGGATCCCAGATTACTTCCAAGCCAAAAGGTTCTGGGTTTGAACCCCAAAAGAGCAAGATGCCCTTAAATATTTTTGTCTTATCTATTCATGTATATGTATACATTTTTATTTGGGGGCTATACAATATATAGAGAATGTTGTAGAAACGCAAAGAGTTCTAAAACTACAATTACTCCAGGTGTACTGGAAACTTGTGGTCAACAGTTCCTCCTTATCATGCCCCTGGGGGCATGATAATGTATGACACAGTACATATCTGATGAATGTGTGTCTGTCCTGTCTTCATTCAGAAAGACGGGATGGTGAGGTTTCAGAAAGAGGAGGAGGAGAAAATGCTGAAAGCCATCACTCTGTTCTGCTTCCCTGAGGGTATAACCTGGGCCCCCATGACAGAATACCAGAGGTGAGTCCCTACTCGCACAACTACAGCTTCTTCCGCCTCATTCTGTTTCAACTAAATGTCGTGATTTCACACTCTCTCTGTCTGCAACGCTGTGACGCTTCCTGCTTATGGAGACTGTGGTCGTGTCAATGTGCTTTGCATATCAATCTCTGCTGTTCGTACTGAAAATGCATTTTGTCATGTTGCATTGTTGTGTTCGTTTGCAGCGAGACGTTCTCATTCGTTCTGACTGAGGTTGACGGCAGCAGAAGAAACGGATACTGTAGGAGGTTATTGGTGAGCCTGTTTTACCACAGAACATGTATGCAGTACTATAGGAGTTGTAGATAGCTGACTACCTTTTCTTTGTCTCTGTATTTCAGCCCAAAGGTAACAAGGCATGCCCACCAGAGGCTTACTGCATCATCAGCAGACTGGCCTGTTTTGGTCTCTTTTCCAAGGTACTGTCAATAATGTGACATCGTCCATAAAAATAAAAAAACTACCTACAATTAAAAAAAAACAATGGTAAAGATAAAAAAAATAAGTAAACATTTATATTTTTAAGATGTTTATCATTCTAAAAAAAATGGTGATTGTTTATTTTATTTTTCATTTTTCGCCCCTAAATATATACGTTTTTGTGATTGTGTCCAACACATCGTCTGATCTATCCTGCAATTTGAGAATCAAAACAACTCCTTGCTCCATTCTGCCTGTCCTGAAATCCAGTTTTACTTGAACTGTATCACAATGATGGAAAACAAAAGACACAGGCTGTTTTACATTGTCTCAAACGTTCCAGAGAGCTGTCACTTTCTATTTATCAAATACGTCATTGAGTTCATTAATTGAAGTATACACAACAAATAGACACATACTTTTCATTTATTTGTTACTGTATTTTTTGTATGTATTTTGGTAATAACTCCTATACAGTTCTAAATGTAATTTAGAACCCTACAAAGACCATACAAGCGTCTGAAGATGCAAACCTTAACGAGCCAATCAGTGTCGGCGTCTTCCTTGGTTGCAGATCTTCGACGAGGTGGAGAAGCGGCGGCAGATCGCCCCGGCGTTGATCTACCCGTTCATGCAGAAGCTGCGGGAGTCCCCGTTCCCGGCGCCCGGGCACAGCGTGGAGATCGAGAGCTTCATCCCAGAGTCGGGCACCGAGGTGAGGCTACACCCAAACTCTGCTGTTTCTGTTTTTTTTGGCTGTGTGGTTGGTTGTGTGTTTTGGGTCTCGGCCAGACCGTCATTGTATTATTAGGGCATTATTAGGGCATCTTGCTTAAGGATGCCTACAGGTGGGTTGCAGAGATTGGGGATGGAAACCAGAATCTCAGTGTAGATTTTTCCAAGCCAGCGCTGAACGAGCTGAACAAGAAAAAGAAAACAAAAATCAAACCTTCTGCAGCTCATAAGAGATTTGGCTGAACATTGATTTGTGTTGACTGTTGCGTTCAGTTGAAAAATAATCAATAACTTCATGTTGAGATGCATTAGAAATGTGTTAACCATTTATGTTAATCATTTATGATGCCAACTGTCAGCCGAATGTGTGTGTGTGTGTGTGTGTGTGTGTGTGTGTGTGTGTGTGTGTGTGTGTGTGTGTGTGTGTGTGTGTGTGTGTGTGTGTGGTCAAAGGTCGTTATCAACATGATATGGCCGAGGGCGAGGCTTCATGGGCCAGACTCCGATAAAGTCGTCCATGCGCCACACGTAACGCCTGTGATAGGCTCTATCTCATGCAATGACACAGTGTCCAGATTGCAACACTATGAAACCATATCCAATACACACCAAGGACTCTGTGATGCATTCTGCGATGTTCAATCAAGACAGGCACACACGCAGCCTATCATCTCTCTCGCGCTCTCTCTCTCGCGCGTAATAAAAATGATAACTGTTGTTAAAAGTAAACGGTATCATCATTACACGTCATTCCTCACACACCCACCATGTGTGCCTTATATTTACCAGAGCAATGCTACGCCGCGGTGAGTAACTATGCTAATGTGTAATAAGACAATACAGGTATATGGCATGTAGTTGAACATGGGTGTATGAGTCGCACTTTGACCTGAGGGGAGGGGTTGGCTAAAAGAGGACGTGTTCAGACACGTCTGCACGTTGACACAAACATCAGTGTCCGTGTGAGCCAATCAGATCCCAGGATCCGCTTGGCTCACCCTGACACAATGTTTGAATACTGTGTGTGTGTGTGTGTGTGTGTGTGTGTGTGTGTGTGTGTGTGTGTGTGTGTGTGTGTGTGTGTGTGTGTGTGTGTGTGTGTGTGTGTGTGTGTGTGTGTGCGTGGTCCGCAGCTAAACTCGCATCGCAAGTCAAGCAGCCCGATCTGCAGCTTTTGTTTTGGTTTTTTCGTAATTTGAGATCTGTTGCACAAGGAAGCAGGGAATAGCACAATCCTATATGCTGTTGTCTATGCACTGTAAAAAACATGTTTAGAGACATGTTTTTATTAAAAGAACAAGATTGTAAATGTCTTTAGTTGACTAAAAGCGACCTGAGAGGCCTAAATCGTAAATGATATTGAAAAGTAATATTTACAGTGAAATATTATAAGTATTACAGTGCTTTTCTCTCCCATGGCCCGTGAACATTGTCTCCGTGACGACAGCGGTTGGTTCACTGCCAAATTGCCATTTGTGGGCGCTTTTATCCAAAGCGTATTACAATACCGTGACTGCATACATTTTTAGCATGGGTGGTCCCAGTGGGAATCGAACCCCTAACCATAGCAATGTTAATGCCATGCTCTACCCGTTGAGCTAGTCAGACCACACTGAGCACCACCTGATGCCACTGGGAAGCAAACAAAGGGCCACAGGTGCCTTTGTTTGAGTGGACCCCGCCCCACCTGCGGTATTCAAACAGTAACACTGTTTGAATACCGCAGAGTATACAAGAGTCCAATTTGCTAAAAATGGGGAACAGCTCTAGTTTGCTTTTAGCCAGCATTTAACCTCGGTTGTAAAAGGTTTTATATCTGGAAATTTGTTTGATTTCATTTGGAAATGGGTTCCAGAGTTGACAGCCCTTTATGGAGAAAGCTGATTGTACAAATCTAGATGTGGTATTTTACAGTTCACCATGCTCCTAGTTACTCTGTTACTGTCTTGTCTTGAATCAGTCGACATATCACGTGGATAGTGTGTTTAGTCATTCAGTGTTGACTTTAATCAACAAAAGAGTACACATGTGATGGCTGATAGTCGATCAGTTGACAGCCAATCACATTATTTACAGGATTTTTCTTTGAACAATATTCTTTGAACGACGGTGTCTCTCCCCCCCACCTCCCCCAGATCATTGCGTTGACGCGGCCGCTGGACTCGTGGCTGGAGCATGTGAACTTTGCCACGCTATTCGGCTGTCTGAGCCACCAGGAGATCCTGCTGGTCTTCTCTGCCGCCGTTCTGGAGAGGAGGATCGTCTTCATTGCTGAAGAACTGGGGTACGAAAAACACATCACCCTTAAGGGTAAAGCAGCCTCATCAACATGGAGTCATCATAAAGTGTACATGTGTACAGTTTGAATTAAAAGCAGCGTGACAAGGGGTTGGCCTCGGGCTTACTTGCCATTTAGGGCTTTGATGGACAGCGAAGGAGACGAAGGAGTTGTTGAAGCGGTTCAGCCTGCGCTGTTGGTACTCTCAAGGGTCTATCTGAGGGAAGAAGCTGGTACTCCGGGTGGAGGACATGGGTGGGGTCTGAACTCATTGTTTGGGCCTGTCTGATGATTGTTTCATCAAAGACGTGTTTGCCCAACTCCCATGATCTTCATGGCTCTCTGTGTTAGCCAGTGATCTGGGCTTTCAGCGGGACGCTGAGGTGGCCAAGCCAGGTCGAGATGCCATACCTCAGGATGCTCTCAGCGACGGACGGAGGAGCAACACTCCCTGGTTGACCCTCGGAGTAGTTTTTTTGTTGCGTTTTACTATTCACGACTAGTAACATAGTGCACAGTAGAGATACAGGTCGTTTGTGAGCAGGTAGAGGTCAAAAGACCCTAGCCCCGCCCCCCAGACTATCCTGCCCACTTATTCAGTGAGTGTTTGCACATAGCCTATACTATGTGTATGCATTCGTATACAGCTAATAAAATCAAAAAAGCTACGAAAAATATATCTAATTTATAATAAATAATATCCTATAATAATTAGTTATCATACTTGTATATGTCTAAAGTGTGTGTGTGTGTGCGTGTGCGGCGCACGTACCTCTCTGTCCTCCCATCAGAACACTGTCCCAGGTGAACCACGCCATCTCGGCCCTGCTGTACCCGTTCACCTGGCAGCACACCTTCATCTCCATCGTGCCCAGCATCCTTATTGACGTGGTCATGGCGCCGACGCCCTACCTGCTGGGCGTCCAGAAGAAGCTGCTGGAATTGATGGACGACAAGAGCGACGTGAGTTTCTACGGTAGAAGAAGGAGGAAAAGTCCTTTCGGGGCTTTTTGTGCCATTATGTCTTGGTGATCGAGTAGCAAGACCAGCTTGGCTGTTTCTTTTTGTTGTTGTTGCATGAAGTCATTAATTGTGCAGAGGTTTCTATCCAAAATGTCTTAGAAGTAAGCCTGAGAACAGTCAAAGAGTATAATCTTTAAAGTTTATGGGAAAAGAGTGCAGAGTAGCTATGTAGGAATCAAAGAGATTTTGATACACTGATCTTTTTCTATCAGGGATCTCAAGATTTAGACAAAATAAACCCAGTTGATACTTAACTCCTGTAGCCTTCATAGAAGGAGTTGGCATATGAAAGGAGTTGCCTGCATGCTTATTCGATCACTTCCTTCTCCTCTCATGCGTTATCACATTCCGCTCCTCCACACAGATGCTGCTGGTGGACTTGTCTGAGAACAGAAAAGAGACGTTCATCGCTTCGGTAAGGTCTTTTTGCTAACCTCAAAATGTAATTTTAGAAGTAACCCCAAAATGTAATGTCTAAATACTTCTAAAATTACATTTAGAGATCACATTTTGAGATTGCTGAGATGACGACCTCAGAATGTAATGTTGGCAGAAATTCCCAGAATATCTTCTCAAAAAGTCACCTTTATGTAATCTCAAATATCTTCTTCTTAAGTATCTAATCTCAAAATGCAATCTCCAACCTCAGAAGTATGTTGTCGTTTTCATCATGTCATGTATCTTCAGATCGGCGACGAGAAAACCATCTTGCCCCCAAAGCTGCACAACGAGATCCTGTTGGCCTTGGAAAACAAGAAAGAAAAAGCTAGTAGGTTACATGATCACAACAATATGAAGTGGATCACACACACACACACACACGCACACGCACTCACACAAAACAAATTGATAGCCTCTAAATGGCAAAATGTAAGATATAGAGAAAAAAAGTAAAGTTTCCAAAATCAGTTGCATACATTTCCCGTCTGGGATCAATAAAGTTTATCTTCGTAAAAGTAAAAACAATAGGCCTAATGCTGTAGGCCTACATCTTTGTTAAGGGGGAAAACATATCAGCTATTCTTTTTTTTAATGGATTAGTTGTGTTGGAAATATTGTTACCTTTAGTTAATGTGTTTTATTGTATTATTTTTTAGCCGTGGAGGAGTGGAACCGGGTGGTGTCCGAAGCCTTCCTCACCTTCTTTGTGAAAACGGTGGGCCACTATGCCTCGTTTGTGACCTCTAGTGGTGGATCAGAGGTGTGCAGGACGTTTCAGAAGAGGCCCTTCTACAAGGCCATCAAGTCCAAGACCACGAGGCACTTCGTCGAGAAGTTCATCCAGACCCAGATGTTCGACATCTTCATACAGGAAGAGGAACAGCGGCAGTCTGGGCCACATCAAGGTATGTTGAAATCCGAGTGCACATATTTAAATTGAAACTGTAGTTGGGAAGAGTTGTGAAGGTCGGGAGAAAGAGAGAGCTGACGAACAAATTGTATTTTGCCTTTATCGCCCCAGGAATTTTCCATCAGAAGATTCGGGAATACAACAAAAATATGAAAGCGGAGAAGAAGAAAAAGCGGTGAATTCTGCCATCCAGAATTGAAGGCGTATTATTAGCAACAGAAATATCACCTAAGTAACAAAGGACTTATAAGGCATAAAGGCATAAAAAGATTCTTTAAATATAGGAACATGGACTAAACGCTGAATACACCCCGATAGGTGCTATATCTGGGATGAACTGTTAAATTAAGTCTGTCATTGTTGAATGTAAATACGTTTCGTTGATTTGTACGTCTCCTATGAACATGTTTGTAGCTCTGTATATTTGTATTGCATTTTTTGGAATCTGTACACGTAAGTGATGATAATTGCTGCTATTTTACCATGGATTGAAATCTAAAGTGAGAGGGGCGTTTAATTTTAAAAAGAAGGATGGAACCTGTTGACAAATCGTTGGCTCTGTCCACTTTGTGTTGTATGTGAAGATTACGTTACAACTGTCTGTTTTTGTTAGCGGTGATCGCTAACACAAGAACACAACTCATAGGAATAACAAGCGCTCTTACGTACATTTGCATGGGAAATTGAGTGTTTCTTTAAAATACAAATGGCTTTTATATGGTTTATCTCCAAAGACCAACTGGTGCCCAGTGGGACTGCTGTTATGTGTGTTATGTTTGATATTGTCATATCACTGTAACACATGGGAACATTTATCACTGTTGTTTTTAATGAAATCTAGCTAAGTACAATAAATGTGTGATTCATGTGTGAAGTTTTGATTGGGATATTTGGGTGTCAGGCTCACGATAATCATTAGATGTTCATATAATGTTATTTGTTGGTTATTTGCTTGTACAGAATAGCCAGATCAAATGATCATTTTATACATTTTTGTCTGCTAAATATAGTTTCAGCCATGTAACTTCAATATGCCACAAATGCCACAAATAAAGCTATGGTTAGCAAAAGTATGAATTAACAATTAGGCCTATAGGGCGACTAGCCAAGAAGCCACAGTATATCTGTTATTAAGGTCACAGGTCACTTTCTCCTAACCGGAGCGATGTAGCGCTAATGGTACCCAATGGGCGAGAATCAGGGGCCGGATTCACAAAAGTATACACACAGGACCCAATAGATAGAGGTATGCACACCCCGTTGCAGAAAGTAGCCCATTCCTCTTTCATAGGAAATACCTCTCTATTTGTGGAATTTGCTTATATGACTTATTTTGCATCATTTTTCTACATTGGTATAGGTGGAGGTAGCCTAATACAAAATCTAATTACACAGATTATATTGAATTTCACATTTACATTTTCTCATTCCCACTACCTAAAATATAGACTCAATGCAATGGTGACCTACACTAGGCTATCAATGTCATAATATACACTAAGCCAAGAAACTTCGACTACTTCTACTCCCTCAAGCAGCTGCAATCTCAGAGAAACATACAGAGTAATGTTTAATGTGCTCTGTATTTTGTGTGACATCTATTATAAATGCTGTGAACTACAACTGTTAACAATAAATACACCTTTTTACATGCTATTTATCATTCTTCGCAAATTGAAAATGTGTGGTAATAAATTGTTTGTGGATTTAAATTATTGTTGTCTTATTATTGCAATTGAAGATAGATCACAAAATGTGTATATTATAAAACGGTCTCTGAATTTAAATCACAATAGTATCATAATTGTTTAATAAGGCTTTTGTTATTATGACCCTATGTTTATGCTGTTATTGCCTTCATCAAGGCAAGGCAGCGTTATTTATATAGCGCATTTCATACACAATGGCAACTCAATGCGCTTTACATAAAACAAACATTTAACAGTAAGAATTGAAATAAAAAAAATAAAAACTACAGAAGAATAGCAAGAGAAAGAAATAAAATACTATAATAGAGCAGCATAAAATAATGATTTAAAAGGACAGTGCAAATGAAAGATTACAATTTAAAGTGCTTTGAACAACTCAATCATAAGCACAGGAGAGGAGAAGTGTTTTTAACCTGGATTTAAAAATGTTCAGTCGGGGCTGATTTCAGTTCAGCTGGTAGTTTGTTCCAGTTTTGTGCAGCATAACTAAAAGCTGCTTCACCATGTTTAGTTTGAACTCTGGGCTCCACTATCTGACCTGAGTCCGTAGATCTCAGAGCCCTACTGGGTTTTTATGCTACTAAGATGTCACTCATGTATTCTGGACCTAAACCATTCAGTGATTTGTAGACCAGTAGCAGAACTTTAAAGTCTATTCTATAGCTGACTGGGAGCCAGTGTAAAGACTTTAGAACTGGAGTAATGTGCTCTGATCTCTTTGTTCTGGTTAAAACTCGAGCTGCAGCATTCTGACTGAGCTGCAGCTGTTTAATGCTTTTTAGTGCGTCCAGTCAGAAGACTGTTACAGTAGTCGAGTCTACTGGAGATGAAAGCATGAATCAACTTCTCCTGGTCTGTTTGAGACATAAAACCCTTCACTCTGGATATGTTCTTAAGATGATAGAAGGCTGTTTTGGTGATGGATTTGATATGACTGCTGAAGGTCTGAGTCTATCAGCACGCCAAGGTTTCTGACTTGGTCCCTAGTTTTTAGAGAGAGTGACTCGAGATGTTTACTGACGGCAATCCTCTTCTCTTTATTGCCATCAAGGTCCCTTTGGGATTTTACTAAGGCTTGTGGTAAAATGTCTGAATAGATAGAAGGAAGATATTTAGTCATTCAAAGCCAAAGCCTCCTGTTCAATGTTCCCGGTGTTACTTTCTTGATTTTTTAATTTTTATTTGAAAGCATTCGTCAGTATCGGCGCATAATATCTACTTGAATAGGATCTTATTTGACTAACTTAATCATGTGTGGATGTCTGAAAGGTGACCATTGCAGACCCCTCAGAGGTCCAGAAGGGCTGAGTGGGACTCCGTAAGGAGCTGCTGTTTTCTGAGGACATCAGTCATGTGAACCTCGTCTGTCACGGTATGAGGAGCCTTCTGGAGAGTATGTCTGAGAAAAAAACGACATTGGATTTGATCAGAGAGAGACAGAGAGAGAGAGAGTCACCACGGTTGAGGGGCATTCATTTCCACAATAAGGAATCAGGAATGTTGTTATAGCGCTCTAAAAAGCAACTGACTTAAACATGCATATATCAAGTATTACCATCTGAATGAACATGAGTCGTGTAGTACTGGATAGCAGCGTGTAGCATCCAGTGAAGTCCAGTAATGTCACTTTGACTTTGCAGAGCTCCATCCTCATCTTTTAACCCCTTGTGGCGATGACCGGACCACAATAAGCCCAGACCAGGTGACCAGCCAGGTTTGTGAAAAAGTCTAAAAGAATGTCTCTTTATGTTTGTGGGTTTCAACTGTTGCCTTGTCAACTCAAGTGTTGTTGTGAATGTTGTCAGTGTCAGAGGTTGTAGATGAAGCCAAGAAGAAGAAGAAAGGCTTCCTCAGAAGGCTTGCTGAGGACCTGCTGCTTCTGCCGTCCCTCGGGTGATCACAGCTAAACGGCAGATCTGATACCAGCTGTATCAACTGGGTTCATTTGGCTATGCGGCAACAGATATCGCGCATATCATGTATTATATTTGTATATACTTTGTTCTATAGTTCATTAAACTCATTGGGGCAATTGCTCTGTCAGTTAGCATTGCGTTAGCTGTGCTGCGGTTTAAAACCGTACTCCGGAAACCGGAGGTTTTGGAGTTTAACACGCAGCTGCGCACGAAGTTAAACCTGATTGCTGTGTACTGACCGACACAGGATCAGCTGATTCCTAGTTAAACTCGGGTTAAACCGGAAGTACTCTGATTTCTAGTTATACTCCAGCAGACGCAGTCTTAACTTAATGTTGGATGCATTTTGTGCTATAATTACCAACAAAAACTTAATGGGAATGTAAAGTGAACTTTAATATAATAAAACGCAAATAATGTTGAAATATATTATGAAATAGTCTAGCCTACTTTTTGTGGAAATCTGAGTCTGGAATCTGAATCTGCCCTCACCTACGTCAATCAATCAATTACTTGTCATTGTTTTCTCTTGGTGTGCATGCAAACGTGATTAATTAATTGAAGACGAATTAATATGCGAGTAATTAGGGTAATTCCACGCCTATAAATTCTCGGAGAAGGAGAGAGGGTATTTAGAATGAACATGTCTCGGATAGAGAAGTATAACGGGGAGCAGAAGTTATTGTACTGCATTCGAGGTGTTGTGGTGGACACGGTGGAAGAGGAAAGACACCACCACCACCACCACCACGCTCCGAAGAAAGTCTGTTTGGGATGATCTCTCAAACACATGTAACAGTAGATCTTCCAGCAGAAGACCGAGCAGCGGCACATTTAAAGAATTTATGGAAGCGCTTGAAAGTTGAAGCTGAATGCTAAGTTGAATGCTATTGCTGAGCGGACGCACGACCAAGACCTGAGCCCCGTGAGCCGTGAAATATCACTGCTCATTCCAAGTCGACTATGTCCAATATTGTTATTGTACTGAAGGCCTATCTGGCGTAATAAGTATAAATGTATCATACATTATTATTAATAGGCTACTACTAATAATAATTAATAAAACTAATTATGTGTGTGTCGGTTATAATGGAGCCTTGTTTCATCCTGCAAACTGGTTTAGTCTCCTCTAAAACCATGTCCGTTTCGAGACTAGACTAACACGCACAAAATACGCCCCTAGTGTCTGATGTGAATTTCTCTGAAGACACAGCAATTGAGATCAAGGTAAAACGCAGCTGCAGGTTAAACCACAGGTACATACGACACAGCAATGGAGCTTAAGACGTCACGTGACTTCTTGCGTCACCGACGAGTTTAAAACCGTGTTAAACTCTAAAAAGTGGCTAACGTAGCGACAGAGCAATTGCCCCATTTAATTTCAAGTTGCTTGTTGACATTGGTCAATCCGCCATCAGTAGGAGATGTAGTTGCACAGGACATGTCAATCATATTGTGTGTGTGTGTGTGTGTGTGTGTGTGTGTGAACTATGTGTATATGATGAGCTGTGATGTGTGTGCGTGTGTGTGTGCGTGCGTGTGTATGTGTGTGTGTGTGTGTGTGTGAGCTCAAATTGAACAGAGGGTGTGTGGAATGGACACAATGTTATCCATTGACCGTAGAATTGACATCACAGCAGGGTGTCGAAAACGTGCACAAAAACTGCAGAAAGCACCAGTGCATGTCAGCCCATGCAGCGATAACAACATCCAACATCACTGCCCTGAAACATGACAAAATGGAAACAACTGAAGGAACAACGTTAAACAGCGTTATATCGACGTTGTGCAAATAAAACCTTCCTCAAAGCGTCCTCACTTAGCATTTCTTGGTGCAAGCTATTTTTCTGAACATTTTTAACGAATGCTTTTACTGTACAAAGGGACGGTGCCATCTCCCACTCCACCAGCAGGGGGCGGCCGTGGCGCGTCTGTCCCGCGGCCACACAGACGATGCGCTTCTTGCTGGCTCCGCGTCGCGGTGGGTGTTGGGGTTTATTTACTCTATGCTGTTATAATGTTGTAGTCACGAAACATGTGTCTTTTACTGTGGCGCCCACGAACCTGCAATTTAAAATCTTGATTCCCAATTGGAAATTAGAATTTCTTTTTTTTTTGTGGTAATATGCCCTATCTTTCGATAACAAGACTCTCGGCTAGTCGCACGCGCACCCGCACGCGCGCGCACACGCACGCACACACAGACAGATAGACACACACACAGAGACACACAGACACACACACACACACACACACGCAAAAGCTGAGACACACACAAAAGCTGAGACAC
>JAOPHQ010005714.1:92500-170000 GCA_030340625.1 Merluccius polli
CGAATGACGATTGAAGTAAAAAACTAGTGATGAAAGGCAAGATTGATTATGATTATTATTGACTGTGAAGTATGTAAGCATATAACTATCAACCTAAATATAAAAAGTGAATGAAGTCCCTTGTTTTTTTTTAAATTTTGATTTAACTTAACTTTTTAGAAACCAGCAGGTGCATCATTTACTAACCTGGTGTTTTCCTGGTGATGTCATGGCGATGGCGCGGCGATGTCCCGGCAGGCTCCCGGAGGTGCAGATGGGGGACGACGGCGTGTACGAGTGCCATGTGGGCGTGTATGAGAAGGCCTCCCGGAGCGACCTGGTCCTGGGCTCCAGCAGCGTGCTGCTTACAGTCATCGGTAGGAAATTCAGTCATTCGCCAAAAGATGTACCAATCAGGAGAGAATGGCGTGGAAAATGGCGAGTTTATTACAAGGACTCCATGAATGCGATGATATATTTTAATGGAAGACTAGGATGTAGGAGATGGACGACGGCGGTGGGACTTGAACTGCTGATGCTGTAGCATAGGCCGGATCAGGAGCCTCTTGATGATGAGATGGGGTGGAGGTGGGTTTGCGTGAATGTGGAGAAACACAGAAAAGAAGAGAAGCAGGCAGCCATACTTACATACTGAGGGAGAATCATTGTGATTGGTTTAGGATGAGCTCTTCCCTGAGTGCGTCGAAGTGGCGTGGAAATGTGATTTCCTCTTCAAGGTCTAGCGTATCCCGGAGAGGTTTTCTGCATCTTATTAGGTGCAGAGAATATTAGGGACTCTCTTAAAGGGAAGGTAGTCTTCCTGTCTGAACCGTTGCTATAGCTTCATGTGTATATACAGTATATTTGGTGGATGCTTTTATCCAAATATTCTTAGTGTGGGTGGTCCCAGTGGGAAATCAATGTGGCAGTGTTTATTATTTGTTTTAATTTCCAACTATTCTACTGAAAGAAAATTGAAACATAGTCCAGATTATTTACAGAATGTGATGGACAGTGGAGAGTTCCCATATACAAAAGAGAATGTAAATGTAAGGTTGTACGTACAGTATGAACAGCATGTGTACATTTGGTGCAGAGTAGACCCACCGTATCGCCGCACCTCAGCGATGAAGGACGAGATGATGATGATGATGATGATGATGGTCATCATCATCATCATCCATATTAGAAAAATAAAAATAAGGATTAGGATGGCTTAAAGCTGCAGTAATCCATCTTTTTTCACTTTCACAAATCCGCTTATAACTTGCGAGGGAAAGGTGTCTTTGTGGTACGCCGTCCCACTCACTGAGCCAACATGGTTAGCATTTTCCACTGAGTCGACAAAATTCAGTTTATTCTGTAGCCTAGTTTTCGACCATCTGTTGAAATTGTTTTTTGCCTTCATCTCAGTATTGCTACTTTATATTTGTAATAAAATGACAATACAATAATATACAAATTCAAGCAGCAAGTAGCATAAAAACAGGTGGGCTTCCATGGACACTGAAGTAAAGGATGTGTGTAATAATAATGTAGTAATAATATTGCCTTCTAGTGCTCAGAAAGAAAATAATAAAAAATAATAAAATCTTTTACTTTAATTCAACTTATGGGGCTCTTGAAAGGCAATATAAAACAAATTAATTGATTAGGTTAGATCTAGGTTTCATGCATCAAATACAATCTTGTATGTACAAGTTGCCATTCCGTGTGTATAATGAGGTTTAAAATACAAGTGAATTACATCTTCACATATGACATGCTGCAAAAAACTCCACATTCCCATGTTTCTGTCTTTGTTTACTAGACGACACATGTATGTCTATGCATCGCTGTGAATTGGTGACCCTCACATGTATGTCTTTCCTCCAGTGCCTCCCCGGTCCATCTCGGTGGTGGCAGCAGACGCCCCGGCTCCCTTCAGCCGCTACGAGGCCCAGAACTTCACCCTCGTCTGCATCGTCTCGGGAGGAAAGCCAGCTCCTGTGGTGAGATGGTACAATTATTAACATGCGTTGTTTAAATTGAATGGGCTGTTAACCAAGATAGCCACCAGGGGAATAAGGAAAAAAAAAATGTGGACACCTAAACGCACTTTGTGTTTCTTACGCAGCTGAAGGAGGTGTAAAAGTTGTTTCTTGCTGTAAGGCAGATATACTTTAACATTGTGTCTGCTATTTTCTTGAGCATGCCCAATAAACTCTGTGCTCTTGCTTATACTCAAGATTTCGCGGGGTTCATTTGAAAATTCAGTTTTCTGTGAATTTCCACCGCAGAGAGTCACAGGACATCAGAGGTGACTTGCGTTGCCCCTATATCAGCTTTGACCAACTTCAGATTAAACCGGAAGTTCTCCCTTCTCCTCCAGGTGTACTTCAAACGGGACGGGGAGCTCATTCAGGTGGTCTCCTCTTCCACCTCCTCCTCTGAGGAGGAGGTGGAAGAGGAGACCAAGACCCAGAGCAGGAGAAAGCCCCAAGAAAGCGGGGGCCCCACCACGCCCCGAGCGGGGCTCCTGGGCTCCAAGCAGCGTGTCCCGGACTCCAAGCGGCGTGTCCCGGGCCCCGACCTGGACGACACCAAGCGCCAGAGGTCGCTCTCCCCTCTCCTGGAGGGGAAGCGGGCCTCGCTGGGCAAGGGCGAGCCCACCGCCGCATCAGCACCACCGGGGCAAGAACCAGGGAACTCGGAGCCCAAAACCGAATTCACCACCCCCGTCGCCACGGCGACCACGGAGAGCATCCCGGAGACGGTGGTGAGCCGGGAGTTCCCGCGCTGGGTCCAGAGCAGCGACCCGCTGTACCACTTCCAGGACCGGCGGCAGGCGTCGGACAGAGGCACCGTGGAGGTGAGGGCTGAGACGGTACGCTTATCTCCCCATTCGATGCCATCATGATACTTGGGTGGCGATTCAATATGTATTGCGATTTTTTTTTTTTAAGTATTGCGATTCGATATTATTGTTTATTGCATTTTTTGTTTACTTTTTTAACACTAGACCACAGGAAAAAGTAGAATCATCCACTTCTAGAGACTGTTTATCATGAGGCATATTTCCAAAAACAATGCTCATCATGTCAGTCAGTCTTCCTGACTTTTATTTCAGCAGCAGCGTCATTGCTATACTGCGAGGGTTTAAGGGAAGGTTATATGCTACTGTTGCTCTAGTGTACTTCTTGTAAGTGAATCTTTTGTTTTTGTTTTTTCCCCACCCCTAATGGAGGTGCGCGCCATGCTCACCTGGAGCCTCAACCCCCAGCTGGACAACGAGGCGCTGTTCAGCTGTGAAGTCAAGCACCCGGCGCTGTCCATGCCCATGCAGGCCGAAGTCACGCTGGGTGAGACTGGCTAACAGGGGACCTTTTTTAAGAGGAAATTATTCTTTCATGCTGTGAAACCTACGAGACAGAAGAGTGACAATAAGTCCAGCTGTTTTACCATTTACTATGGAAGGGATAATGTACAACGAGCCAGTCAAAGAGTTGCGAAATAAACCCAGACAGGGTGATGCAGGACCCCCCACGTGAATACATTATCCCACTTATTATACGGCTACGTGCTGAAGAAATCAATATTTTGAAATATTAGGACAAAAAAAGTCTGTTAGATCAAAGAAAAATCACACAAAAACATTCAATAGCATTCAATGAAGGTGAATCTCACCAAGAAAAAATAGAAGAAAAACAATACAATAGATGCATGTATAGCCGCCTACAGGCCAACATGCATCCAATTCCAAAAGGCTTTTAAAACATTAGTCATTCTTGTGCAATAGTCTTGAGTTCTCAATTACACATAATGCACCAGTTCATGTCATTTTCCATCAACCGACCAATCAATCAAGACCTCTAGGGCAATGAAAGTTGCTGCTGGACACACAAGCCTGAAATCATACATATGATTGCGTTGAATGTGGGTTCAGCGTGACTCATGATGTTCTTTTCTCCCGCTGGTCCTCAGCGGCTCCCAGGGGCCCCAAGCTGATCGCGAGCCCCAGCAGGGCCCAGGTGGGGGACACGGTGCGCATCATGGTCCAGGGCTTCCAGCTGGGATCTCCGGTGAGCTGCTGAACATCTGGAGGAACATAGTGCAGTGCTACACAACATTCAGACGTCTTCATTGAGCCAAGGCCGGGGAAAGTGTGGCCGTTAAATAGTGTGGCCAAAAATAAAAAGGCAATGCAAATAATGGAAAAACAACTTTGCAATGTACAAAGTAAGTACTTTGTGCTTTCATTTATGCAAGTAACTCAAGTAAATAGATGAAAAGTGCATTTAATCAGAGATGCTGATTCAGAAAATATGGACAACTCATGAAAAAAGGTTTATGCATGGCCCATTATTTTCAAATACATACCCGTTAAGTATGTTCACTTAGTAGATTGAATTCCATTGAGCTGTTGGGTTGATTTAAATCATATAGGTTCATTTGTTTATATATAAATATATATATATATAAAAAAAGAATGTATTTTGTTGTCCTAAGCTTGTCTAGAGAACTGATTCTATCATCACTGGCTAAGCTGTAGTGAAGACCCTGAGCTGCAGGGCCAGCACTAACCTGTTCACTGCTCTGGCTGACAGACACTTCGGGGGGCCCGTACCATTGACCCTCCCATAGGGATTAAAAATAATTGCCTAAAATACATACAAATGATGAAATCATTCAATTAAAAATGCTTGTTTTACACATTTTGTTTTAGAAACAAATATTAAAATAGCTTAGTTTGGCTGATTCCCATGAGGTTGGTTGAACTTCCAACTTGTCAATAAGCGTAAGAAGCAAAATCAAATCCACTGGGGTTTCCTTCAAGTAAAATAACCAATAAATACCAAATAACCAGATAGGAATCAACATATTTGACGCTGTCTGGGGTCATTTTCACAAACTTGCCTCACTGCTCACGTCTCGCTCTCTCCGGGCTCTGTGGTCTGCAGAACGAGGTGTTTCCCGAGCCGCTGTTCACCTGGACCCGGGTGGGCGGCCGTCTGCTGGACGGCCGGCTGGAGCACCGCGGCCGGGAGTTGGTTCTGGAGCGCATCCCCGCCGAGCTCAACGGGTCCATGTTCCGCTGTACCGCCCAGAACCCGCTGGGGTCCACCGACACACACACCCGCCTCATCGTCTTCGGTGAGGCCGCTTTTAAAGCGCAACTGAAGTAGCGCACTACTAAAACATGAATCCATCCATTCAAAATCCACCTATTTAACAATGACTCATCACCCTCACGCCTGGTGGTTAAATATGCGGCCCCTTTAAAAGGTTTGTTAGCGTTTGTTAGGCTTTTGGAGCATTTGAATCCTGTATAATGCTTTGTGTCGTCTGCATCTTTTTTTTTGCAGAAAATCCCAGACTGAAGAAAGGAAGAAAGGCTTTCATCGGTAAAAAAAAACAAAAAACTGTTATTTTGTAACCATTCCCTGCATAGTATCATAAAAGGCACAATGTGTGTGTGTGTGCTTCATTTAAAACCGCCCCCCCCTATGACTCATTACGTTTTGTTTTTCAGCCAGGAACGAGGCGCACGGTCTCCGTTCTCCAGACATGACCTCGATGTTCCTCCTAACGCTGCTGCTGATCTTCACGGCCGACCTCACGTGACCCCAGGGGGCGCACATGTCTCCTGGCATGAGGATGGCTCCTCGCTACCGCTATGTAGACCCACCCAGACCCCTTGTGGTGACTCGCATAACTCACATATGGCCTCTTCCTTGGGGGTGGTGTATGGAGGAATGAATGGCCGCCATTAGAGGAAGCTTCTTTCCGTTACTGATTGAGGGACGAGGTGTTGGGGACGTTTAACTGCAAATTCATTAAGTTGGGGAAACCACCCAGATTTTTTTTATTTGTCGTCTTTCTCTTCTTAGACTTTTGAACAGAACAGCGGACATGTTAAAGGTTATGGCAGTGTACCTGCTGTATAGTGGTGCAGGGATGACATATTTTTGTAGGCCAATCCGGAAGTTAGCGTCGCCCTGGGTTCCCTTGACAACAAGCCAATGGGGTTTTTCCATTGGATTTTGGATTATTGCAGAAAATAAGCTCTGTGGCAAACAAAAGTTTATGATACTCACACGTGTTGTTAAGCAAGATCATATTCACCAATGAACACTACTTTTATGACGTTTGAAGCGTAAATACAATCGCCAGAAGTTTTTTAAGACACGTAAAAGCTTCAAAATTCACGAGTGGGGTATTTACTGACATATTTTATGTCATAGACCAAAACATGGCAATGTCTTAATCTGGTGTCACAGACATTATTTCAGGCATCGAACCAAAAACCCATTAAAAAACCTGTTGACTTTGAGACGAGGGAACCGGAAGTGCCAACATGCTAACAGATTTCCAGGTTTTAGGACCCATTCCTGCACCACTCTATTTGTTTTGATAAGCGCAAACGCAGTTCTAGACGCAATAGTTTTTAGACCACTGGCCGTTTTGATTGGTGTGTAAAAGGCAACATTGGTACATGCATGCAACAACATGAGAAGTGCTCATATCAGATTAATTTACCCTGAGCCTTCGAGTAGGAGCTGATAACTTACTATTAGTGGATTATTATTTTCATGATTTAAAGGTATAGTCAGTGATTCTGGGGAATGGGAGTGTTGATATTAGAAGTCAACACCAAAACAAATGTACCCCCCCCCCCCCCCCCCCATCTCTCGCCACTGTGCACAAACGCTCCCTGCTGCCCATTGGCTGGAAAGGCTCGGTCCGAGCCACTTTGGAAGGATCACTGACTATACCTTTAATTCTTACATCTCGTTTTCCAAACAGTTTGAGGTATCAACACAAAAAACATATTTTTTAAACCCTGAACTTTAAAAACATAAACAATAAAAGATCCCACCAGGAACATCCTTGCAAGCAATTAGCAACCAAAGCTTTGTGATTTATAAAAAGTAGGACATAAAATATAAATAGAGCTGGTTGATAACGTGACCAGAGGTCCAGGAGAGAAGGTTCTTCAACTTACTGAACTACAACTCCCAGGATTATTCAAGTATCCGCAGTATCTGTAGTTTACATTCATGTTGTACCTTACATTAGCAGACTTTACAACAAAAAGTAATAAATACAATCTTACTATCTCATGTCTCTTTTTAAGTGAAGGTGCACACACACACACACACACACACACACACACACACACACACACACACTACTGGGGCTGTGGATCTTTATTGTAAGCAGTAGTGGTTTTATTCACTTATTACTGGGAAACATTATTTTCACATATTTCACCCCTGCAGAGCCAAAAGCAAAAAAACAAAAGCCTGCTGAACTGCTAAACTTTCACATCTGACCAGAGTGGAAACTTTACTTCTCAGTAAACAATGGAAAAACCAAACTAAATGAAAGGAAAGATGTGCTTGGTGGTGGAGCAACGGAAAATAAACAAAACTAAAGAAAAAAGTTTTCATTTCATTTTCATGAAGCCGCTGTCCCCTTACTTGTTACAGGGATACTTAGTAAAACATACTTGAGTTTGAAAGAAATAAAAATAAAAAGTGACCAGTGGTCCATGATTGTTAAAAGGAAACTGGGGGAGGGTGGGGGGGGGCAGGGGTTGGGGTAGCAGTGACCCCCCCCTCCCCCTCCACAACATCAGTGCAATAGCTTCATCATCTCCCCTCGGACAGGAAAACATTTTGTTATACACAAAATAGATATTTTTGAAGGCCATTAGTTACATCACACCAGTGTACTTAGTTTTAAATATTTCTCACTTTACGGCTGATATGTACAATGTTCAGTTGTTAGTGTGTAGCTCTTTATCTACATATAATGTCTATACACAGTGTACACAGGCGTTAATACGCTATCATATAAACATGGCTGTACAAGTTAAATTAATCTCAATTAACTAACATCTATTTTTTTAGGAATACACAAACAGTGCTGTTGAAAATATACTTCACCTTATTCCTGTGTGCTGCTCAGTTTAATTTTAAAGTTTAAAGTTTAATCTCGGTTTTAGTTGGTTAAACTGAGCACACATGGGCTACCCAACGTTTTTTCTCTACACAGTAAAGCTTTTGGTTTGACCTTCCCTCGGTTCCCCTACCCATCCTCTGTTCCCTTATAGTGAGCAACACTCCCTGCCCACACACACACACACACACACACACACACACACACACACACACACACACACACACACACACACACACACACACACACACACACACACACACACACACACTACAAAAGTGTTAAGCCTTCAAGGAATAACAAAAGGCCTATACCTCTTAAAAAGGTAAAAAAAGAATATGTTTGCCGTTTTCTCCTCGCTCGCGGCCATCTACCGTGTGAATAGTGTCAGTTCCATCCACCTCTCTGGGTCATCACTGCCATCGCGGCGTCACCGCCACAGCGGGTCCACGGTCACCGTCGCCACGGGCAGCATTAGGAGTCGAGCAGCAGGCCGTCGTGGAGGTCGCTGAGGGGCAGCATGAGCTGCTGCTCGTAGTAGAGGCTCTTGGCGTAGTTGATCTCCTGGGAGATCTTCACCGCCAGGCTCTCGTTCTTGATGTGCACCTGGAGAACGGAGCAGAGACAAGGTCTGTGAAAAGCAACCGCAGGTAGCCTGGGGTAGCCCTGGCAGGCTCCCGACGGGGGCCAGGTTCACTGAAGTGTGCCTAAGAGCCTTTCATCTGCTGAAGAACTTATATTTAGTTATTTTATTCCTTTCTTAGGCCGTGTTCACACCTGGCGTTTTATTTGTTCTGCCAGCGCTCTTTCTACATTGTATTCCTATGTAGCAGAGCGCTTTTGGAAAACGGCCCCGGCGTTTTTTTAAACGCCACTCTCGGCGCTTTCTTCTCCCGCACCGAGCGTAAAAAAAAGTTGAAAAAAGTTCGACTGTCAGAAAAAAAGCGCCCGACGTCAGGCGCTTTTTTGACAGCTGATCAATCACAGTACGCCGCAAATCGCGCATCATCGAAACGAAGCTCCTGGACTATGATGCTCGGCACCTCGCTGCTGCCTTCCCCGAGTGATATCTGCACACACAAACGTGCAGGTACACGACTCTCCTCGTCGTCAGTTAGGGCCAATGCAAGCGCCAATCGCCTGTTTCTAGCCATTTAACAACGATGGGTAGCCTGGATACGTAGTAGGCGAGTAACGTCGGGGTCTAGAGTGGGTTCGTTGCTAGGCGATAGAAAAAACTCGCTCGCCGTTTTTAGGACAAAAAGCGCTGCCAGCTTTTTTTGTTGTTGAAAAAGCGGTCGGCTCAACTTTTCCCTATCACAAAAAACGCCAGGTGTGAACACGCCCTTAGGGCGTGTTCACACCTGGCGGGGTTTTTTTTCTGCCAGCGCTCTTTTTACATTGTATTCCTATGTAGCAGAGCGCTTCTGGAAAACACCCCCGGCGTTTTTTTAAATGCCTCTCTTGGCGCTTTTTTCTCCCGCACCGAGTGTAAAAAAAAGTTGAAAAAAGTTCAACTGTCAGAAAAAAAGCGCCTGATGTCAGGCACTTTTTTGACAGCTGACCAATCACAGTACGCCGCAAATCGCGCATCATCGAAACGAAGCTCCTGGACTATGATGGTCGGCACCTTGCTGCTGCCTTCCCCGAGTGATATCTGCACCCACAAACGTGCAGGTACATGATTCTCCTCGTCGTCAGTTAGGGCCAATGCAAGTGCCAATCGCCTGTTTCTTGCCATTTTGTAACAACGATGTAAGGGTAGCCTGGATACGTAGTAGGCGAGTAACGTCGGGGGTCTAGAGTGGGTTCGTTGCTAGGCGATAGAAAAAACGCTCTCGGCGCTTTTAGGACAAAAAGCGCTGCCAGCTTTTTTTTTTTGTTGAAAAAGCGGTCGGCTCAACTTTTCCCTATCACAAAAAACACCAGGTGTGAACACAGGCTTACAAACCTTTTTTTTAAGTTGTCTCACTTTTGTGCCATGTGAATGGATAAGTGTAAATCACTTGTACTCTCTATGGTAAATAAGTACAATCCTCAGAAGTGATAAACAAATTGTCTAGTTAGCATAGCGTGTGGCAGCCTAGAGCTAGACCTTTTTCTACATAATATCATATGAAATTTGAATCAGTGAGTAGCAACACCTTTCAACGGGACAACTTAAGACAAGTGAACTGCTGTCTCACAGCTAACAATAAAATCAAGAAGAAATTTAAGTTTGTATTTAATCTTTTAGTGAATAGCAGTTTTTCTTAACTTCCTTCGTAAGTCCAGGAGTTATGAAGATTTTTGCCCCGGTTGGGTTACCCCAACCTGCTTCTGTCTCATGTACCCCTCCCCACCCACACAGTTGTGGGGGTGTACAGTTGTGTTACAGAGGGCTGTATTATTTTTCACTACACCGGGAAGCACCTTTCCAAACACTCAGTATTAACAACACTCAGACGAACGACGCTCTACTTTGCGTGATGATGACATTATGCTACATTTTAAATGTAAGTATATCTCAGGGTGGGTGGCTTTATTTCTCTTCATGTGGTGCTTTTATCAGCTAAGGATTATGCGGATTTGCTTCAACTTGAGAACCATCAATGGACTGTTGAAAACAGTTGGTGGAGACGGCATGTTTGCTACTCGCACGCGATAGACACTTAGCGACAACAGGAGTCCAGTCAGGGACATTATTGCTATGGGTCTCTCTCTACTGGGAGAGTTGGTGGAGTGCGGGGGGGTTACCATCAGTCTTTGCTATGAGGCGAGAGAGATGGTTCCCAACCTTTTTTGGCCTGTGCTCCCATTTTTAGGGATCACAGGCAATTTTGTGCATCTGCTTAATCCACACACATCTTTTTAACCCAATCAACATCTGCCCGTAATATCACTGTCCCAGTGAGCATATGCGCATCGCACCACACACACTAAGTGTTACTTTGCTCGTAGCTACAAATCATTAGGCAGTCTGTTCCTATACACAGGACCTTTTACAAGACCGTCCAATCTGTTTTTGTTTTTGTATCGAAAATGTGCCATCAAAAAATATCGACAGCTTAAGCTGGGTACACACTGTAGGATAATTAGCCCAATTTTGTTCCTGATTTCACCCTTCCGACTCTGGTCAGCACAGCCCAATTTCTTTGATGGTTCTAACAGTTTTCTTCCAATCCATACACTGCGTACAGCCGAGTACGCAGTTTATGGATTGTCATTTGGGAAAGTCGATTGGGAGCCACACTGACCGGTAATCACAACAGAAGTCATGGCGGCAAAAGCGAAAGTGAGATGGATTTCCGAAAATGGAGGAGTCCAGCTCACGCTGCAGCATGTACAGTCCCTTTTCTTTTGTTGCCTTCCACACACTTAACGACCCAAACGGTTACATTCATCTTCATCTATCATCACGTTTTCTAAAATTGAAAAACGGATAATGCCTGTGCCAGGTTATTATAAGTCAACAATCCCCTGCGCCCCATAAGCATATGTTTGGGGTTCCAGGAGGGTTAGGGGGGGAAGGTCCTACCATGGGTTTCTGCTGGGAGGGTCCGGGGATGGCCACCCCGCTGCTGGTGCTGTCAGCCTTCTTGGTGAGCTGCACGTACACCTTGCCGTGGTCGCGGGACACCAGGCAGTGGTAGAGGTCGTCGTACTTCACCTCCAGGAAGATGGCTTCGCGGTCCACATAGTCGCCGGGCTTCAGGAAGTACACCACCTTGGAGGAGATGAGCACGCAGTACGTGTCCATGGGCTCCACCGCTACGAAGCTGGGGGGAGAGACATACATGTTCTCTGGTTAGTACCCGTGGCGAGTGTGGAGCCCAAAGCACACGGACCGGGTCAGGGTCAAGGACAAAGGTCATCCTTGAGCCGGTTACGCTGTTGCTACGGGAAACACTCCAAGGCTACTAGGGTTAAGGGGTTGTCGTGCGGAAGACTTACAACTCCAGGTGGATGTTGTCTGTGAGGTGGAAGAGCTGCTCCTGGCCGTTGGCCTGTGTCGCCGAGTAGCGTGGCAGGAGGCCCTGGGGTCCCTTGCAGCAGCGAGGCTTCCTCACACGCTGCACACCCAGCCTGGGGAACGCAAAAACAATAACACAAATGATAAACAACACACACAGACAGGTTGGGAATGCAGTCGGTTGTGTCATTACAGTAAAAAACACTTCCCTGTCATCTATGATAAAGAAAAGAAAACCCTAACACACGGGGCAGGATAGTGTAGTGGCTGGGGTTCCCAGGCGAAAGGTTTTGAGTTTGATTCCCCGGTGTCCGCATTCCTACCTTGTAGGCATCCTTGAGCAAGATGGCCCCAACCCCTACCTGCTCCTTAATGACATGGGCCTGTATTCACTGCAAGTTGCTTTAAAAGCATCTACTAAACAACTAAGTAGCAGTAAAACAGGAGGCAACACATTGTGGCAAGAGGCTATAAGGCTATAGCTTGGGAACCGGACGAATCTGCTGGCTCATGTTTTATTTGCTCTGGCAGATACGACTTGGCCCCCCTCCTGTTCAGACAGATTTCCAGCCGTCCAAACATAACCATTTATCTATTTGGTATCTATTTGGTTTGATATGATGACTGTACAGAGGAGCGCCGTTGAGGCATTTTTGTAAACAACCAAGATGGCTGCCGCTGATATGGAACGGTCTGGTAAATCTGCTATCGCTATGGACAGTATATTTTCACTGAAAGAAGAACAAACAACTGCACTGCTTTAGCTGATAAGAAAGATGTGTGTGCCGTACTTCTGATAGGATTTGGTAAAAGTGTAGTTCAGTTTAAGTCACACGTTTCGTTGCTCTGATTGGTTGTAGGTCTATCCAATTGCGTCCAGAGGCATTTTGGTCTGCGCCCGTTGGCATTGGTCTGGCGATGCCAGGCTAATAAGGCTATAGATACAGTATGATAGTCTACTCTAGTGGATGATGAAGATGGAGGACATGATTAAACATATTTACATGTCAACAACAGGCACCGGCTACCACACTGGAAAAAGCCCACAATTTGCGGTCACTGGCCCTGATCCTACCTATGAAGCGGGAGGACACGGACCCTTTTTTTGGTTTGACTCATTGGGACTTTGACTCAAGACCCCGAAATCCCAACGGCTCCTCGACCTTTGACCTGTACCTGTGGTTGCTGAGGCTGGCCATGTCACGGACCGTCTGGGCCGTCTCCGAGGCAAAGTCCAGCGCCCCGGCCACCGGCTTGGTTACCGTGCCGACCAGACCCTTCCCCAGGCCGGAGAAGAAGCCACTAACCCCCCCCTCCGTCTTCACCCCCTCCACCGTGGATGTTATGATGCTGGTCATCCCCCCGATGATGCCTGGGGGGGGGGGGGGGGGGGGGACAGAGAGACAGAGAGGATGGTTCATTGTTAAGACCAGTGGTTCTCCTCAGGACACGTGTGTCATTAGTCATTAAGTCATGATCCAAAATGTATTTACCAATATTGCAGTAATCAACAATGCCTTTATGTACTGTTAATAGTACGAGTTAATTCATGAGCTTCTTTCTAAAGATTAAGGTAATTTGCTTTGCGACCTGCCCTTGGTGACCCACCAGTTGAGAACAATGTGTAGAATTAAGTGGCATCTCTTGGCAGAAATGGAATATAATATTCATAAGTATGCTTTAATTGGTGTATAATCCCATGAAAATGAAAATAATGGGAAGCTCCCATCATGGGGAGCGGGTCTCCTACTGTATACAGGTGACTTTCCATATGTGTACATTGGTGAAACTATTGCAGACTTAAACAAAAAAACAAGTACACGAGTACTGGTTGAGATTTGGACCGTGTATTCAATTACCATTACCTACTGGCACCTTACAGCCCAGTACGGGCCACCGTAGCTTCTCCTACATCGTTGGAAAGGGAGGGGGGGGGGGGTATTCAGTTGGTCTGCAACCTCATCGCTAGATGCCACTAAATATTACACATTGTACCTTTAAAATGGTATGTTGAGTATACAGTAACATGTTTAGTTTACAGTAGTCATATAGGATATACAGTTTACAGCAGTAGTATAGTTTAAAGTAGCAACATCGAAGTATTAGTATCGTTTACAAATGAAATTGTGTACAGTAGTAGTAGTAGTAGTAGTAGTAGTAGTAAAGTTCAAAGCAAGTGTCTATTCGAGAGTAAATTGACTTTGAAACTTGGTCAGCTCATTCTCTCGGTGTCCCCAAACGGTATTTACCCAACGCCGCTACTAGGTTACAGAATTCATCAGTTTGGACGCAGCTATTTCCATCGCTGGAATTAATAAATAACTTTAATCCCTGAGGGAGGGGAGGGGGAGGGGGGGATTAAACTGACTTCATCTCTCCTAAGTGCGGGCCATGAATGGCATTGTGTTTATTATTATTACACATTAACCGAGAGTGATTAAAGTCTTAACGGTCAACACTAGGCTTGGTATCCAATCTAGTTATTCTCAATGTTATTATCATCAGTGAACCTGATGGCAGATACAGCCGGTGGGTCACTTCATCACAGTGACGTCAGGTCTGTTCAGTTAGGTAGAAGACAGGCTAGCAGGGGGGCTACAGGAGGATAGTGTAGTGGCTAGCGTGTTCGACTCCCAGGCAAAATGTTCTGGGTTCAAACCCCAATGTCCACATCCCCTTGAGCAAGACACCGTAACCCCTTGCTCCTTTAATGACATGCATCTGAATTTGCTGTAAGACTCTTTTGGATGAATGAATGAATAGTAAATGTACAGAGCACGCATGAATAAATGAATGATATCCTTGGAGATGAACTCTACCGTGAGCCAAGCCGTGGATCCCCGCCACCAGGTGTTCGCCGCTGGTGGCGCCATGGTAACGGATGTACTCTCGCTCGCTCTGGTGGCGGTTGTCCATGGTCTTACCCAGGCCATCGGACAGGGTCCCAGCAAACTGAGAGAGGGTGCGGAGAGAGAGAGAGAAGGTGAAAGGAGAGAGAGAGAGAGAGAACTTCATGTCCACAAAAGAAAACAGAGGCGCTAATTGGCTGATTTAGATGTTTGTTCATGTGTTCATTCAACCAATCAAAAGAGAGCTCACCTTAGCAGCGGAGTTGGAGACGCCATGCGTGACGTTGCGTATGAGCCCGCCCACGTTGCCGTACTTGATGAGCTCGGACATGCCCTCGGAGACGTCGTTCAGCAGCCCCATGGGGTTCCCCAGGAAGTCCACAGAACCCAGGATCTGAGCTGCCTGGCTGATCAGCTCCTGGGGGGGGGGGGGTATGGTGGGGGGGGTATGGTGGGCGAGGTCAGTGGGTTCCTCCAATAAAGTTGTCTTCTATGTTGTCTAAGATGCCATTTAGTATATAGGGCTTGTACATCAGAATGCATCATGGGATTTTTTTGTTGGCGATACGCCGCCATATTCAGAGGACTCAAGAGAGTTGTACTACTGTAAAATCCTAAATCAACGTAAATATACCGTAACCTCGGCTCATCAAAACGTTGTTTTGCCACGTCTCTCATGACAAACGCTGTGGCCGTTTCTGACACAAAAATGTCTCCCCATAATGACAAACCATTTCATGATTAATTACTAAACAATGACCCAAAAGGCATGACTAATAGCATAATAACTGTCACTCCATTCCTGAGGATCCATCAGACATCCTCCTATGCTTCCAAAATGGAGGCGGTCACTGCAATGTACAAGCCCTGTACAGGCCTTTTATATACTGCCTTGTAAGGTTAAAAAGCATTTTGTTGTGGACAACAAATGATTGGACAGTTTGACTAAACCAATCAGAGGCCCTCTGCATTGAATGTGGAGGTGGACTAAGATGTGAGATGTATGATGTATTTGGGTCACAGGTACCGATGTAGGTAGAAAACAACTCAGCGGAAAGCTTTTTGATACTTTTTATGATGCAAAGACTTGATATAGAAATATTGTTTTTACAATTATATAGGAGAATACAATTGCTCCCGATCTGTTGATTATTCAAAGGATGGCCATTGGACGAAAGTGTCCACCAAATGGCATACATATTTTGTATTATGAACGGACGTAGATGTGCTGTATGCAGTAGCAGCAGCGGCAGCAGCAGGCTGACCTCTCTGAAGTGCTTGAGGACATCGTTCAGGATAATGTCCTGCGTCTCATAGGGGTGCACCCTGGTGAACGGGTACATGTTGATCACCGCGTCCTCGAAGCGCACCAGCGGGATCCCCAGGGTGCTCTTCAGAGCCTGGGAGGGAGGAGGAGACAAACAAACAGACTCATCAAAAATGAGCCACGGGCTGAGAAGGTGTCCGGATTGAAATACAGCGCAGTGTGGCCTAAACCCGTATTACAGTTTGTTAGGGAAGTCGCTTTATGGTTTTGTGTAAATATTCCCCTTGTTGTCTATTGCCACGGCACGTTGCCACAGCAACTCGACTGCCGATAGCACAGCAGCCGTAACATAAACCTTTACGGAGGGACAACGAGAGGGCGGTGGGGAAACACGAGAACCCAGAAGGCTTCACACGTTCCTTATTGGTGATTTAAAACGGTCACGGCACAAAAAAAAGCAATTTGTGTATTCCTGAATTTCCCCTTCTGGGATAAACAAAGTACGGTCTTATCACGTTGATAACAAAATACTCCCATTTACCAACACATCATTTTGTTTAAAAATTCAGTGTGTGTGTGTGTGTGTGGGTCTCTGAGCGGAGGAAGGCCCTAGTTACCTTGAGGTCTGGGGGGAGCTTATGGGAGGTGAAGACACTCAGCTTGACCTGAGGGAGGCTGATCTTCAGGTTCTCAAAGTAGTAGCGCTTGGGGGCCGACACGTCCTCACTGGGCCTCTCATACACGTTCTCATCCAGCTTCTCCAGCTCTGCATTAGGGACAGACAAGAGGACAACGTTCATACTCCCTTTGTGTATGGACAAGTACTGTTGAGCTAATTACTGTTTATACGTTTTCAGTGTCAAACGTTTCTCACAAAAAAGTTGAAATTGAGAAATCCATGAACAGTCAAACAAGTTGAAAACACAAAGTACATACGAAGGTCTTGTTTTCAATCACCATAAGATGGTTCCCACCTTGATACCAAAATTAATCCTAACATTCAAGAAACAATACACACACACACACACACACACACATATATATAAATAAATACTGAAATAGGTGTACCTGCTTCCGTTTGTCCATAACCAAAGAAGCTGAGTAGTTTGAGCAGGAGTTTCTCCTCTATGATGACGGTAAAGTGCCGGGCAGTGATCATAAGATGCTGTGGAAAAACATAAGATAAAACTTTATTTAAAGTCATCACTCGATAGCTTTCCTTATTGGCACGTGTTTAGACTCATTGTAAAGGTTAGCACTCCATTTTTATTTAATTTAGTCATTAAGCTAGACACTTTTTTCTAAAGCAACTTGGTTGATAGTTGCTTAAGTTAAAACTTAACTTTTTTTTGTTTTGTGGAACTTGTCTCCAAAGTATACTAAAAAAAAACATGACACAGTCAGCTTATATTTAGCAAAATAAAAGCCCCATGACAGGTATTTTGTCAGTTGGTGATTCCACTCTATTCTAGTCTCTGCGGTTACCTTGAAGAGGTCGGTGAGCATGAGCTCGCTGGGTACTTTGACAGCGTTGATCTGCAGGGTGGGGCTGGTGTCTACAGCGGTGTCCTCGCTGCAGGTGGGGGTCACACACAGAGTGACTGGCTGGGTGGTGCCAAGCAGCTGGTTGTCAACCTGACAAAACAAACGCACCAAAAATGACATATAATAATACATGTAATTCACAATGGTATGCCCCTCACCCCCACATACACAATATATTGCAGGAGTTCCTTGGATGTCATGAAGGAGATGAGGTTTTGTTAACCAATAAATTAATCTTCCACTTTCCAAAAAGGACCATAATGTTGTCATTTTGACGCTATTATTGGAGATTCCTTCGGGCTTTAACGTTTGTGTGCACAGTTTGTCTTGTATAGAGTTGTGTAAAAGTCATCCATTCTACAGGGGAGGATAGTCTAGTGGCTAGGGTGTTCAACTCCCAAAACCAAAGGTTCTGGGTTCGATCCCCAATGGCTGCAGTCTACCTGTAGGCATCCTTGAACGATCCAAGGTCACCTCTGCCTTTTAACAGTTCCGAATCAATGTGCTACACATCCAACATTAAAAACAATGGTCAAATAAAACTATCTACCATGTGTTTCTTTGACAATGCCAAAACAATATGCTCAAAGCGCTGTGGAAGAATATTTTAGAGAAGAATAAAAAGCGATGATATTACAGATGAAAGTAAGATTGTCGGCAATTGGAAGTGGAATAAACCACTCTGCGACGTCCCGTTATTGGAAAATAATAAAGCAACCTTGGTTTACGTATAGTCTGTTGTTATCACAATGGATAATATGAACGTTGAATATGCCCATATGACTCATACATGAATCATACCTTGAGTCCATGAATCACTGTACAAGTTATAACAGTTAAATTGTATGAATGGTAAAAAAATTTAATAAAAAAGCGCTATAGCGCTATAGAGTTGTAGATCTATAGAAAACTTAATATGGGGACAGCATAATAACAGCTTCTGTCACCACACTCCTACACACATTTACCTCCCTCGACACACACACAGAACACAAGAATTTAATGAACTTCAATCTTTGTTTCCATTCAAAACAGCGGCCCTGAAGAGCCCAAGCTGACCTACTGCTCTTTAGAAATGTGGAGGAGGTATGTACTTGGCATTCATGCTGCATATAAACTATAAGAACGGTAGGCTTCATTCATGTCTTGTTTCAACATGTCAGTAAAGTGACAAGGTATTCACCGATAAAAAAAAATCAAGAAAGATGCAAACATTCTCTTTTGGTGAGTAGCAGTTTTTCTTAACTTAATGAGTCCAATCTTAAGAAAAAAATCAACTCCAGATCAGACTTGGCCTGGTCCATAGGATGATTCACAGCACTGTTCCCAGCGACATGACTCGCAATTTACCCTGTGTTGGTGATGTACACGACCACAACACCACGTCTGGCATCGCCAATGTGCGTCTGCGCAGATGTAGGACCAACATAGAAAGGGAAACCTTTCAGTTTTTGGGGGACAGACAGACAGCCTCTGCAGCTCAAACCCACGACAACCCTGATCAGGTTCAACAGCAAAGTAAAAGAACGGCTGAAGAATAGAGTGCCCACATAAATCACCATTCAATGCTTTGGTCTACAATCAATCACCATGAAAGGCTTGTGTCATGTTCTTTAGTCAACAGCCAATCACCATGCAAGGCTTAGGTCATGTGCTTCGGTCAACAGCCAATCACCATGAAAAGCTTGGGTCAGGTGACACTACTAGTGCTACTGACCTGTATGGTCTGGATGCTGAGCTCCAGCACCTCGTTGCTGGCCGTGCGGGTGAAGTGGACGTCGATGCCAGTCAGCGTGGTGAACACCAGCTCCTCCGGGAGCTTGTTGATCAGAGACACACCCAGGCCCTCCTCCAGGTTCACCAGCACCTGGGTGACATAGGGCTCGTACATCAGAATGCATCATGGGATTTTTGGTTGGCGACACGCCGCCATATTGAGAGGACTCAAGAGAGTTGTAGTACTGTAAAATGCTAAATCAACGTAAATATACCGTAACCTAGGCTAATGAAAGCTTGACTTTTTCTTCATTCTATTTATGTTGTCCACACTCTGGATCTCCCTCCTCAATCAAATCTGTGACTCCACCTCTCTCCTCTCTTTCAAAAAATACAATGCTTTTAATATTCAACTGTCCGCACCTCTCTGTCCTGTCTTTCTGCCCTTTCATTTATATGCTTTTAAATGTTTACATTTTATTGATATTTTACTTAATGTAACCTTTTATTAATATTTAGTTTTTATTCCTGTATTATGTCTTGTTGTGTCAAGTGTCTTTGAGTGTCTACAAAAGCCATATAAAGCTATACATATAAAATGTATTATTATTATTATTATTATTATTATTATTATTATTAATACATTTTTTCTTTACATTTAGTAATTTATATGTAGTATTTTTGGTGGTTTTATCCAAAGCGATTTATAAGTGTGGCTGAAAACAACAACACCTGGACAGAGAGCAGAATCAGAATCAGAAAGTTGAGGTTAGTAGAATTAGCTGTTGTGTTTTTATTATTAGTGTATAATAGTTATATCTGAAAATACAGTGCGGTGTCAGATCTTCAGATGTCTTTTGAAGACAGAGAGGGATTCAGCTAGAGCTGCAAGGTTTAGTCAATTCATCGATTAGTAAATTAACAGAAAATTAATCAAATCCAATTTTTAGAAAGGATTAATCATTTAGGTCATTTAACAAGAAAAAATACCAAACATTTGCTGCTTGATGCTTCAGAAATTCAAATGTTCCCATCGTTCATGGATCATTATAAAATAAATGCTTTCGTTTTTCTTGCCTGCTTGTCAGATAAAGCAAGCCAATTTTAGACATCACTCTGGTAAATGTGATGGCATTTGCTATTATTTATGACATTTTCTAGACTAAATGATTAATCGTTAGATTAATTGACGATGAAAATAACCGTTAGTTGCAGCCCTAAATTCAGCAGACAATCTTACAGATAAATCTGGACTATGATGCCTTGAACATGGTGGCGCCTCATCAAACTCCACCTGGAGTTCATAACACTTTGGACAAGAACAGGCAGGCGGACTCTCGAGCAGCTGACACATCACACGTAAGAGACCTATTTGTGTCATCATGTCATTAAGCCCTGACGGTGCTACAGGACACCTCTCCGCTACCATGGTGATCTATTGGCACAGCCTCTAGTTACCTCCAGCTCCTGCTCCATCTTCTTGTTCTTCTTTAAGTCATCCTTGGAGCTGTCCACCTCCAGGCTGGGGGAGGTGCGCACCATTCTGCGCTGGTTGAAGTCACTTATCTGGCAGACAGACAGACAGACGGGCCGGGGAGGTCAGAGGAGATGGTGGAACAGTAATGACGGCGTGTATGGAGCGAGACAGCGAAGCAACACCAGAACTAGTCTCATTAAAATCACATCTTTTCCCATGCAAGTTAAACTCCAAGAAGTTTCTTTGCCATTTTAGTGCTTAAAAACAACGGGTGATCTATTATATTCTACCGCGCTAATGGTTTTATTAAGGCCATTGATGAGGCATAGTCATTTCTCTAATACTATACATACATCTAATATATAGGTCTGAAAACTTGTAATGTATAAGAGAGATTTCAGTGTGTTATTTTTAATAACTTTGCAAACATTTCTACAATCATGACACAGCGAAAAAGCTTTGTCATTATGGGTTATTGTGTTCCGACTGATGGCCAAAAATGCACATTTAATCAATTTTTATTTGAATCTACAAAAGCATAAAGTGAAGGACGCTGAAGACTTTCTGTAGCTACTGTCACATATTCCTTCTATTGTGTACTCCTTCTATTCCCATCGGTTCCCATCGGCTCTCTCCCTCTCACCTGCAGCACTCTCGTGGGTCCGTCAGGGAGGACCTGGACCGACAGCACCCCGGATCCGGGCCTCATCTTCTGGTTGATGAACTGCTGCTCGGGCCCCGGCGCCATCAGGCCCGAGTCCGGACCAAGCACCACCACCGCTCCGTCATACAGACCCCCGACCCCACCCTGAGCCTGGTGGTGGTGGGTGGAGTAATGTGGATAGAGGGATGGATGATAAAACACAGGACAATGTGACGGTTGCGATGAGACAGTTGGTTATTAAGGGGTTAAAGGGAAACTACATAAAATTAGTCATTCTGTGAGTTGGCTGCTATCTACAGGTTATAAAGCATAAACTGTGGAACACATGGATGGGTTCTGTCAAAACAAACTGATAGTTATATAATAATGAAATCATTACTTAATAAAATATTATATTAATAATATATTCATAAATATATAAAAAACAAATATTTGACCAATTGTAAAATACTGGTAAAGCATCATTTTCATTGATGAATGTGTACCGGCTGGCATCCTTAAAACTGTATGAATCAGGACAATATCATTTTGTAAATACTGAACACAAGAAGAGTGAGTGAGTTTTCCCGGTAAGAGACCTCACCTGCACCACCAGCCGGGGGAGACCGCAGGTGAGCATCCCAGAGCTGAAGTGCCATGTCTGGGTCGTGCTGCGCCGGGTGTCTGGCCTCCGTAGCATCAACGGCTCATAGCTAGACGGTGGGTGGATGGGGGGGTCACAGATGTTAGACATGTTCTTTAATGTTTTATAAACACTCTCTAAAGTTTCCTTTATTTATATGTATATAGATATATAATCATTTAACTAATAAATGAATAAACTTTAATATTTGTTCAATAATCGTAATATAACATGAATTGACAATGTAATAAAAACTTGAACTGTGTATCTTTATATGATATAATTATTCATTTATTTACCAATCCTTATAAAATGACCATTATATCCCTACCGAATACAGAATTCAGCACTCAGTTCCCCCCACCCAGCTAGCATTTAGAATCAAGATGGAACCAAGATGGCCGCTAGGTGAATAAGACCATACCTGTTATCTGTGACGGCGGCCAGGCCAGCGATGTCCAGCACCAGGGAGGAGTCGAGCGGTCGCGGCTGGGCCGGCTTGCTCTGCGGCGGGGAGGAGCCCTCGTGACACAGCATCCCCGTCCCCGTCATCCTCCACAGCTGGGAGCGCTTGCCTGGCTCCTGGGGGAGAGAACGCAACCGGATGTCAGTGTTGGTAGATGGAAAGGCAGCACACGGGGGCCGCTAAATAAAGAACCTGAGGTAGCAAATGCTGAACACTGGGCTGCCAAATACAGAACCCAGGGCAGCCAAATACAGAAACCAGGGGCTGCCAAATACCGAATCCAGGGGCTGCCAATTACAGAACCCAGGGGCTGCCAAATATAGAAACCAGGGGCTGCCAAATACAGAACCCAGAGGCTGGCAAAATCACAACCCAGGGCCTACCAAATACACAACCTAGGGGCTACCAAATATATAACACAGGGGCTACCAAATACACAACCCAGGGGCTACCAAATACACAAACCAGGGGCTACCAAATACAGAATCCAGGGGCTGCCAAATACGGAACCCAGGGGCTGCCGAATACAGAACCCAGGGGCTACCATATACAATCCAGGGGCTACCATATACAATCCAGGGGCTACCATATACAATCCAGGGGCTACCAAATGCACAACCCAGGGGCTACCATATATACAACCCAGGGGCTACCATATATACAACCCAGGGGCTACCAAATACACAACCCAGGGGCTACCAAATACACAACCCAGGGGCTACCAAATACACAACCCAGGGGCTACCAAATACACAACCCAGGGGCTACCAAATACACAACCCAGGGGCTACCAAATACACAACCCAGGGGCTACCAAATGCACAACCCAGGGGCTACCATATATAATCCAGGGGCTACCAAATGCACAACCCAGGGGCTACCATATATACAACCCAGGGGCTACCATATATACAACCCAGGGGCTACCAAATACACAACCCAGGGGCTACCAAATACACAACCCAGGGGCTACCAAATACACAACCCAGGGGCTACCAAATACACAACCCAGGGGCTACCAAATACACAACCCAGGGGCTACCAAATACACAACCCAAGAAATGCAGACACTGGATGTTTGAAATCCACAGCCAAGTAAAAGGCTGTGGAATGGACTTATTTATTATTTACGAGACTGGCTGTATGTATTATTTAGGAGACTGGCTGTATTTAAAAGACATCCACCATACCTTCTTCTTGAGGATGACCCTCTGAGTCTTGGTCTCCACGTCCAGAACCAGCTCAGAGCCGCTCACCTGGTGCTTCGTACCTGGTCTCTTACCAGCATCCCTGGAAACACACACAGAATAACCCCACTAAATACCCTTCATTATTCATCAACTGCCACTTTTTTAATCCCTGGTCAATTTTCCAAAGCACTACTTACAGAAGGCAGAATCCATTAAATCTGACAGTATCCACCCCCTGCTTTTAGAATTTAAGTTCCTGCCCTCTGGTTCCTGACTCAGACAACCATTCAAAACCAGTCAAAGCTAACAGATATACATCTTTAATAGACTCTGCCACTTCATTGCTCAATTCTGTAAAGTACGAGTAGCATCAGTACCTTCACCTTCTCTCGGTGAGAGAAGGTGAATCTAATTATTCTCTTCCATCACAAATAAGTCTGGCAAAGCACCACACAGGTCTCAATGACGCGCTACACCACCACGTACTGCGAGGTGAATGTGAACGAGGCGGCGATGTAGATGAAGTTCTCGTAGTAGAGCTTGTTGTACTCCCGGAAGAAGTTCATGTCGGCCGTGACCTCGGAGGAGCCCGCCCCCTTGGCGATGAGCGCCAGGTAGGGCGGCAGCGTGGGCTCGTCGCAGGCGTAGTCCATCACGGCGCCCGCCTTCACCTCCGTGTGGAGCCGCATGTCCACCACGCCGTGCTGCCAGAACTGGATCGGCACCTGGGAGCGAGGCACAGATGTGGTAGAACATTATTCACATGCGTGCTATGGTGTCTGTGTATCAATTGTTTTAGATTATAGTTTAGGGTGGCAGTTTCCAAACTGTGGGTCCATTTCTAGGTCACGGCAGGGGACAAAGTGGATTGGCGAAATGAATATTAAACCATTTTTTTATCAACTTTTTATTGAGAAAAGTACATATAAGAAATATTATACACCATTCCATTCCCCCCCCCATAGCACACACATACACATACAAAGTAAGCTTGCAGAAATAATTAGGTATTCACAGAGTATCTGTGAGTTCACAGAGTTTGTTTCTGTAGGGATTATTATTATTATTATTATTAGGTATTCACAGAGTATCTGTGGCCGCACATTTGTATCTTTTTTTTCTAATTTGGCGACCACATAGGTACGCGGACAGGATATATTATAATAAAGTGGACAGGATATTTTATAACACGGACAGGATATATTATATTACGCGGACAGGATATATTATAATAACATGGACAGGGTGTGTGTGTGTTGAATAGCTTGGGGACACTTCTCTCGTCGCCCCCCCCAGTGACGTGCCCCTGGAAAAGGGCGGTCGCTGTGCTCGGCGGTGCATGTGTGTGTGACTGTGAATCCCTTTCGAGACTGCATGCAGTCCTAGTATTATAATTATTATTTTAAAACATTTATATTTTATTATCTGTATGCTTCAGACTGTCTTTTTTTTTTTTTCTTTCTGCATAGCTCTTAAACCGCACTCATAATATACTACCCTACCACCTTGATGGAACGCTTAGTATATCTAGGTGTCTATAGCGCAGATGTGTGCAACAGTGTTGTGTACCTCTGAGATGTTGTCTATGCGGAAGGGCGGTGGCAGCTGCTCTGTGTCACAGAAGCAGATCTGGTAGGTGGCTCCCTTCAGCGTGATCTCCACCCGCAGGAAGAAACAGTTCCCCATCGTGTCCCTGCCGAACAAACCTTTATTTAAAGTCAACGCACTCAACCACGATTGTCAACCCTATTGGCATTGCCACCCGAGTGACTTGGAACAATTGAAGGTGAAGGTTAGTGTTTCATTTGAATTGAATGAGCCAATTATCCAAAGCAAGTGATTCATGTCATTAAAGAGGGGTAGGGGTAGAGTTAGCGCATCTTGCTCAAGGTAGACTGTGGACATTGGGGATTGAACCCAGTACATCACATTATCCAATAGCTTTGTAATGATAATGATAATGATATATTTTAAAGTGTATTAATCCCATGGGAAAATTCATTCTCTGCATTTAACCCACAAAGTGGGCTGCCTGCCACCAGGCAGTTGTAATGCCCTTGCCTTGGGCATGGCAGGAGTGTTAACTTGCATGTCTTGTGTTGTGCTCCTACCTCATGTTGACGTGGAAGGACTTGGGCTTGTTGACCTCGAAGCCCCCCGACCAGGTGCAGTTGGGCGTGTCCATGAGACGCACACACAGCAGCTGGTCGTAGTCGTTCCTCGGCCAATGGAAAACCACGCTGGAGCCCGGCAGTGTGGAGATGTAGCCCTCTGGGTTGGTGGTGCCCTGGAACCAATGACAATCCACGAATGATGGGTTGGTGTTTTTGAGGTAGAGTACATAGCCAGTATATAGTTTTTGTATTTTGACTTTACATGAAGTTTGGGGCCGGGGAAGATCAGCGGACCGTTTTTTTTATTACCGCTATGCATTTTGCAAATATTCAACGTCAAGAAAAGTCTAAATGATTAAGGTCTAACTTATAATCAGTTCATTTAAAATGAACTGACCTTTATAATACAAAATTGGAAATTTGACTTAATTATAATAATGCCCTGTACTTTCTGCTGTGACACCCTCATTTCCTGTCTGACAAAGTATGATGATTCATTCATAATAAAGTACATGATATCTCTGATATCTTTGCCATCTTTGCTGATAATCCTTGGACTTGGATATTGTAGACTGGGCATGGACATTGGAGACTGCTTTTAACATGCACTTGTTGGTTGTTACTGTACTGTAACACTGTAACCTTGTAGCCTGCAAACAAAGTTTCCTAACGGAAAAAAAAAGGTTGAATTTGAATTTAATTGCCATGTTGGCTCACCTTCCCCCTGGCAAACTCTCTCTGGGAGAAGGCCAGCTTGTGTCTGGAGCGGTTGTCCAGCAGGTAGCGAGGGGCAAAGGTCACAATGTGGGTGTCCCTGTAGCGCCCTTTCCCTTTGCGTACGTTGATGCCTGTGCCACCCAGACAGCACACATGTTGAGATGGAGAACAACACTTAAATGTTATAGCAGACCCAAAGACACACATTTGTCCGGTCCGGAAATCACTACTAACTAAATGTATATATTCAAACAGTAAACAATACAATGATCTATCATTATCTATTAACTATCTAGTCATTTAGCAGTGAGGCTTTTATCCAAAGCGACTTACAGTGAATTCATATACATGTCACTAAGGAGCTCGTGGGGATTAGGGGCGTTTGGCTCAAGTAGGCTTATAGGTTAGGCTGCGGACATCGGGGATCAAACCCAGTACTTTTCAGCTGGGAGTCAAACACCTTAGTCACTATGCTATCCTGCGACTTGAACCCTGCATCTCATACCAGGGATTGGGTTTGTTTGGGTAAATGTGAACACAGCGACCACCCCACTTAATATATTGCTCTTAAATTAATAAATTAATGAATATATTAATTAATGAATTAATGAATTATAACATTTGATGCCATAATTCTCTTGTGACTTTGCCTGCCAAATGACTGCTGATGAAATGTAGCTATCTAGCTAACTCTGGGTCAGTCAATGACAGTCCATTGTCCCTGTTAAATAAACAAATACGATAAAATAAATAACACTGTGTGGAAAGGAAACACACTAAACGGCCATAGACGGACACGCTATGTGGCCACGGGTCCAAAACCTCTAATGATCAGACGGTATCGAGTGGAAGATTACCTATGTTGTAGATGAGCCCAGGGCGGTTGCTACTCTGGATGACCTTGACGGCCCTCACCCCGCTGCCCCCGTCCAGGGAGAAGCGCTGGCACCAGCCTGGAACCCCGTCCGGGTGGATGCCCCGGCCCACGCGCATGGTACACCTTGTGGGGGGGAGAGAGAGAGAGAGAGAGAGAGAGAGAGAGAGAGAAAAATGCGTATATATATATATATATATAAAATATACTTTTAGAGGATGACACAAAAAGTGTGTCTTTTCCCCAGGAGTACTACATGAAATTAAACAAAACCAATATCTCCAATTCATTAATCAAGACATCCCCAAGTTTTAACAGCTCATTAATAATAATAATAATAATAATAATAATAATAATAATAATAATAATGAATAACCCTCTCTGCGCTACGATGCCCCAAGGTAAAGTCTAGCGTGTTAAATTTTTTTGACCGCTGTCGCAGTGTCTGACAACTCCTATGACGTGTACACAGACGTTGATGAATTAAACATTGACCTTTCTCCGCACCAAGTCACGGCGAGATTTTATGATGCAACATGAAAGCACTGTGAAAGACAACAATGTTGTGTAGTCTGATCCCGGCATTAGAGAAGCAGTTCCTATGACTGTGTGGGAAGACGACCGTACACTGTAGTCGTGTGCAGGGTGGCGTGTACACCTACATGGCGGGCTGCTCCTTGTCGGTGTAGCAGAACAGCAGGGGGCTGAGGCTCCTGGCCAACTCGTGCTCCTCAAATTGACCGGCCGCATCTGCCTTACCGTTGTCCTGCCGGAAGATCAGCGGGAGACCTGGCCAGCAGAGGACAAACAAACACAAACAAATGAAGAAACAAAAGAGTTGCCTAGAAAACGATGAGGCGTCGTACACAGGTTTACCCGAGTTAGGCCAGAGGTGAACGGATCTCACTGCTACACCCGACTACACGGGTAATAACTTGATCTACATAATGTTAATATGATAAATCAACGACGAAAACGACAACCGTTAGTCGCCGTTCATTGGTTCCTTACCGGTTTTGTTGATCAGCCAGTAGGGAGCGGAGATGAGTATCTTGAGGGCTCCCTGGGCACGCAGCACGATGCGGATGGTGAGGCAGAGCAGGCGCTTGTTAGCGTCATACAGCCTCATGCGCACCACGTAGTTCTGCGTACCTGGCGGGATCAGCAGCTCCTTGCACACCGGGAAGTTCTCCAGCAGCACCCCTGGACAGGCATGGGACCATATGAAAATGTCATGTCATGATTATGCCTGCCAAAATAATAACATTCATTCAAAATATTTAAAAAAAATGTAAATCTAAATATGCTTAAAACTCTCAAAATGGCACTGAAACTTACTAGAATTACTTTATCTTACATTTTGTTAGGAAACAAATATTTTTGTTACACAGATAGGACACTATCTATGCAACAAATATTTTTGTTACACAGATAGGACACTATCTATGCGTGTTTATTGCTGAGGACCCAAGGAAGTGCAGTGTCGCGTGCATGCTCTAGAGATCCATGGGACATATTTATTAGTAATGCGTTACTACCGCCACACTGTGTCATGTATTGAGAGGGGACCCCTATTAACTGTTACACCACCGAACGGCATGCTGGGTACAGCTCACTCTCTGTCGCTCACTACAGTACATTCAAGGACAGATGAAGAAAGAGACCAGAGAGACCGGAGATGTTACATTGTAGCAAAGTCCTGTAAGCGACGCTTTTGTTCCAGGAAATAGCCTGGCCCGAAAACGTGCCGAACAGGCACGTTGTGAATGGGCACTGCACTAGTAACACATACGACTGACCGAGCTCCAGGTTCTGGGATGTGTCTGCGGCGTGTAGCACGGCCTCCTTGCCGGGCTTCAGCGAGCCCCTGATGGCGCTGCCCTTGATGTAGTAGTTGAGGTCGCAGGGCAGCAGGTTGGCCAGCACCATGGTGGGCAGCAGGTAGATGGTGTGGCCCGGCTGCCGGTAGATCTCCTTAGCCCCGCCTCCCCCCGGCACCGACGACGACGCGGCCCGCTTGGCCGGCTGCTGCTCGGGGTAGTCCTCCTTCTTGATCACCACGCAGAACCTGGAGCAGAAGAAGAAGTAGGTTATTAAGAGAAGAAGAATAGATTAGATTAATAAGGAGTGGAGAGTAGAATAGACTAGATTAATAATAGAAGACGGGTATATTAGATTGGATTAGATTAGATTAATAATTGAAGAGTATATTAGATTAGATTAATAACAGAAGAGTATATTAATAATACGATTAGATAAGATACATTTAATTGATTGCAGAAATGTTGGTATCACAAAAGAAAGTGCAGGAGAGTAGAAGTACGATAAGAATTAAAGAGATCAAAATACAAGACACAAATAAACAAACACAAACAAGAATGTGCAAAGAAATATACCGAAGAATCTAGGTCTAAAATCTATATACACTATTTTTACTATCAAATAAAATGGAACGGTCTATGCAGGAATATATCGATACATACTGTTTGTGAGGGATTTGAAAACAGTCAATTCCCTTTTATCTACGCAAGTACACAGGGTTACAACGAGATACCATAATACACTAGCGAGGTACTATGTCAGGTCTAACTTTACTGTGAAATCTGGAGCTGAAGGGTTGTTAGAAGTAGAGGGGTTAGGGGTTGTAAAAACTAGAGGGAGCTGAAGGATTGTTAAAAGCAGTAAGAAGAAAAGTAGTTGAAAGTAAAAGGATGCTGAAGAGTAGTTAAAAGTAGAGGGAGGGCAGAAAATGATTGTTAAAAGTAGAGGGAAAGAACAAGTTAAAAGTATAGGATGCTGAAGGATTGTTAAAAGTAGAGGGAGGGCAAAAACGGAAAATAGAAATAAGAGAATAGAGGGGAAAGTTGTAAGTAGGGCTGGGCAATATATCAATATTATATTGATATTGTGATATAAGACTACATATCGTCTTAGATTTTGGATATCATAATATCTTGATATGGCATAAGTGTTGTCTTTTATTTCATAAGTAATTCAATACTTTCATAAGTATTTCATTCATACAGGTGTATATACAAAAACAGGCTTTACCATGTGGTTATTGTATATAGACTATTTATTTATTTAATTACCAGAAAACATGCTATATCGTGATATACAGTATATCGTTATCAAGATATTAAAGGACCTATATCGGGATAGAAGATGTCGGCCATATTGCCCCGCCCTATCTGTGAGCAGAGCGAGGAAGACATTTCTCATCTCAACCCCGGCGGCCACCTGAAGTTGTGCTTGAGCTGGTCCTCAAAGTTGGCCGACTGGCACTCCCTCTTGCTGCTGCTGACCTCCCCGGTCCTCTCCACACTGGTCCAGTGGATGGGGACCTTGCAGAAAAACAGTCCCAGGCCTTTAGGACGCGCCTGCAGCCGCCACGACATCAGATGCAGGGGAATGGGGGTGGCCTGGCCTGGGAGGATGGGGGGCAGCACCACGGGCTCTGCGGACACACACGCACACCTCCAAGTCAGGATAATCCATACTTTTCAGTTATTTTTCTTCATTGACAATATCCCCCCCATCCCCAAAACAACCGAAGATTACCGCATTTGATTTTTACATAATTAAAAAACTGACTTCAGATTAACAGGTATTCACATGATTCACTCAGTCTGTATTATAAAATCACACACCAAAACATCTGTGGCACTATTAGCACATACTACATATCTTAATGGACAGCACCCCCCCTCCCACCCACACACACACCCCGATCTGAGTCTTACTGTCGGGGGCGGAGGGGCTGTCCAGGCGTAGCTCCATGGGAACCTCGAGGCGGTTGCGGACCATGAGGGCAGAGCGCACTGTGATCACCTTCCTGGCGCTGCCCTCCATGGTGATGGAGAAGACGACCCGCACAGGGGGGAGCGCGGAGAACTGGAGGGGGAGGAGAGAGAGGTCAAAGGTCATGGCACAGTGCCACTCGAGATTCTATTTTTTAAATAAGCTCATGTAAGCTTGACCTAGTTTAAAAGGAAAACCAAACCTCTTGCTAGAGCTAGTCCCCACCCATGATCCGATTTAAAAAAAAAAAAAAAATATATATATATATATATATATATATATATATATATAAAAAAATTTTTTTTTGTGTTTAAAATGTTTTTAATTCAAATTAAAATCAAGAAAATGTTGATGTGTTCTTGCTGACTTCTGGACACTTTAGATTTTGCCATCTCCACTAGCTCCAATCAGATTTGGGGGGGGGGGGGGGGGGGCGTAATAACTGGTAACGCACACAATAGCATGTGGTTAACCCATAGAGGGCAATTTGAGTCCATATTATCTTATCTTACATTTTTAAAACTTTGTGCATTTAAGTCATGAGTTGGACCAGGGTCAATCCATAGCACTACTATGTAACCCACTACATCACGATTAGTATAGTATAGTATTATAGATATTCTGTTTTATTTAGTTATTATCTTAGTACATAGTTATTTTATATATTCTGACTTACGTAGACATGTGGATGAATGATGTTGGTCCTGCTAATGGGACTGCCAACCTATGGAAATAAAAACATAACAATAATACTCTTCAAGATTAATATGCAGGTTTCAACACATTCAACGTAGTCTCACATATCAGATTTGAGATTAACATCTAAAGTCTGATGGCAGACAAGCTCAAATCTGGGTGAACTTGGGCTGTGGGCGGGATCTGTAGGTCGCGTGTTACATTGAATGGGTCTCTACTGGAAACAACCTGACTGGCGGAGCCACAACAAACGTGATGAGGCTGAACATTATCATGATCTTTGGAAGAATATATCCGTAAGAAAACAGGAAACACTGCGTAACTCCGCTCCTTGCACTTCCTGGTTTCCAGGTCGAACTTCTAGATTCGAGATTACATTTAACGCAACGTAATGTAAATGAGTATGTGCGATAGTGGTCATCCATGTGCAGGTAGGCTTCTTGCTTTAGGATGCCTACAGACAGGCTGCGGATGTCGGGGTTGGAACCAAGATCGTTTTGGCCGCTGAGGTGGTCTCACCGTGTTGGAAGGGTTGTTGCGGTCGGGGGCGGCGTAGCGGAAGAACACGCCCACCTTGTCCACAGACACGGGCTTGACCTGCTCCCAACCTGCCACGCGTACCAGCAGCTGGTGCAGCTTCAGCTCATGAGTGTGTCTGAGGGGGCATGCACAAACATGTACACACGCACCAGACGTACACACACACACAGATTCATGTATTTAGTTTAAAATCACAATTTTCTTAAAATATTATGTTATGTATGTATACAGAATACAATACCAATACTTTATTTAATACTTTCAATACTTTTACTTTACTTAATACTTTACCAATCCATAATAATAATAATAACAATAATAATAAGCCGCAATGAGAGGAGTTCATGGTGTTAAAAACACTAGTAGCGTACCTGTGACGGAGCTTCTCCCGGGCCTCGAACTCAAAGGGTATCTCCTCCCCAGGCAGGACCTCTCTCCATTGGCTGATGTTGTGTGTGTCATCGGAGCCCGACCCGTGCACGTCAGCGATGGAGTCAGCGCTGCTGCTGTGAGACAGCGCCACTCTGGGGTGGAGCAGGGAAAATCAAATGGATGTACTTACACACCTTTATCCAAAGTGACTTGTGGTGAATTCAGATGCATGTCATTAAGGAGCAGGTAGGGGTTCGGGCGTGTGGCTCAAGGATGCCTACAGGAAGTTTTGCGGACACTGGGGTTCAAACCCGGTATCTTTTGGCTGCGAGTCCAACACCCTAACTAATAGAGTATCCTGTTGTTGTTCAGAATCAGAAGCAGTATTATTTTATTTTGTATGCTAGTATATTTGCACATACAAGGAAAGTGAGTTGGTTAAGTTGGTGAATAATAAGACATAAAGCAACACAATATAAGAAAATTAATAAACAAAACATTGAACAAGACAAATTAAAAATAAAACATGAATTAACAATATTTATATACCAAGTTATTAAGAACTATAAATGATGTAGGCTGTGAAAGCCTTATAGGCAATGAGAGGGCTAGAGGCTATGAAATGGGTATGAGCGTTTACACCTTAGTTAGAATAAATAGAAATATATATATAGATTTACGTGCGTGTATGTATATACATTTGTATTGCACATGTTTATTTTACCCGGGAGATAAGGAACATCAGTGCATTGTGTGTGTGTGTGTGTGTATGTGTGTGTGTGTGTGTGTGTGTGTTTTCATTGAACCTTAAATTATGTTTGTCAAGGAATGTATGGATCCACTTTGAGCGTCACAATACAGTACTGGCCCAGCACTGGCACTGTCGGTTAAGTTCTGGCTATTTGGATACACTCCTCTTGTTTCAGGTCACTGTGTGGAGGGGAGATGATAGTCTTCCATTCCTTGCTGCCAGTTGAAGTGACTCACCTGGTAGGGGTGGTGGTGAGGGTGGCGAACCACATGGTGCATCCCGTCCGGTTACGCAGGGCGTAGGGCACGAAGGGCTGCCTCCTCTTGCACGCCTTCACGTCTGCTGGGAATTAATGTGTCGGAAAAATCAATCACTCCAAGAGAAACCGAGGAAGGGCTGGTTATTAGTCCTCATGTTGTGTTACCATTACTCGTGGTATACTGTAGTTTGACCACGTTTTATCGTTGAGTTTTATGATTGTTCACTGTGATAAACTACCAATTTGGGGGTCCACAGAATCACTGGGTGGATACATATAAAATAGTGGTATAGCAGCAAAAAAAGTGATGTTTTTTTTTTAATAAAGACTAAATCCTTTTTTTTATTACTATTATGTACTTTTTTTTAATACCATGATATTACTATCTATATAGCTGAAATAATATGTGTAATACATGGTTAATATGAGTTTGGCATAATTATTGAGAAAAAAACAAGCAAACAAATATTTGTATAAAGACATTATTTTGTTGAATTCAATTCTGACTGCTGCTCAACCTGGTGCAAGTGTGCCATGTACATTTAATATCATCTGTGTTTTGAGGTGAATTCATACATCAGTACAAGAGGTGTATAGGAGACGAGACACACATGTAAAGGGGAAAGCTGTACATAGTATTCTACCAGTTAGATTCAAAAAGAAAATTAGAAATGGATAGCCAGACAGAGGTTAATGAAAGGAAAGAGGCTATGTAAGGAGACACACAAATAATAAACCAGCATACAAACACAAACACACATATTAGCAGAAACCAAGTAGTAATGTGTAATCCAAAATACATGCCAATTATCAACTATAAAAATACCATAAAAGACCTGTTGGTGTGGGAATGCAGATGCTACCCCACTGACTTAATCCTATAAATTATACAATCCTAGTATCCAAAAGGCTCAAGTTACCTCAAAAGCCTTTGAATACATACTGACTTTAAGTCTGTACTTGCCAACTGACTCAAATCACACAAAATGAATGTTAAAAACGTTCAGATTTACTGAATAAGATACCGATAAACTCAGAGCACCGTCCTACTTTACTGCCTACCGTTATCTCAAACTGTCACGGGAGCGGTTGATAGGAATTCCTACAGAATCTCTAATCTCCAAGTCGAAACTACTGACCCCTACCCTATCCAGAAAAACTAAACGAAAAACACAAAAACGAAATCCGACAAATAAGATACAAAAAATTAAAATGACATAAACATGAATGATTTAAAAGCTATGTTCACTGCGAGCCCTGGCCTTCTGTAGTACCTCTGGAGAGAATCTGCTGCTCCAAGCAGGTGAGGCTGGCAGTGCTCCTAGTTCTAAGGTAGGCCAGAGGAAGACCTGACAGCAGAGAGAGACAGTCATGTACAGAGACACGGGTTAGGAACAGACAGGAGAGGACCAGAGAGAGGACAGTCATCCACAGGGAGGAGACAAGTTAGGAACACACAGGAGAGGACCAGAGAGAGGACAGACATCCACAGGGAGGAGACAAGTTAGGAACACACAGGAGAGGACCAGAGAGAGGACAGACATCCACAGGGATGAGACAAGTTAGGAACACCCAGGAGAGGACCAGAGAGAGGACAGACATCCACAGGGAGGAGACAAGTTAGGAACACACAGGAGAGGACCAGAGAGAGGACAGACATCCACAGGGAGGAGACAAGTTAGGAACACCCAGGAGAGGACCAGAGAGAGGACAGTCATCCACAGGGATGAGACAAGTTAGGAACACCCAGGAGAGGACCAGAGAGAGGACAGTCATCCACAGGGAGGAGACAAGTTAGGAACACACAGGAGAGGACCAGAGAGAGGACAGTCATCCACAGGGAGGAGACAAGTTAGGAACACACAGGAGAGGACCAGAGAGAGGACAGTCATCCACAGGGAGGAGACAAGTTAGGAACACACAGGAGAGGACCAGAGAGAGGACAGACATCCACAGGGAGGAGACAAGTTAGGAACACACAGGAGAGGACCAGAGAGAGGACAGTCATCCACAGGGAGGAGACAAGTTAGGAACACACAGGAGAGGACCAGAGAGGACAGTCATCCAAAGGAAGGAGATGAGTTAGGAACACACAGGAGAGGACCAGAGAGAGGACAGTCATCCACAGGGAGGAGACAAGTTAGGAACACACAGGAGAGGACCAGAGAGAAGACAGTCATGTACAGGGAGGAGAGGAGTTAGGAACACACAGTAGAGGACCAGAGAGAAGAAAGACATCCACAGGGAGGAGACGAGTTAGGAACAGACAGGAGAGGACCACAGAGAGGACAGTCATCCACAGGGAGGAGCTGAGAAAGAAGAGAGAGCTTAGATAGCACGAAGCTATCAAGCAAATGTTTTTATTTGTAATATACTGTATGCCACTTGGTGGACGCTTTCATTCAAAAACGTCTTACAACACCACAAGTGTATACATTCTGAGCATGGGTGGCCCCAATGGGAATCGAACCGCTAACCCTGGCAGTGCTAATACCATGCTCTACCAGTTGGGTTAGGGTTAGCATCCGCATTAGCAGATGAGTTTTTCAGGGTTTGATCAATTCTATGATGCTAACCTGGTTCATAGTTGGTACAGTGAGGATGGTATCGACAGTGAGTTTGTTGCTATAATGTAGCATTTTCTACTACTGATTTTTGTTATCAGTTTAGAACGACACGTGAGCATGCGAGTTAGTGACATCATCTAGAGACAGGACCAATCAAGACACAAGGAAGTGACAACACCGTGCAACATAATTGGAGAAGACATGACATGAACCCTGTGCCTGTGTGATGATGTGCATGAGGTGAAGCTGTGTCTGGAGGTGCTTGAGGTGAGAGAAGGGGTGTGAAGAGACTCACTCTGGCCCAGGCTGGGTGGGTCGACGGAGGAGCCCATCCACGGCATAGCGGGGGGAGCCTGGGCCGCCTGCTCCTCCTCCTTGCAGTAGTCGGCAAGCCAGGAGCTCTTTGTGGTACGGTACTGTTCTGTAAGAACCACATAGAAACAATATATTAAGATCATAAATATCATGAATATATCATGTAGCCTAGCCAAATGGCAATACTATTTTAAATGTGGCTCATGTTTTTGGCTTTACATGTAAGCTACTCCTGCATGCCAATAGTCGTTTAGAATTAGTTAGTATGAATCCTAATGTGGGGTGTTTTCTGAAGGTCTATCTATGGCCTACCCAGCAGGACAGAAGTGATGTTGATGTCTAGTCTGTGCTTGGCACGGACAGCCATCTTGAGGCGTGGGGGGTGGAGGCGACCAGCAGCCTGCTGCTGCCATGTCAGGAAGCACGGCCAGGGCTCGATGAAAGGCTCCCAGCCTGTTTCATTCAAACACAAACAGTTCCCAGTTACATGCATAGCATAGCAATAATGACTTGGTAACTAGCTATAATTAACAGTTTTTTATCTTTATCTTTTTTTCTATTATCAATTTACTAATACATTATTTTCAACATATATGGTGTATAAGATAAGATAGTACTTTAATCATCCCAGATAGGAAATGTGGGATGGTTTTAAGTAGTTTACTAAGCATATATATTATGAATGTATGACTGATAATCAAAATGTGTGATTATGTTATGTTGAAAGCTTAGTTTGGCGTTACCTGACAGCTCTCTGTTGTAGTAGTCTCCAGACAGGGTGAAGCTGGCGTTTCCTTCCTGGCTGGATCCGATCCGTTGCAACACATACAACCCTGTCATCAACAAGGACATCAAGTAAAAGTAGGATCTTTAAACAGAAATGTCAACCAAATGATGTATATATGTACAGTATATGCATAAATTATTTTTTTTACATTATGAATATACATAAGTTCATATGAAGTCCGTAGTCGGGAGTATTTGGACAACTCAACTAAGAACAAGCGATATATTCTAAACAACATTATGAGTTTTTGGCGGTGACCAGCAACAGGACTCAAGCCAGCTGGCGGTGGGTCTCCACTCACGGGAGAAGGTGAGCTCCGCCAAGGGGATGTCACAGTCCAGACAGTCGTCGATGAAGCAGATACACACACTCTCTGCCTTGACCTCCACGCCCTGACAGCGGTGCCGAGTGGCTGGCCGAGTCCGGGTCGCCAGGTCCGGTCCTGCCGCGGCTCCACGCTATCTCCGCCTCTGCATTCTCCAGCAGCCAGGTGGCCGCCTGGTCCAGTTGACCTGTTGAGGGGGAAACCAATCAGAAACACATCTCTCTCTCTCTTTCTCTCGCTCTGGGTTGCTGGACACAATGTGGATTAGGGTTGTGCCGATAGACGATATCATCGTCCATCGTGATTGGCTGACCGACATCACGATGTAGCGCAACCATCGTGATGCCACGCCCCCCTCCCTGTCAAACACAAACCAATCCTAGTCTCCTCTATAGCCTAAAAACTTGGATTGCTCTGTAAATTATATTGAGAATATAACTAATGCATATGCTCTTTCAAATAACCTGCAACCCAGGGGTCGGGAACCTGAGGCTCCTTTGCTGACTGAGTAGGCTCTCCGACGATGCTGAGCTTTTTACCACCTTCCTAAAACGAATGATCATGTCAATGCATGGCATGATGTCAAATGCATTTCTAAATTAGTTATATAACTTGATCTAATACAGGGTAATTTAACCTCAGTCGGATCCGCAACTTCTCACGTAAATGTAATGGTCAACAGCGCAGCCGCGTTTCACAAAAATCGCACACGCATTGATCTCCAGCAGCTTCACATCCGAACTCCTGTTTTAGAGAATTTATTGAGCTCACCACCTTCTTCAAATTCACAGTCCACCCACACAAGTGCGCCCTGATTGAATCCCTTTGGTCATGAATCCCCGCTATTTATTTTGGAGAATTAAGACGTTGCTGTCCTGAGCGTCCCATCAGCTGGAGAGAATCGCGCAGCTTGCGAGTGTAGCACAAATGGACCGAAAAAAAAAAAAAAAAAACCTTCAAGCTCCGAATTCTTGGCCATGATGTCAAATTGAATGAAAGAATGAAGGTGCTTCTGTTAACACACATTTATTAAAACACAGAAGTCGTACCCTTTTTACCAACCAACGCCATTGCATCAACGACTTTTTTTTTCTTTCTTTTTTTTTGTCTTACGTGCAACATATTGAAAAGCCCGGATGAGTAGGCCTAGGCTAATGAGTAGGGTTAGTACAATAACTGTATAGTTATTGTACTAACTAACTGTTTTTTATGGGTTTATTTTTGGCACACAAAAGGTCCGGCGGAGAGAGAAGTCCGGTGGGTCGGCGCTGGAAAGAGCGCGCGGCGCTTTGTGTGTCCACTGAATGACTTCACAATGTATAGTTTTTAAGTAGAAAAATATATATATTTATAGTAAAAAGTATTATCGTAAAAAGTGGTCAAAACGACGATATCATCATCAATCACGATGTTTTATGGTAATCATCGACGAGTGCCAATTTAGCGGACATCGCCCAACCCTAATGTGGATAAAGTACTTCTCACAAAACTCTGCCTGCATGCAGCCTTTGGAAAATCGGCTTTCTCCATCAAAGCAATACAAAAATGGAACTCAATCCCCATCTTATAGACTCCACATCTCTGACCTGTTTTAAGTCCCTATTGAAGGTCTGGCTTAAGAATTCAGTCTTGTAATCTGTAATTGCCTTTGTGTTGATGGATGCATCACAACCCGGGGACCACAGATAGCGTAAAGTGAAGAACTAGCGTGAAGCTAATTCTGGTGCAATTGTGAATTGTGCATGGTCCCTGACAAACAAACAATAAACTAAATATTTTGGGTATCAAAATGACTACTTTCTTACATGTCAGTAAAAGTTATCCACCATTAACAGTAAAAGTACAACACAGTCTACCGCCATGATAGAATTACTGGTAAAGTACTCAAGTACTTCCCACCCCAAACCTAATTCTGATTAGATTAAATTAATGTAGGCTCCAGGCGTCTCTCACCTTTACAGAACACCAGGGCTCTCTTGCAGTCTTCCTTCCTGAAGCCAAGGTCCTGCAGGTGGCCCAGCTGGCCCTCTGTAGATCATGCATACATAATATAAAATATACAAACATAAAGTACATATAAATTAAAGCTGACTGAAAACCGCTATAAAAGGAAATCAACAGAGGCTACCGACTTGACGCAACTGTATCTGTAGTAATAGTAAGTTGCAGTAATAGTATCTGTATTAGTGTTAACAGGGTAAAAAATTACAGAGTGGATAAATCTACCAGTCAAGCAATTGTTTTATTATGTAACCCTGCATTTTTGTACCTGCCAAATGGTCAAATCTATCCGCCATTGGCTGGTGGCAGGTGTTAATTTTTTAACCCTGAGTTAATACAGACAAGGCTGGATGGGCGAGCTAGTGTATATTTTAGAGTGAGGAACAGACACACCGTCACACACCGTCTCTCAATGAAAACCCAGCAGTGAGTTTTGACGTAACCAACACTGCGCACACAGCTCAATGCGCCCTCTTCAAGTAACCTCTTAAAGGAACTGTACCCAGCAGGGCTTCCGTCTTGGCCTTGAAGCTGTCCTTCTGTGAGAGCACCGGCCCCGGGCCGGCGGTGGGGGCTGAGGTGGGGTCGTCTGGGGCCGTGGCACCGGTGGGGATGGACCTGGCAATGGCGAGGAAGAGCTCGATGTCGTTGTAAGACAGCCTGATGTCCAGGGCGGGAAACTGGATCTGTTGGGGTGAATCAGAGCGTTTAACATGCGGGGTGAAGCACAACCAGGAAATGCCATCTGCATTTAAAAACTGACGTTAATAATGGGACTTTCAGCTGGATATTTAGAGTGCATCCATTTCATTTACTGTTTAGTCATTTAGCAGACGCTTTGATCAAAAGTGACTTATAATTATTATATTTATGAAACCAGTCATTAATAAGCATGTAGAGGTTAGGCATCTTGCTCAAGGATGCCTACAGGTTAGGCTGCGGACATTGATGTTCGAACCCAGAACCTTTCGGCTGGGAGTCAAACTCACTAATCAGTCCACTAGCTAACGATCTATGTCAGTATGTCAGTAGGTATCAATGTCAAGGCTCAGTATGTCAGTAAGTATCAATGTCAAGGCTGACAGATAACGTGTGAGGTGTTTCTATATAGGCAAGTGGCTCAATTCATGGTACCAGTGGGCGGTGTGAGCAAGTGAGTGAAAGACAGAAAACAAAAAATATTAAAAACAGAATAAAAATCAAGAAAGACAGAAGCAGTAGTAGTAGTGAGAGTCCTCCAACGCTGACCTCCAGAAGTGGGGGGAAGTCCTCCATGTTGAAGGCGTCCAGCAGGCCGGAGCTGCTCTGGTAGGTGGGGCTGCCGCACAGCTCCACCTGCACGTTGACCGGGTCGATGATGGACAGCGCCGTCTCCTGCTCGCTGCCAAGGCAACAGGAAAACACCTGGGGTTGGGACATCACACACGTTGTCATTACATCATGATCATAGTAAACAACACTGGTGTTTAGAGCGAATGAGAGATTCAATTTAAAATATCTCTAAACCTTTTCAACTACTCTTTTACATTTGATTGATTTAATCAATTGCCTGTAGGGCTGAAACAGACTGACAAACAGACTTTGTTAATTTATTGAGCATTTCATATGAATGTATATATTTTGTATTATTATTATTATTATTATTATTTATTTTTATAATGGGGGAAAACATTATGCTATACATGTTACATTAAACCTTCCTGCCAACAAATACATATATATACTCTTTTCTTTTATTAATCAATTCATCATTTAGTCTATAACTGTCTGTTAAACAATATGCAGGGTGCAAAATTAACTTTTTTGTCCACCGGCTAGTGAATGTTCAAATTTGACCAGCCACTCAATAGATGACCATTGTTCTTTTTGCTGGTGAGTAAAGCCAATCTACCAAGCCAATTTGTTCGCCCTGAAATTGTGTTCGTTAAAGGGGAAAGTTCACTCACCTCTATCCCAGCAAGACTGCCAGAGAAGGGGCGGTCCAGCAGGCGAGGTTTGTAGGTCAGGACGGTGGTGCCTTTCAGTATGATGGCGTTGGTGTCCAGACAGGAGGAGTCCTCCACCACCACAAACTCTGTGCCTGGAGATGGAGGAAACGCATCCATGTAGAAACACAACAAACCACTTGGACTTCTGGGATACAGTCACACAGGATGAGAGCTGCGGGATATTAATATTATAGGATGTAGTAATACCTATAATATTATGTAGCTTTATGATTTGGAATGGATATGGAATATAGAATCTAGTTCTAGACAGACACTTATCTGAAGCGACTTACGTGAATTTCTTTATTTTAAATACATACATAGACTATACATCTTAAATAAAGAAGTTTGAACTGTTTAGAGGTAGATGCAACTGTAAACTTTGGTTTATGGTCATTTATGGTATTCGTTAAATGTCCACATTTAACAACCTATAAAGAGTGTAACTGTCACTATAACTAATCTTGTCGTGTCTCCTTCGTAATTCTCGTTTCTCACCTGTGATGTTGATCTTGACCTCCAGGTGGTGGTCTTGGTTGATCTGAACGGTGGATCTCTTGGTGACCACTCCGCTCTTGACAGTCTTGGGAACAAAGGCCGCGGCACCCGGGTCGCTGCCAGAGCTGGGCCAGCGCTGGCGGGGTGCAGGGCCCCCGGTGGCGGTGGGGGCAACGGGGGGCCACTTCTCAGGGGGCGTGTGGAGGAAGTCCCGGACCAGCTGCAGCCAATCGAAGATGAGGAAGACACGCAGGTTGTTGAGGACCATGGTGAAGCAGGACGAGTCCCGTGTGGACCTGATAGAGGACAGGAGGGGGGGTTGGTTGACAGGAGGAGTTGGTTAATTGGTTTATACAATTATGAGACGATCATTTGTAACTTTTTGTGCATTTAAGTCGCAATGTGGACCAGGATCAATCCAACTACTAATTGAATCCAACTACGTAACCCACTACATCACTTTTGATCCAAAATAAGTTTTCTTATAGGGTTTAGTTTTCCTTTAAAGGGTGAATTCAAGTTTATAGTAAATTATAGAATAATACCATATAGAACTAGACATGTCAAAATGTGCATTTTCTGTGGTTGCATGAGCCTCCTTGATCGGGCGGCCCAGCTGTGCATTTCAAGTTGACATAAAGTTGACAATAATAGACCCCCCTATGGGCGAAGTGGTACCAAACATTTTGGAGACATGTTTACCGGGAATACAAAATAATAATCATAACTACCTGTAGTGGAGCTCCAACTGCAGCGTGGCCCGGTTGGCCCCAGCCTTGGAGGGCTGGAGAACGCAGCCGAAGACATTCCTCTTGGCCCTGCTTCTGTCCTCACCACCACCAGCCCCACCCCCACCGCCGCCACCACCACCACTACCAACTCCACCACTACCACCTCCGCCACCACCACCCCTGCCCTGCGCCCGGCCCGGCCCAGGGAAGCGTGCGTCGGGCTCGGAGAACCTTGTGTCGTACGCAAGCAGGGAGTGGGACACCAGGTTGATGGACCGGGAGCCATTGGAGTAGCTCTCGTACAGCAGCTTGGACTTCATGAAGTCAAACCTGAGGAGCGAGAGCGAGGGGGGAGGTAAGGGAGAGAGAGAGAGAGAGAGAGACAGAGAGAGACAAAGATGGGGACGGTCCGGTTTGAAGATTGTGTTAGTGGTGAAGTGGGAGATTGAAGCAGGAAAATGTTTCGTTTCCCAATAAGTCATATTGCCAACACATTTCAACCTTTTGGTGTGATGCAGGATTTAAACAGGACAGATCTCTTTATATGATGGCCAGGAACCATTTTGATCTGAAACTTCTTCCGTTACCTGAAAAATGACAATGTGCGTGGACATACCTGGCAAGAGAGCGCTTGTGTCCAGTGGCTATGGGTTTCTCCACCAGCTCCAGACTCACATCCATCATGTCTATCAGGAAGGAGAGGGTGGTGTACACATCCCCACTCAGCACAGTCTGGCGGGCGGACGCACACAGACGGACAGTCAGGGATACAACCAAAGATGCCCTGAAGAGTCTACTCTACTACTGTAGCCTACTGCTGCTACTACTGTAGCCTACGGTTGTGTGGCCCAAGAGTAGGCTGCTATAAAATAAAATATTAAATAAAAAGCAGCAAATCGTGAAAGTTGTGATTCTGTGCTGCTGAATGCAGCGCTAATTGCAAACATGCTCGCGTTTGTGCAGGTGTGCATTTGTGTGTTTCCCCTCACGTAGGTGCTGGGGTCCTGCAGGTTGTAGGGCCGTAGGAACTCCTCAATGGGCTCCCCCAGGTTGTTCTCCAGCAGACCTCGGATCAGCTGGTAGTGCTCCAGGTCCAGGGAGCAGTGGACCGACGACAGGCTGCCATGGATGGACATGTCTGGGACCGCGTGGCTCAGCTCCCTGGAAGAAGCATAATCATACGAACACACACACACACACGCACACGCACATGCGCACGCACACACACACACACACACACACACACACACACACACACACACACACACACGTAATAAACACAACCATGGACAGGCACACAAACACGGACACACACACACCCACACACACACACACACACACAGAATCAACTGTCAGGTTAGGTATTAAAGTCAAAGTGAATGTAAATCATAATTAACCATATTGACCAATAGTACAATAAGCAGCGCAACAACGTTTCCGGATGCAACCGCATCCGTGTGACGCAAGTCTTCTTGAGCGCACACTCGTAAACGAACTCGACGGCCGATAAAGGCATATCTTTTTTCGAAGAGCTTACTTGTCGAGGTTGCGCTCCACTTTGAGCTTGAGGCGGCAGCTCTCCTTCAGCATGTTGCCCCCCGTGCGCCGCACGGCGTAGGAGGGGAAGAGCAGGTCGGAGGAGGAGGCGTCCGGTTTGGGGGGCTTTCCGCTGGGCCCCTGGCAGGGCTGGTTGGGCTGGCCAGTCTGGCTGGGGAGGCCGGCCTGGCCGGGCTGGCTGGGGTGGCCGGCCTGGCTGGGGAGGCGCTCCGCAGCGAAGATGTCCAGCTCCTGGAGATCCAGCGCCAGGCAGTCCAGCAGGCACACGTGGTTCTCTGAAATATCAATCGAATCCAACTTTATTTATACAGCGCCTTTCGGGCAATGAAATTGTATTTATATAGTGCTTTTTGGGAAATCAAAACTTGAGTTATACAGTACGTGTTTAATTGAGCAAAGCCCCAGAAGGGAGTCCTTACCTGGGCTGCTCCACCCGAGCCCATCAAAGGCTGTGGCGGATGGGCAGGGCGGGGGCCTGCCCAGGGTGAATCCTGAGGGAGAGGTGACGGAGGTGGAGGGCGTGGTGGTGGGAGTTGGGATGGTGGAGGGGCAGGTCCTCGGCTCTCTGTCCCCCGCGCTGCCGCTGCCTCCTGAGCTGGGCGGCTGTGAGCTCTGGACATTCTCCTGCAGGGAGCGATGGGGGAAGGACGGGTGGAGTTAGAGAACAGCCGAGGGATGGAGGGTTCCACATCACAATGAGCATCAGCCAATGATGATTATCACTTCTATTTCATTTCTTCTATTTCTGCTTTCAGCACCTGGATCTCCATCACATGCATGTGCAGGTCGAGTGTTTATATCAACAAAGTCACTCGTGACAGGGGTGACGTAGGCCCCGCCCCAGTACTTAGGGTACGCTCACCCGCGGAAGTGACCTCTTGAAATCTTCTTGTGTGGAAGCAAACGCTGGAGTCTTTCAAACCAAATGGTTGGAGCTGCGATTTTTCTCGCCCTCTTATAAGACTGCGATTTGTCTACATGACTTTCTATCATGATCGTTAAGTACATTTCTTTTAACACCGTTATGAGTGGGCACGCTCTGCGGCAACAACTAGGCTAGTGCTACCTATTATGGGGAATCGTTTGGGTGCTTTCGCCTTCTAGCGATCCAAAATTATAGCGCTACCTTCAAAAAAATGTTTTTTGATTAAACGCTTTCGCGGTCTCGCGGGCTTATTTTGTTTGAGGATTGATCGTGTGTTTTCCGTGACATTTTCCTACAATTGAGTTAAACTTCAAGCGAATACCGCTTTGGTGTCGAAGTGCTTAGTTGACGTTTATAGTATTTTTTGGCGTTTTCGCCGGCTAGTGAGCTGGTTTCAGTTAACAGTAGGCTATTCCTATAAACTAGACGGCGCGTGAGCGGCGGTGCGCTCTTTATTTGCGCATATTTATTTTGCCTAACTGGTTTGATAGCCTCCCGGATTTCTTTTTGGCTGTTAGTAGTATAGGCCAGCCATTAAGTTATTTGCGCATATTTTAGGAGAGCGGCTGTTCGCTCCTTATTTGCGCATATTTATTTTGCCTAATTGGTTTGATAGCCTCCCAGATTTTGGTTGGTTGTTGGTAGTATAAGCCACCCATTAAGTTGTGACTTAAGCCATCTATTGTTTGAGCCATGTTTATGATTTGTGTGAATTGCCGGGCCCCTCTGGAGCCGGAGGATGGCCACGATAAGTGTCCAAACTGTCTGGGCATGGAACACTTAAGGCAGGGGTTGACAGAACAGGCTTGCATGGACTGCAGTTGCCTGAGCGTAGTCGCACGGGTTGCGAGGATAGACCAACTAGAGAGGGAGTTGAACCCCCAACCACCCCCTGCAAAGAGCCACTTAGGATCCCCAAAAGCGCGGAAACGCAGGGCGGACACATGGGAGGTCCCCGCTAAGAGGAGGCGCAAACTCCCAAAGCCAGAGCCTTTAAACCAAAAGGTAGACACCCTGGCTTCAGAGTTCGCTCAGATTAAGGCGATGCTCCTTAATCTACAGCCGCTAGGACCACAGCCTGCTGGCGATTACCCAGCAGCTGCTTCAAGATCTTCATCAGAGCAGCCCCCTGTGCTGTCCCCAGCTGGGGATGCCCGAGAGGAGTATGTGCTCTCTATCAGGGCCTCGGAGAACCTAGCGACAGTTGATGAGTGGGCGGAGGATCAAGGAGATGTGGAGTCTGATGGCTCTTATACCCGAGATGTTTCCGGACACACCTCACTGTGGGGCTCAGTTGCTAGCCAAACATCAGCAATCAAACCCGCTGTAAAGATGGCGCTGGCACGCCTGGGCTTAGATGCAGCACCAGCGCAAGAAAGTGTGCAGAGTGCCTTTTTCAAGCAGGCCCCTTCTACCTCGTCTTTTGGCGTTCCTCCCTCAGCTCCCTTCATTGAGGAATTACAGAGATGCTGGGCAGACCCCAAACGTTTCTCCCATCTCCCCAGTGACTGCAGGACCCTGGCTAGTATGCAGGATGCAGCCAGTCATGGCCTGGACCGCATGCCCTGTATAGAGCCGGCACTGGCTGCCCTTATCCTCTCACCTGAGGAGGCATTAAGGCCGGACACACGTCCCCGGCCACAGTGTCGTTTGACTGATGAGCTCATTGGGAAGAGCTATGACTCTGCAGCGTGGGTTGCGCACATAGGTAACTCCATGTCGCACCTCATACTGTCCCTATCACAGACCCTCCAGTCCTCTGGAGCAGACCAGTCGGTGGAAGTACTGAGTGAGGCCTCACTGAAGGCATTTCCATATATGGCAAGGGAGCTAGGGAGACTAATGTCGTCGGGTAATGCTCCTCAGCCAACAACATGGCCCACTGCACAGGTGTCAAGGCCAGAGCGGTTTCGCCAGCCAGCTGACAACCGATTTTCTTGCAGGGAACCACGCACACCTGAGTATCGCCCCTTTCGCAGTCGGAGGGGGCAAGGAGGTAGGTGGTGACGTCTACAGTACGGCGGTCGGACGCTTCACCAGAAAACAGCTTGAATACTGGGAAGCAACAACAGCAGACCCCTGGGTGGTGTCAACTCTGTCAAAAGGGTACACCATCCAGTTCAAACACCGACCGCCAAGGTTTCAAGGGGTCAAAATTACTGTGATGAAGGACCAGGGCAAGGCTCTGGCCTTACGCCAAGAGGTCCGGGCCCTCCTGGAAAAGGAGGCCATCGAGCAACTAGGGCCACCATCACAAAACAGTGGGTTCTATTCCACATATTTTTTAATTCCGAAGAAGGGGGGTGGACTTTGCCCCATACTGGATCTAAGGCCGTTGAACAGCCACCTAAAGGTATTCAAATTCCATATGCTTCACACAGCAGAGGTATTACAGGGTGTCAAGCAAGATGTCTGGTTTACAACCATAGACCTGAAAGATGCATATTTCCATATCCCAATTGCACCTCACCACAGACAATTCCTCCGCTTCGCCTTTGAAGGGAGGTCTTACCAGTTCCGGGTCCTGCCGTTCGGGATCTCTCTGGCCCCCCGGACCTTCACGAGATTTGTGGCAGCAGCCCTGGCTCCACTTCAAGGCAGAGGTATGCGCATCCTTCTGTACCTAGACGATTGGCTTATCTGTTCCCAGACAAGGGCAGAGGCATTAAGGGACTCAGCCCTGCTGGTAGCTCATGTTACCAAGCTAGGGCTCACAGTAAATTTCGGGAAGAGCTCCCTAATCCCCAGCCAGCAGACTGTGTTCATTGGAATCAAGCTCAGACGATGAGGGAAACCCCATCTCAGAGGCGGGTAGACGAGATTCTCCTCTGCATAGTACGATTCAGGAGAGGCAGGGCTCTGACACTCAGATCCTTCCAGGCGCTGCTGGGCATGCTTACGGCAGCTTCCTCCGTAATACCCCTGGGCCTCCTTTCATTGAGGTCTCTCCAAATATGGATGAACAGGTTAGGGTTGCATCCAAAACATCACAGGGACAAGCTGGTAACGGTTACCACCAGTTTCCTAAGAGGGTTACAGCCATGGAAGAAGACGCATCCCTGGCCGGATGGGGGGCTGTGTGGCAGTGCAGGACTGCCCAAGGCGCATGGGACCCGCGGCAGGCGGAACAACACATAAATGTGTTGGAGCTACGGGCAGTCGCTCTTGCCCTCAAGCATTTCCTGCCAGTCCTAGCAGGTCAGGCTTTGTCCAAGCAACGGCTATCCAAGTGGATCGTGGAGGCCATCAGTTATGCCTACTCTAATAGCGGCCTCCCGATTCCACCTTGCGTTCGTGGTCACTCAACGCGGAGTGTAGCTGCGTCCTGGGCAGTCCAACGCGGAGTCCCACTTTTCGATATATGTAGGGCGGCATCATGGGCATCGACTTGCACGTTTGCAAGATTGTATAGGGTCAATGTGGCCACGAACCTCATGGCCACAGCCACCCTCTCAGGCCATTAAAGGGGGTAAGTAGATGTTCCTCGTGACCCTGTTGGTATATGTCATCCAGGTGCTGAAAGCACCGCCTCTGGCGGTCAGTAGAAATGAAATAGAACGAGGGTTACGTATGTAACCACGGTTCTATGAATTTCGGATGACCGCCAGACCTTGGCAGTCACTCGGAAGGCGGACGAGAAGATTGCCAAGAGGTCACTTCCAGGGGGAGCATACCCTAAGTACCGGGGCGGGGCCTACGTCACCCCCTGTCACGAGTGACTTTGTTGATATAAACACTCGACCTGCACATACACCCTTATGTCATGTCATCATATGTTGTAAATAAATAGGCAAATCACATGGAAAACACTGAGCGAACACATGGAAAAAAAGTGACCGAAATGTATATATACATATATATGTATATATACACAATATACAATTTTTTTTGTTGTATAGTCATTCCTGATGAAGCTATATACATCTTAAAATTGTTCAGTTTTATTCACACATGCAAATTCGAGTTTGGAAGTTCACAGTGCAGAAAACAGAGAACTGAGAAGACAGAGAACACCAAAGCAAACGCACACAGCTTCAAACAGGAGCTGCACAATAGTTCATCACAGCTTGAGTATGGCTCTACAAAAGCCTGTATACAGTAGCATATATATGTGGTATAGGCCTAGTAGCCAGCAGAAAAATAGAACAGTAGAAAGACATAATATATTAAACACTTAAAAAACACTTAAATGTGTCAAACATACTGGGAGTACTCGGTATTGCCATAGTACTTTGTATTGCCAGAGTACAGGGTATTGCCATCGTACTTGGTATTGTGATACTGCTGATACTGATGAAGTATTGACAGTCCTTCTGTACGTCAGAACAAACACCTGCCCTTGTACCTTGTAGTGAGAGGGGTCCTTGTAAGAATTAGCATGTAATATCAAATTCTTCATAGAAAACATCAGATGAAGATGGAATAACAGAAAAGGCATATTAAAACTATACTGTACTGTATGCCTTTCTCAATAGAAAAAGGTAAATAAACTATTGGAAGACATTACATGTTATGTTAAGTTAGTCAACTTCTACTCAAAAACATGACATGGGTTTAGTCGCATCCATGCTGAAACAAAACGTTAGTCGGTGCTGTATTCAGAGATGTCACAGTTGTAGATATGGACTTTTTTTTGGACAGTATCTTAAGTGTGTGTGTGTGTGTGTGTGTGTGTGTGTGTGTGTGTGTGTGTGTGTGTGTGTGTGTGTGTGTGTGTGTGTGTGTGTGTGTGTGTGTGTGTGCATTCAGGTATTGATAGGTAAAGGCAATATAAGGCTGTCAGAGCTACAAACTGAAGTTTAAACAAAAATAAATACAAGTCACACACATAGGGAATGAAGACTTTTCTTCTAGATCAGCGAGGTTCAGGCCAGTGATACTGATATTTTCATTGTGTTCATTCATAGCCTGAATCTACATTCATAGATTCATACATTCATCAATGTGCTGGGCAGCTGACCAAAAGCCCATTGAATACAACAACAACAACAGCTGGCAAGTCGGTGAGTTGACCAGGTCAAAGTTCAAGGTCATCAGCGGGGCTACAGCATGCTGCGTGTGTGTGTGTGTGTGCGCGTGTGTGTGTGTGGCCAGTGACTCACCAGAATGGGGAAAAAGGCGTGTGCCATGGTAAGTTTCTCTACCTTGTCTCGCAGCGAGAAGGTACCATGCGCGCCCACCGGCAGGAAGGAGTTGCGCACACGCAGCTGACCTAGGTTGGCCACGATGAGACGCGGTGAGCAAGAGCTCTCAGGAATCAGGAGGACGGGGGCGCCCGCCTGGATGTCCAGCAGGACACGGGACGCCCGCTGAGGATGCTCCCTCACCTGGGGGCAGGGGAGAGATAGAGGAGGGTGAGGGGAGAGGGGAGAGGGGAGAGAGGGAGAGGGAGAGGGAGGGGAATGGGGGGAGAGGGAGAGAGGAGAGGGAGACAGAGACCAAAGACAGACAGAGAGATGGAGATGGAGGGAGAGAAATAGAAGTTAATGTCTAGCAATCTTTTCTGAATAGACTCGATTCCATCATTTGGCGTGATGTGAACAAATAACCAACCATGCAAACATGTCAAGGGTCAACAAGTCTAAAATTGTTTAAAAACATTGACAGCTTTCGTTAGACATACTTAAATCTGTCAATTACCCTTCATTTTATGTATACCAGTTGTACCTGTAGAGGTACCTGTTCTATTAAATTCATTTCACATAATTGTTGGCATGGAAACTCTCTGGCTTTGCTGAATACTCGATTCTGATTGGTCAATTACAGCATTCTACGGTCTGTTCTAAATAGCAGACCGCTGCTATGAATAACAAACCGTTGCTATTTTCAACCGTAGAATCTAGCGGACAATCATTTTTGGCTGAAGCAATAAAATCATTTTTTGTTGTTATATTTTGTGTCAAATGATTGACTTCTTTAGTAAGTAGCCATGTAATTTGTGTTTGGTCCAGCATCACCCTGTCGTGGTTTATTTCGTAATAACGACTGGCTCGCTGTACATAAATCCCTTACTTAATGGGCTATAGCTATAGCAGCATGAGCTATAGCTTTAGCTTTAGGTGTGGTACTCACAGCCTGGCCCTCTATGGCGGCCCTCTGCCTCCCCAGGACGTCCTGCAGCTGGGTGAAGTGCTGGATGAAGGCCACCACCTCGGCCTGGAAGCGCTGCGTGTGCACGTACTGCACGGACGCCATCTGCAGCGCCACCTTCACGTCACACTCCCGCTCCGCATGGGGGTCCGGCTTGCCATATCTGGACGGGTGAGGCGGAGGGAAAGGCGTTTGAAAAACGTATACATGCATTTTTTGGGATGGAAGCAGTGATTTCCGATGCGCCCCCAGATTGAATACATGTGACGCTCCATTCAACAAACGCTCCTTCAAAAATAGGCCTTTATAGACGTAAAAAAGAAAATGTTAAGTAAAACGCATCAAATTTAAGAACTTTTCAGCTCAATATTTTCATAAAACCTTTGCCGCTATTCTTTATTAGTGAGGCGATACATTTGCCATTACAATCTCTCCTTAGCTGTTCTTAAATGTTGTCCCACCCCCCTCCACTTGTACATCTACTTTTCTACTCAATAATATTAGTTTCCTCAGTCCATATAGAAACATGTTCATCAGTTCAATAAAAAAATGCAAAAAAAACATGAAACCGCCCCGTGTCAACCCAGCTGTGCGAGCGTACTTGTGAATGTTGAACACCAAGGCCTCCCCTCCCCGGGTGGTGAAGCGCTCTCGGTAGAGGTCGCCGTGAGGGGTAAGGTCACTCAGAGACAGACTTCCCAGACTGCCTTGCAGTGACAGGTCGCCATCTGAAACGTCAGACACAGCATGCGATAAGAACCCTTTATTAATCCCAATTAAAATCCCACTCACAGCAGCAAATTACAACAGAAATAGAAACAGTGCAAGTCTAGGCTGTATAACAACAACAATATGATTGTAGCTTTTGGTTTGGTTTGGGTTGTTTACATGTCTGCCATTTTTTTAGGCTTAGGAGAGTCATTGTAGTTCTATACCTACCCAGCATTTCCAGGTGAGTGGATAATTTGGAGACGCTAGCTTTGGCCAGCTCATTGGTCTTCTTGTTCAGGACCAGAGAGAGGGAATGAACCTAACAATCACAAAATATATATTGTAAAGGAGAGAAGCCAGAGAACACGTTTACAGGATATTTATTTTAAAAAAGTGATTCATAATCGTTTGTCTTTTCTTGAAATCCATACATGCTAGTGTACACACTTTAAAAGGACCATCGTATAGTTCAGTCGGGATGTAAAATCAACATAAAGGCTGAAACACGAGTGGATTCACACATCTATGCCATTTATATTTAAATTAGCTAATTTAAATCAGCTAAATGAAAACACAAATACGCTTGGCTCCGCCATGTACTTCAGCTCCGCCTGCGGTGTGGAAGTGCTCATTGGTTAACTTAATATGGGAGCAGATTGAAAGCGGATGCGCTCTAGGCTTGCTCACTTCGCTTGAGCTTTGGTGTGTTTCGGCAGTAACAAACCATTTAGGTGTAAACTAACCTTGACATCAGTAATATTCCTGGGGTGACAACACAACAGTTTATGATTTACATGGTTGACAATAAAAAGTATCTATCAATCTATTAAAAGTAGAAAGAAAGTGTGGCACACTCCATATGCATGGGTTATGGTTAGGTTAGGGTTTCTTTCATTTGGCGTTTCAGCCTTCAGGCCTTCTTCAAGATCAATGATCATACAACATTAAACAACAAACAACCCTCAATTTTTACATCATCCAACTTTACGTCATCCAACTCTAAACATCAGATCCCAGTCTCCTACCTTAAGATCCAGCTTAGTGTTGACCGCCTCTGCCTCCTCCTCCATCTCCTCAAATTCTGGGTTCGTGTTCAGTGGGTCGTCAAGGGGCTGCCCGGTGGCTGCTGGCTGGGGTGGCGCGGCTGGCGCCTTCAGCCCGTGGCTGTTGGCCGTGGAACCAACGCCAAAGAAATCCAGGATGACCACCCAGGTCTGCAGCGTGACGAGGACGTCCAGGCAGTTGAAGTCGATGTCCACGCTGCGGCTCACACCCCCATAGCGCGACCTGAACTCCGGGTGCTGCCGGTCCACCAGCAGCATGTTGATGTGCACCAGGGAGTCGTCAAAGCCGGGCGACGGTGAGGAGGAGGAGGAAGAGGTGGAGGAGGAGCGCCGGGTGGGGGACGGCGGGGGTGTGCCGGGGTATGCCTGGTGGCGGTTGTCTGCCTTGCGGCCAGCGGCAGATGTGTTGGCGCCAGGGTGCCTCTGGTAGAGCTGAAAGACGTTCTGGGCCTCCTCCATGTGGGCGGGGAGGGAGCGCGGCATGGCCGGGTAAAGGGCGTTGGAGGCCGCCGGGCAGCTCTGCGACATGTACTCCTTGGGGCAGAATGCGGACGCCTTGGGGGCACCGCGGGACACCATCAGCTGCTTGTGCTTGGACTCGGGGTTCGTCTCCAGCAGGTCCTCCATGAGCAGCGAGCGCAGTGCGAGCTGGATGGCGAGTGTCCGGGGGTGGTCCTTGGCAAAGTCCCCCTCCAGGTCCTGGAAGCGCAGGCAGACCAGGCCCTGCGAGCCCTGGGTGAGGTCGGCTGTCAGCTGCACCTGGAGCTCCTCCACCCGGAAGGTGGCCCGCACCTGGGTGAAGGTCAAGGAGGGCGCCCCCTGGAGGCCGGCGCTGTGGTGGCGGTGGTGCTGCAGGGGCAAGGGTGAGGAGGAGAGGGAGCAGTAGGAGAGGTTGCCGTGTGGGGGCGGGTCCCTGGCAAACAGGCCTCCCTGGGGGTCTGGAAAGCGGGGGGGCTTGGTGGAGGAGGGGGTGGGGGGCGGGGGGACGGGTGGTTCGCGGGGGCTAGTCCGCTGCTCCTCGCTCAGGGACAGGTTGTCCAGGGTCTGGAGGACCTGTTCGTACACCGGCTTGCACAGAAACACCTGGTAGCAAACAAAGTGAAGTTAAGCATTCGCGTCGTGCCTAAAATTGCCCCCTAGCTGTTCTAAAATCACTGCAAATCATGACCGCAATGGCTTATGGCTTTTATATAATGACTACTAAAACGGTTACTATAGACAAGCTAGTAAGATTTCACAAAATAAACACAGCAACATAAAATACGATCATTCATTGAAAACAAATCATTGTTCTTCCACCAAGCAATATAGTTCCTCAAGACATCCAAAAGGTTGCCAAGCAACACAGGCTGGCATACAGGTGCATTAATACTAAAAGTGACTTGTTATGTGGTCACAGGTGTGTTTATAGAGTATACTGGCTGCAAACCAATCAGAATCAAGGACCGGCAACTACCTGTTTAGGTTTGTTAGTTCACCCACAAAACAGGATGGTGCTGTTTGGTTCCTTTTGCTTCTTTGTACCAAACAGTATCTGGTCAAATTACTTTTTGTCAGTTGAAAACTTGTTCTGTTTGGGCCTGTTGGTGAACATTTCTGTGTTATTTTTTACTAAAATGTATAACGTTGTTAAACGGGGGAAACCGTCTTAAAAATACGATTGGTCTGCTAATTCTGGCTCAAAAGGCTTTTCCAGAGTGGTAGTTCTCTGTCTGTCTGTCTGTCTGTCTGGCATGTACTGTATGCATGCATCTATCATGTATGCATGTATAAGGCTATACCTGAACTGGGTTGACAAACTTGCCCTCCACCCTCAGCAGACCAGAGCTCTGGTAGGGCTCGTCCAGGTCCTGGTAGGTGAACTGGGACTCTTCATCAATGGGAACCTTTTCCAGGGTGAACTGAATGGTGGTGTCCTTCAGGATGTGGAAGGCTATTGAAAAACACAACAAAAGCAGTGTTAATATACTGTGATGAGAATTTTTGATGAAACTATATGAGGCCGACTGCCGATGTTTATTATCACATCGTACATTTCATAGTATACATGATAATGTTCTAGTACAACAGCAGTCTTCACACCTTTTCCTCGACTCAGCGACTCAAAGAAGTTGTGGCGCGTGAACTGGGGCTCCTCCGGGCCGAGGTTCAGCCCGGCATGCGACGGTGACGAACACGAGCCCGAGGAGCCGTTCCTCGCCGTCTTTCTCATCACCAGGTGACTCATGCTGAGTGAGTACAGCCGTATGTCCTTCACCATCACCTGCAGCTTCTCCCCCTCAGATTCCTGCCCCGTTACAAAGTTTCGGATGATGATGCTGCCCAGGTGGCCCACCAGGAGCTCCGGGTGACCCGGCTTGCGCGGGATCGACACCACCGGCGACTCGATGCTGATGTCCAGGGTCAGCTTCACCAGCAACGTGTCCAGCGGGGACTCGGCCTCTGTCTCGGGCAAGTCCTCCTTGTCCTCGTAGCCGTAGGCCCAGCACTGGCTTTGGGTGCGGCTCCGTTTCAGCGGCGTCTCAAAGAGCGACACCATCCCGCTGTACTCGGCCGTCTTGGTGGCGAGCACCGTTGTCACTTTGGTGGCGGCGCTCTTCAGCACGGAGCGGAAGCTGTCCTCCACCTCGTTGGCGGACAGCGTGATCTCCTTCAGGAACTTGGCCGAGTGGTTGTAGTGCAGGGATGCCATGTGGAGCTGGAGGTAGCACTCCTCCTGGGACCTCTCTGTGAGGTGAAAATTGAGGGCCTCCGACGCAGAGCCTCCGGGGTCGGTGAAAAATATTGCTTCTCCAGGCGTCTGGGGGATGTCCTCCACGTTGCCAATGCTGACCACAAACTGGTTGCGGCCGCCTTCTTGGGTGAGGTCCACCAGCTGCATAGAACCGAGAGATCCATTGACCTCCAACCGACTGCCCATGGAGAAGTTCACCTTGGTGCCAGTGATGCTGGCCGTGGCGATCTTTAACCCCTTCTTCTCTGGGCCCAAGGGGGTGCTGTTGGACACGGTGCGAAGGAGCAGCAGGTTGAGCCGGTTGATCTCCACGGTGATCTCCTTGTTCTGGTCGTAAGTGGACTGGTAGGTCCCCTCCTTCCCGTCCTCCGGTGGCATCGGCTGCTGGGCTGGCGTCGAGGCGCCCCAGACACTCTCCTCCTTAGGGAAGGACTTCTGGAGGAACTTGAGCAGCTCAACGATGGTCTCGGGGTTGAGAATGATGTCCAGGTTGTTGACCTGCATGCTGGTCACCTGCAGGGAGCTGTCCAGGTTCATAGACGGGCAGTCGGAGCTGACAAACTGGTACTCCAGTTTGATGAGCGCCTCCTCGTCCTTGATGAGGGAGCCGAACGGGGAGACGCGGTTGGCGAGGGTGTCGGCCGACGGCTCACGGTGGAGTCCGTGGTGCTGGGGCGACCGCTCCTGCGAGACGGGGGAGGACGGCTGGCTCTCCCTGAGGCTTCCGGTGGGAACGTCGAAGGTGAGGTGTTTGTGGGATGCCACCAACAGGTCAAAGTCCGAGCCGAAGGTCTGCAGCGTGTCCACAAGCAGGAGGCCGTGGACCGTCAGCGCCACCTCGGCATCGTACGGACGCTTGACAAAATGGGCGTTGGTGCCAAACACCTTGAGCACGGAGATGTAGCGGCCGTCACTCTCCACGCCCAGCTGCATGTAGTTGATGTTGAACTCGGCAAGGAGGAGCCGCGACTCCACCAGCACCTCCCGCGTGTGCTGCTCCAGCGTGATGACGCTCTGGGTGAGGTTCTTGGCCGACCCCTGGAGCTTCCACGAGCTGTCCTCCCGCTGGAAGATCTTCTCGTGGCGAAGTTGGAGAGGGTCGGGCGATCGGCCAGCCTGGCCCTTGTCCTTGCCCTTGTCCTCCTTGTCGTCGCCGGGGCTGCTCAGTCTGGCCAGGCAGCTCCGGAGGGCCGTCATCTTCTCCAGGTTGATGTGGACCTTCAGGTCGGGCAGGGTGCCCGTCAACACTGCCCCGGGCAGCTGGGGGTCCGAGGTGTAGCGGAGCCTCTGCTCCAGTTGCAGGAGCACGTTGAACTTCTCCACCACGTGGGTGGGACCCACCTCGCTCTCCTGGAGATGCTTCCAGTTGTCCTTGAAGTGGCCCACCATGATCTGCAGGTCCTTGAAGGACAGGGAGTACCTCTCGTAGAGTTTCCGGCTGTAGGCCTGGGCACTGTCGGGCGACTTGAGGTTTAGGGGCTCAGGGCTCTTGAGCAGCTCCTTCAGGGGAACGTCCAGTTCAGGGGCCGGAGACTCAGGGGGAGTAGTGAGTGGGGTACCGTACTCATCGTCACTCAAGTCTTCTCCTTCAGGCTGAGTGGCTTTGAAGCTTGTCTTTGTGTCTTGCTCTACACAGTAGATAAAACGGGTAGAAGTTTGTAACAAAAACTAAGAATATATTATGAATAAAGAATAAATCTGCCATCGCTAGTGGACCCTGTGAATTGTACAAAAAATAATTGGCCTCTCAGTCTAGCTAGAAGTACTAAAATGAGTAACGGATTTAAATAGTAGTAACCAGGTAGGTAAAGTAATTAACTTGCTATTGAAAAGGGATGTGGGTTGTTATGGATGTTACCTTGGGAGTTGGTGAGGAGAATTCTGCCCAAATCAACCACAACCAGCATGGGGTTTTCTGATTGGAAGTCATCTGGGAAAATGACCTGGGGTGCGCAGATATCCAATTTCATGGTCCACCGCTTGCTATTCTCCTACAAAAACAAACCATTTAGATAGACAGTTGAATATTTTTTGGAACAAACTCTTAATGCTACTACTACTACTACTACTACTACTACTACCACCACTACTACTACCACTGCTACTGCTACTAATAAGGATTATTACTACTACTACTACTACCACTATCTAGTGACTTACAGTGATTTCAGATACAGGTCATTAAAGAGCAGGTAGGGTTTGGATAAGTTGTTCAAGGATGTGGCCTTTGGGGTTCAAACCCAGTGCCTGTCACTGGAAGTCAAACACAGTCACCACTACACTATCCTGACCCTACCCCCGGTCACTTTTTAGACATTGACCATTTTAAGGGTAACGCGTAGTTTGTGACTTACGATGAACTCTCCTACGAGCAGTTGGTCTATGGTTTGTCTGATCTCAGCCTTGGTCTGCATCTTCAGCTTGTTGTACTGCCTCCTGGCCGCCTCCGCCACCCTCAGCTCCAGCTCAGACTGGTAACCAAAACCTAGGACGGAGGAAGGAAAACGTTAATTTAACAATAATAGGTGAAATGACAGACTGGACAGACTTAAACAGGTTTGAAGACGTGCATTACCGGGCCCCTCTATTTTCCCATCAGGTGTGATGTTTATCTATAGGTTGATCTGTCCATCTATCATACATCTGGGTGGACACTCCCACATGTGATGTCACTAGTATATATGCCATGTTGACAGACGTTGATTTGTAACATCATACCCGGTGGTGAAAATAGTGGCCCTTTAAAGCAAGTATTTATTAACAGATAGCCTGCGATATCCTGAGGTAAGTAAAGAATAAACCACACTGGGTTACTTTAGTTACTTTCATCTATAACGTTATTGGCTTTCTATCGACTTAAATTTAAATATTCTTTATTAAAAAATAACACACACCCTTGGAACGCTATTGACCAATCAGGATCAAGTATTCAACATCACTGGTATAATCGGAAGTTAATCTGAGATAATCTGAGGCAACCTTCCAACCGACGCACCTGAAGTGTGGACCCTGCCCTTGTAGAAGAACTCGGTGACCTTCTTGATGGCCTGCGGGTTGTAGATAATGTTCAGCGGACTAGTGTTCACCTCCAGCCTCCTCTCGAACTTACACCTCACGGGGTTGCGCTCGTACGTCATCTCAAAGACAGGGGGTGCTGTCGTCTCCGTGGTGCTCCCTGCCAAAGAGGTGAGGATTGCGTTTACACTAGGGGACACAGGGTGGGAGGGTGCTGCTTTCCACGGTGGTCTGTCAAGATACTTTCATTTAGCATTATGCTCACTACTAGCATTATGGTTGATCATGACCTCTGGCAATCGGGCATTAACTGGCAAGTCAATTATTGATTTGAAAGGTGACCATTGGTTTGGTCAATCACAGGCTATGATGATAGGATTTTAGGATAAACTGTCAAAAACACAGTGTTAGAACCGTATACATGTTCAACCTGCAGGTTATTTTAAAAAATATTTACTATTTAATAGTTAAAATTACCTGTGAAAAAAGACAGACATTTCTATACCTACAGTTTACATGATATTTTATACTGAATTCCACAGATCAATATTACTTACCCGAGTAGCTGCTGCCCTGCCCAAAGGGTTGGTTACTAACCACGGCAACGCTGTCCTACAGAAAGACATTGTGACAACAAATATTTGTTTCAACACAAGTACATCTTAAAAAAAGAAAGCGACGGGGAGTAACTGAAAGGATGAAAACATGATGCGTTTGTGATGAAACATGAAGAAGAAACGCACTGTTTTCGGGGAGACGAGGAGAGGGAAGATGGTTCCCTGGGTGGTGAGGTCCCTGAGAAACAGACCGCCCAGCTTCACAGACAGCAGAGAGGACTCAGAGCGGGGCAGAGACTCCACCATCACCTTCACACCTGCAGAAAAAACTGTACTGTGACTGGATGTTTGCTGGAGCGCTAAAAGAATAACAACTGAAATCAGAATGTGAAGTAAGAGTTGGAATATATAATATAATAATGATACAGAATGAGCGCCACAAAACCGTATAAGACACTTGTTAATATAACATTATATTATATTATATTATATTTTGGATGTTGTTCAGTATAAGATAACTCAAGCTGGGTGACATAGCATAGCATAGCATAGCATAACAATATAAAAACTGTAGTCTGGTACCAGAGAACTCCAGCTGGATGACCCCGCTCTCGTTGGCCGGGTCCCCGCGGGGGTCCTGCTGGAATAGGGTGACCCCCCCCTTCTCCAGCAGGAACTCCAGCCGGGCAAACAGGTGGTCCCTGCGGGTGAAGGTGTTCAGGGACTGGGACTGTTCCAGGGGGTCGAATAGATCCTCTGTGTCTGCTGCACAGACACAGAGGAGGGCAGGGGGGAGACGGTCAGAGAGAGAAAGAGAGAGGAAGGCACTCTATGAGCAACAGTGAACAGCGATGCCAATAAAACATGTAAAGGGAAGGCAAACAGGCTTCCTGCGGTACAGATATTTAAGTCGGGCCTCTCACCCAGCATGTCCCAGGTTTCTGGGCCCGGGAGGAGCTCCTCTGCACCATCCTCCAGGTCCTGGGTCTCTCCGTACCAGCCTCCCCAGCCAGGGAACCAGGACTGTAGGTACTGGATCATCCCAGAGCTCCCACTTTTGGGGATGGAGCTGGGGGGACAGTCGGGCTGCACCTCGCTGATAGGCTCACGCACACTCTGAGAGGAGCACACGAGAGAGAGAGTGACGGTTTAGCAGACTTAAAGTGAATTCAAATAAATGACGAAGCTAATGCTAATGATTATCCTGCTAATGATAATGATGATTCAAATGCTAATGCTCAATGATCAAAGCTTGCCTCTGCAATCTCGCCCTGCTTGCGGAAGCGGTCGTGGACGATCTCTCGGAGGCTCTGTAGCTCCTCCAGGGTCTGCTCATCCTCCATCCTCTCCAGCTCGGTCTGGAGGAGCAGGACAATAGTACACGTTAGACGAAGACGACACCAGGGACAGACACAGGGAACCGGGCTGAGTAGAGGCTCCGTTAGGTCGGGATCAGATTACGCGAATTCAGCCCGATTCCAACACGATTTTGCCATCTCAGACAATCTTTCAGCCTCGCGGGCGATGTAGTGTGACGCGGTCAAAAGCTTGCCATGTGGCGTATGGGACACGCTACGATGCCCCAACCTAAAGACTAGCGTGTTTGATTTTTTGACCGTTGTCATTGTTGTCTGACAACTTCTTGTACACTGACTTTGATCAATTAAATATCGACCCCTCCTCCCCAACCCCAGGTGAACTTGACGCTGGGTCATGGAGACCGAATGCGTCACAGTCAAACGTGTAGCGTGCCCCGTCTCTCGGGACCAAGTCACGGCAAGATTTTATGATGCAATAATTGCCTAATTTGACATGGTGGCCAAAAGGTCAAAAGGCAAAAATGTTGTGTAGTCTGATACTAGCATTAAACCCACTTCTACCAATGCCGTCAGCAAAGACTTTATTTGGACATTTTAACATAGGGGGGCGTGGTTCATCATGAGGGACAGATGTAAAAGTGATAAATATTGGTTTTGATTATAGAGAGAAAAACACATAGGTAAAGTGTTTCTCTCTTCCAAGTAATTATAGTGTCAGAGGAAAGGAAGATGGCGATGCAGTCTGGCTTTCATAGAAAAAAGCAAACTTTTAATTGGCAGTTGTTGCAATTATCTTTCTGCATGTTGAAGCGTGTCTTATCATTCAGATCAAGTGGTGGACTATTCAGACCCTCCAGCACCCTCCCGATGAGGCCTGAATGAGCCAATCAAAATGTGAGATCAACAGGACAAGACTCCTTGATAAAAAACTCTAACAGAGGAACCCTTACCTTTAACACAGAACGACACATTTAAGAAAGTGAAAAATGAGCCAATTCAATGAACCATGAGTGTGTGTGTTGAGCACCTCTTCCTGTATGCTGAGAAGCGCTCCCTTGAGTCTCTGAAAGTAGAGGTCTGTGTAGAGCCGGGCGTCCGCGGCCCTCCGCAAGGCGAACCCCCAGCTCCTCCTGTGTCTCAGCTCGCGGATCTCATTCAGGTTGGCCTGGATGGCAAACATCCACCACTGGCGACAGCTACACACACAGCACCACAAAGGAGGTAGAAGGAAGATGTATAGCTTATTCATGTGTTTCATGATTACTGCATAATAGAGTTTCTGGTGGTGGACATGATTCTGGCAGATAGCGTTGCATCATAATGCAATTAAAAGGATCAATTGTTTACAGCCTTTGTTTACCCAAATACACCGGCAGTGCCCCGTTCTGTAACCACAATTTTATAGGTTGGTGGAAACCAGCAAACTAACACAGTTAAGTTTAAGCTATGATTATATGCAACTCATTACATGGCTTTGTTGAATACTCGATTTTGATTGGTCAATTACAGCATTCTGCGGTCTGTTATTTCTGAACAGCAGACCGCTGTTATGAATAACAGACCGTTGCTATGGATGCTATTTCCAACCGAAGAATCTAACAGAATATTTTTTTGAGCAGAAGCAATAAAATCATTTTTAAATCAATCATTTTTTTGTCAAATTATTGATTTATTTAGTAAGTAGCCCTGTAATAAGCGGGATAATGTACACACACACACACACACATATATATATATATATATATATATATATATATATATATATATATATATATATATAAAATCATCCAAACATAACCCCCTTCAGGGTGACTCAAGATCCCTCCGCTTCACGTCGCAGTCCTGCATCACGCTGTCGGGGTTTATTTCGCAATAATGATCGGCTCGCTGTACATTATCCCTTACATATTGTCTTTCAGAGCCTAATATACTTCTGTGTCTTAGTGTAAAATGGAAGGAAAGTGAAAGCGTACTTTCCAGTGATGGGGACTTTGGGCCTCCACTTCCTGAAGAGCATTTCCCTCTCCCTGCGGTCCAGCTCTTTGAGGAAAGCCATGATCTGCTGGTACTGGATCTAGAGAGATGAGACGAACTAGTCAAACAGCACGAGTTGCTTCTTGCTTCACTCGCAATTGGTAACATATATCCTGCTTGCTATTTATTGTCTAAAATAGAGTGAATGATTGGAATGGTATTAATTCAAATAATTCATTGCACTTATATAGCGCATTTCAAGATACCCAAAGCGTGTGGGGTTAACTGCGTAGCCCCACACACACACACTCTGTGACAGTGACAGTAAAGCTTCAGGCTTCATTCTAAAAACATGGCACAGGTTTTTGATGTGTGATTTGTATGAGCATCAAAGAAGTTGTGAGGAAAGAATGAAAGAAACAATGGAAGCTTGCAAGCAGACCTGTGACAGCCGCAGAGCCATGGGCTCCAGCTGGACCTGGCCCTCGATGCGGGGCGCGTGGCGGGACCTCAGGGGCTCCTTGGTGGCGTTCCTCTGCAGCAGGACCGACGCGCACACAGGCTCAAAGATGTACTGGTGCTGCCGGCTCTGCATGCACTCCGTCATGGCGTCCTGCTCAGGCCAGAGGTGAAACATAAATACTAGTGTTGGGACAACATATCAATACGGGAATATATTGTAATACTTGGCAACGTATCGTGATAGTATCGTATCGTGAGTAACTCTGTGATTCCCACCCCTAGTATATACGTAGCTCAAGTATTCAAGTCTAAAATGGTCTCATCACTATTCATTAATTCAGTCATATTTGAGCCAGATTTTAGGCAGAGCTTTGAACTACTAGAATATGTCACCATATGGGTGTCACCAATATGGGAGAGAAAATACAGGCCATGGCCTTGAAGCCTCTGTTGACTCTGCGGAGTATGTGTGTTGTACTGTGATTTGCTCCCTGACCTGGATCTGGCTAACCGGGAGGTTGCCCAGCATTTCACATTCGGTGTCCCAGTAGACGCTAAAGTCCTGGATCTCCAGCTGCTTCTGACGCTCAAGCTTCTGGACCTGGGGTGAAAGAGGCATTTATAAAACGGACAGTTCCGGCCCTTGATTCTGATTGGCTTGAAGCCGTTACTAAATGTATGTATGTATACTAAATGTCAAACACACACCTGTGACCGCATGACAATTCATTTTTAGTATTAATGTATCGGCAATCTTACGGGTTCTTTGGTAGAGTTTTGTGCCGACACATTGTTAATGCAGACGCCGAAGGCGAAGGGCTTCCCCGGACTGGAGAAGTCATCCTCAAATCTCAAGTGCACCCCTTGGATATTTAACTGCAAAGACACCCCAACACGAAATATAAAATATACCGGTAGGACTTCCTAATAACTTTGTCATAAGTAATTTATAAGCCTTTAGCTAATAATGAACTAATTATTAACAAAACATTAATATACATTTGTAGATGATTAATAAGTGGTATGTTTAAGGCCCCTAAAACAGACCACTTGTGTCCACCCAGATATGTGATAACTAGATCAGCCCAGTGGACTGTACCAACTGGTAGGCTGATCTATCCATCATAGATCTGGGTGAAGCACGTATTAATCATTTACAAATGTATATTAATGTTTTGTTAATAATTAGTTCATCATTAACTAAAGACTTAGTTTTGAGTATGAATCTGTAAAAGACGCACGTTCCTCTGTGATGGTTTACCTCGATGTTCTCCACTATCTTGGTGACCACAGACGCAGTGACAGAGTGCCAATAAGACTCTCCTCTCTGTTCACACTCACTCTGGAGAGGAAGCAGAACACAACATCAGCACTCAGTCTAGAAGCGCCACCATTGTGTTTAGATTAACCCAGAACAAGACTTTTGTGAAATGTTGCCACTTTGGACCTTGACCTTCAGGAAGAAACTGTCGGACTGTGGAACTGTGGAAATTACTTTTCGACCTTTTATTCCTCACCTTAATTTCCCATCTGGGATTAATATAGTACATCTTATCTTATTCTATTCTGTTTCAAATGTTCCTATTTTAGATACTGAAAACTACATATTCAACTGTAGATGAAAACATTGAAATAAAAAATAAAAAATCTCTTTGCTATCTAAGGGTATATCTAGCGGTCTCGGTCATCTGGTCCCTTACCTTCCACTTGTCCTCCAGCGCTTTGAGGAGGTGCTTCTTGCGCTCCTTCTCCTCCTCACGCTCCCGCTGCTCGTCGTACTCCAGGGGGCGGGCGGGGCCGATGATGAGGTTGAGCTGGGAGATCGAGATGACCCAGGGGTCGCTGTGGAGCCGGTAAAATGGGATCTGCAGCGTGATCTTCCCGATGAAGCCTGACAGACAAGAAGCACAAGACAAGACGCAGTTTTAAGATAAGACAAGTACTTTGGTCATTCCTGAACAGACAAGAAAATGTATAACAAGATAATGATTGGGAAAACTATGAAAAGTCTCATGAGTCAAAAAATTACTATTTAAAACATTTACATTTAAATTAAATTACATTTAAATTAAAATTTTAAAAATAACTATCCTGAGTAACCAAAAAAAATCACATTAAAAAACCATATAGCTAGAGCTAGAACAGGTTGTGGTATACAACAAAACATCAACAAACACAGAAAAGGACAATAAGAACGCAACTTGTCATTGATTTTGGATCATTCATCACAGCCATTGTTTATCCTTATCATGCTATTACACTTAAACCAGGAAAGCCCACCCAGACAATACATTCGTAAATCCACCCTATCAGATTCACACAGAACGAACTGAATAACAACAAATAAAACATAGCAACAGCAACAAAAATATTGCAGATATAGTTGAATACATGCCTTCAAAACTGGCTTTAAAGACTAGAGTATGTAAAAGCACATTTGTACCCCGACAAGAAAATCCTGATATGTTTTGCTTGAATACCTTACATAGCATTGAGCAGTGTTGCAGTACAAGTACAAGCCAACACTGCTGAAAAGAAAATAGTGCCCAGATTTTTATCAGGCTATGTTAAAACATAAGGAATTAAATGAAACAGAATCCAATTTACATTGAGCGTTCTTTGATGCATCTGCATTTAAAATTGTACAGTTGTGTTTCCATTCTTTTTTTATAAGTGTATCTCAATTGAAGCTTACTCGGCAAGCACATCTACAAGCTCTACGTGCCAGAGACTATCAGCAATAATCAAAGAACCAAGAACTTTTCAATAGGGGATGTAACATTTGGAGACTAGTGTTTTAAGCAATGAATAGGAACAGTTGTACAAGCACCCGAAAAAAAAACATGCTTTGACAACCTTACAAACAAACTTCAGCATGTAAGGGATAATGTACAGTGAGCCGGTCATTATAGGGTTAGGGTTCAGAATCAAGGATTCAACAAAGTCGTGTAATAAGGGGAGATACTGGATGTGAAACAGGTCTTTGAGACCGCGTTGTCCATGTCCCTCATTCACCTGCTTTGACCTCACAGGGCAGATCAAACTCCCGAAGGGCATCCTTCCTCAGGGGCAGGTTCTCTAACTCCACCGCACCTAGGAACACACAGACACACAGACCGTATGTCACCCAAACCTTCTTCGGTTCAGAAGTACCTTGAGAAGGAACAGGGAAAGAGGGCGCCCTTTCTGTGTTCCTTCTGTGAACATTAGGGGAATTAGGGTAGCATCAAATAACGTGGCCCTTTGAGACTGTAACTGAGGTTAAGGGCTAGACAAAGTCAAATGTACTTGACTTCACTTGACCATAGCTTGTATCTGCTGTTGTTGTTGTTGTTTTTGTTGTTTCGCTTTTACTATGGTAGAATAAAACCAAGGTCTGGCCACATCCTATAACTGTAGGATTTTTCCCTTTTGGAATTAATAAAGTACATCTTAAAAAGGCGAATGGATGGGACAACTTATAGACCTCAGTGTTTCCCATTAATTACTTAGACTGTGGCGGCCCGCCATGGTCTAATTTGTCCCGCCACAGTGTCAGAATGAACCGAAAAAAATTCTTACATAATAACAATTAAGATCTGTAACTTGTGTTTCGCGCCGCTGCTTAAGGGACTGTACGATATTTAGCGGGGGGGGAGGGCCGGTCGCCAGACGATCGGGTTAAAATTGTTCTGCCTGGCCCTCCCCCCTGGTAAAAAAATTTTTTCCGGGGCCCTCCCCCCGGCTCAAAAAAATTCTCCTAGGCCCTCCCCGCTACGTGAATCAAATAAAATTGGTCGGAAAATGACGTTTACAAGGTTAAAACGGCCACATAAGCACACATACACACACACGGGTACACACGCAGCAAGAGCAGGGGTTTATGCCACGCTGTGCCTTGAACTTGAGAATGGGGACAAGCCTGCTTTTATCAATGTTACGAGACTCCCCCAATAATTTCACAACTTGGCTGATGACATTGTACCTTATAGGCTATTATAAGACAAAACACAAACTACTGTGACTAAGAGCGACTAATGATCACCCTGCGATTCTTGGTCTATGTGGTCAGTGGCATCAGTTTGGTTTTAGAAGTGGTGGGGACAATAACCATAAGCTTGAGTGTGGTTTGAAAAGTGCTGGGGACCCTTATGTAAGCTATTCATCCATTCAACGCTGCATTACAATATGCTCTACATTCGGCGCGATTGTCAACGGGGGGGGGGGGGGGGGGGGGGGGGGGGGGGGGGGGGGGGGTCCGCGGTCCGCCAGCCGCGGACCCAGCACCGGACCCGCGGACCCGGCCGCGGACTCAGCCGCAGACCCAAGTCCACACACAGCCCGTGTGCATGCTGTGAGGATGTCATCGTGCGCGCCTATCGCATGATTTAGACTTGACGGTTTCGGCAGACAACCCGTTCTCATCCCAACTCGTAATATCCTACCGACGATTTGTCACGCCCGGGGGGTGGGTGGGGGGGGGGGGGGGGTGTTCGATGATTGTCAACGGGAGGGGGGGGGGGGGACCGCGGACTGATGACGGGGTTGCGCGATCGTAACCACTGATGGCGGGGGGGGGGGGGGGGGGGGGGGGGGGGGGGGAAATAAAAAAATAAAAAAGGTGCCGGATCCATCGTTGGAGGTCCCGGAACATATTCCGGCGTGTTCCGGCCCAAATTAAGCCCTGGATACTGATGCCAAAGGTCCCCTCCCGCGTCTGTGTGAAACGATCTGGGTTCTCATAAACCCGTTCGCGGTGGTAAGAGACGAGCAGAGTCTACAGCGTCCGCTCGCAGAGCAGAGTCTACAGCGTCCGCAGTCTACTGTGAAACAATTCACTCCAAAAAGGGTTATGGTTATGGTTAGGGTTATGGTTATGGTTAGCGTAATCTATCACCGTGACCGGGTTATTATTGGAGTGAATGGACGCTGTAGACTCTGCTCTGCGAGCGGACGCTGTAGTTGGGATGAGAACGGGTTGCGGTTGAGTATGTGGGGATTTTTTCGGTCGCAATTGGGTTTCACATTTTTAAAAGTGGTGGGGACAAAATTCAAATTATAAATAGTGGTGGGGACATGTCCCCCCGTAATCGACGCCTATGTATGTGGTGCAGTACTTTGGCAAAGGAGACGTTCACTTCCTTACAGGCTATCCTATCTTTCATTTAAACATCGAACTCGGCATGAGTCATGACGATTGCCCCCCCCATAAAATAATTTTCCTCGGCCCTCCCCCCAGGCCAAAAATATTCTCCTGGGCCCTCCCCTAAGGCTTAAAAAAATTATCCTAGGCCCTCCCCCCCCTGACGACCGGCCCTCCCCCCCCCGGTAAATATCGTACAGTCCCCTTAGCGCCATTAACGTAATTTACGTAAGTTATTTACGTAACTTACGCAAATTACATAAGTTTATTACGTAAATAAACTTACGTAATTTGCGTAAGTTATTTACGTAATAACTTACGTAATTTGCGTAAGTTACGCAATTCACGTAAGTTATTACGTAAATAACTTACGCAATTCACGTAAGTTATTACGTAAATAACTTACGCAAATTACGTAAGTTATTACGTAAATAACTTACGTAATTTGCGTAAGTTACGTGAATTGCGTAACTTACGCAATTCACGTAAGTTATTACGTAATAACTTACGCAAATTACGTAAGTTATTACGTAAATAACTTACGCAAATTACGTAAGGTTATTACGTAAATAACTTACGCAAATTACGTAAGTTATTTACGTAATAACTTACGTAATTTGCGTAAGTTATTTACGTAATAACTTACGCAATTCACGTAAGTTATTACGTAAATAACTTACGCAAATTACGTAAGTTATTACGTAAATAACTTACGCAAATTACGTAAGTTATTTCCGTAATAACTTACGTAATTTGCGTAAGTTATTTACTAATAACTTACGTAAATAACTTACGCAAATTACCAAGTTATTTACGTAATAACTTACGTAATTTGAGTAAGTTATTTACGTAATAACTTACGCACTTCACGTTATTTACGTAATAACTTACGCAAATTACGTAAGTTATTACGTAAAAAACTTACGCAAATTACGTAAGTTATTTACGTAATTAACTTACGTAATTTGCGTAAGTTACGTGAATTGCGTAACTTACGCAATTCACGTAAGTTATTTACGTAAATAACTTACGTAATTTGCGTAACTTAGCTTACGCAAATTACGTAAGTTATTACGTAATAACTTACGTAAATTACGTAAATTGTGTAAATAACTTACGTAATTCGCGCGTCTTTTCTGGTCCGTCGTCATGGAAACATGAAGCCCTGCCAGTGGTGCGGCGTTTGGACCAGAGTGAAAACAAACGAAACGACACACATCACTGTATACCACCAGTATGTGTGAAAACACTCACTGTGGCTTTTTAAATTAATTGTTATTTATTCATAGATTTATATCTGTTATTTTTCAGTTGTCTGACTATCAAACCAGACAATAAAATAAAGTTAAATGTTTCTTTTGCTGTATTCATTCATGTTTTACAGAGGATTTAACCTGAACCAGGCTTTGCAACAATAATAATCACATCACATTCATGGGGGCATAGTATATACTAACTCCTAGCGTTACTCTGTGTGTGTGAATGATAGTTAATTTTCAATAGACATATTTTTTGTTTTTGTGTGAAAAAAGGGTGGGTGGTGGCAGTGGGGCTCATTGGGTGCTCAGCGCCCCTGACGTAGCGTTCTATTTTTGACGCGAGCCGCTGCTGAAACGCATCAATTTAAACAAAGCAGACCGACCGGGCAGGAAGTGAAATAGTAAAAGCCATAGAGCATCCGGTCAATTTTCAAAATAAAACCACCCTCCCGATCGAACACGGCCACAAATCGTCGTTTATAACTGACTTTGTCTATAGGCTACAGCACAACACATTAGGACATAACAACAATAAACAACACTAAACACAATTAAACCAGACAAAAAAGTAAACATTTACTATATATCGCCCAGCAAACATGTCGACGTCGATCAGAGGTCTAATCGACGTTGGTCATGGAGGTCGATACGACGTCGATTTGAGGGGCTGATATGAAAGTTTTTCTGACCGACGTCGTTTCGACGGCTCATAGACATCAGTCCGACGTCGTTTCGACAGCTCATAGACATGTCCACGTCGTTCCGACGTCGTTTCGACGGCTCATAGACGACATCAATCCACGTCGTTTCAACGTTGTATAGACATTATTTCAACCTACATGAAATTTACTTTTAAGCCAAGACACTAAATACCCACATATTTAAGAAAAAAAGTAGTGCTACATTTCAGTTACCTAGCTTGTAGTATATGCCCCAATTTACGGTTTTCAGTAGGCTATAGCTACCCACCAAACCTGTAACAAGCAATTCTTGTGCTGCATGAAGATAATTAAATATTTCTAAATCGGTTGTAAACCTATTTACAACCATTAGACCAATTCCAGCCAACATTACCTCAAACCGTGTCGTCAACAAGTCCAATAGACGTCGAGTCACAACGTGACTTTATTTCGACCCTTTGCCGACATGAGACATGTATAGATAGAACCACATGTAGCCTATAGATCATTTGGTCATATCAAAAGGATAGCGATATTTGGCTAGATAGATCCATCTATAATATTTTGTTTAGTTATGAAAACTCTAAATCAAGCATTAATACTCTTCAACAACAGACGGATTCAGGGTATAAAGTATATTAACAAAACATTTATTATTTTTTAGCAAAGTAAGCCTATATCTTTGAGAACAAGAACAAAATAAAAAACTAATTGGGACAACAATCCCATGCCCCCAGTCCTTGCAGGCGCATGTTTGAGATGGAGACCCATGGCTGCTTCAACTTCTGTGTCTGTGGCCTTGCAGTTCCATTTCTTAACAGCAGCTGGAAAGAAAGACAGCTAACGTTAGCCCCGAAACGGGGGGATGCTGCTACCCCCCCACTGGGAAGTAGCAGCGGCCCGCTTTGGGGCTACGCTAATGTTATGCTAGCTTTCCAGACCCCAGTTCGTATGTAACGTTACAAATACGAAAGCCAGCTATCCGTGAGAATTATGCCATGTAGACTTAAACAGTTACGCATGCAAATGAAAAAAAGGATAATGTCCTTACAAATACATTTTCATTTTAAATAAGAGTGTCTTCGGAACTCACCTGGAACTTCGACGCTTGCCAAACTTGACTGCGACCGCCAACAAATATCACCTGGTGCGCATGCGCACGGGTTGCAGGACAAAGGGACAGGGTTGTTGGGATTACGTGTTGGTGCGCAAGGAAAAATAGTTCCTAAATGGAACTTGAGTAAATGCTGGAATAAAACATTTTAGCACCTATATTGGCCATATACATGATAGCATATTGCGTTTGGAATAATAACACTTTTCAATAACACAATTAATGTGTAAACATTACCGTTCACACTAATGTTCCAAAGTTACATCGTTGTTAAGTTAAATAGCGATATAAACAGTGTTTATTCAGTTACACCACTGACAAATCCTCGAAATCACAATTTCCGTAGGCATATATGTTTTCATGTCGGCAAATGGTCGAAATAAAGTCACGTTGTGACCCGGCGTATTTTATACTTGTTGAGTGCAGAAATGTTTGCTGGGAGTGTTTATTCGGTTACACCACTCTAAAATAAGTTTTCCTTGAAATCACCATTTCTCTAAGATTATGTTTTCATGTCGAAATGAAGTCACGTCGTGACTCGACGTCTTCTGGACTTGTTCGCTTCGACGCAGGTCGAGGAAATGTTTGGGCGTCTACCAACTCATGGTAGAAGCACACAAATCTAGGAAAAACGACCAAATTAATCAACAGCAAATCAACTTCTGACAGACAAAGCAACTGCAAGTCAACTTCGGAAAGGCAAAGTAACCTTTTATTTGTTTGTTCTATTTTGACATCTACAAATGATCGCGTGGTCTCCTGATTCTCGCGTGGTCTTGTAGTTCTCGCGTGATCCCGCGAATCCTGCCGCCTCGCAGCGCTACGCTGTAGGGGACGTGAGCGTCGCGTTACGGCTGCGTCCGTGCGTCGCGGTCACCGCTGCTGATCGCTGCCACTCTAGTCAATGAAAGTATTTCCACCGGGCCGCTGCGGAACGTCTCAGCAGCGTCCCAGGAGCGGCGCGCCGCAGCCGCAACGCTATCTTTACGTAGCGTTATCCTGCAGGAACGTCAGCGAAGCTTGGCGTCATCTGATTGACTAGTGTGTGCATGCATGGCCCCAAATGTCAGAATGCCACGGCGAGTGTGCATGGCGAACTTATCGCATTACAGACCAGCTTTTGCGATGTGTTTATCGCGAACGTTCACATCGCGATGACGATGAAAATTCGATTAATCGTGCAGGCCTAATGTGTACTGTATGTGCATTAATGTTACTGTGTATAAAAAATGAGAACATCATATATCGAGGGGAGTGTAAAGGGGAAGGAAATCTATCAGAAAATGATCTCATTTGACACAAAGCCCTTAATCTCCTTTCATCTTTAATGGAGGACTTCTTCATTCCCCCTCTTGGCACGTAACTATTATGAGAGTCATCCATTTTAACAAGCAGAGATCTTTATGTCTGCTAAAGTCTTGCTGGTGTTGTTGTCCTATTAGTCAGTTAGCAGCTTGCAAATAACCCTTATTATATCTATAGTTAAGGAGTATGCACACACGCACACATGCACGCACACACACACACACACACACACGCACGCGCGCGCGCGCGCACGCACACACACACACACACACACACACGCCACCTTTTTATGATCATTGCTCTCATTGGGGTCTTCCTGACCCCGAGGGAGCACAGCTGGTTCTCATCATGTCTCTTCCACTTGCTCTCTTTTGTTATCTTTTGGAAGTTGTTAAACTATAAGCATCCTTATAACCTTCCCTACCTCCTGTTCCCCTAATATTCCTTCTTCCATGGCCCCCTTTGGTCTTGGCTCATTCCTATTAGGAAATATGAGGAAATATCTCATATAATTTGTATCCGTTAATATCTGTACATTTTGTTGGATTAATGAAACATTTTTTTTCCATGATTTAAAGTGTCTACTTGATAAAATGTTGACATCTGTGAAGCATCACATGTGCATATATCTTGTCTCAAAATAGTGTGTTTAACACACGCATTGATATTTAATTTTTATAGCGCTCTGGACTCTCTTTTAATGGCACTCATGTTGTTCTTATATGATGTGGCCTTTTTTACTGTTAAGTAAAAGTTCTTTATGTGTTCAATTACTTTAACTGGCATCGCCTCTCTGTCTGCCTGTCTGTTCATTGTGGTACATAGCCAAAGTGTGTGTGTGTGTGTGTGTGTGTGTGTGTGTGCGTGTGCGCGTGCGAGAATAAGCATATGCGTGTGCATGTGGTCAAATGCAGTAGATATTAGCCTTTACTGTGGTGAGTCTTGTAGAATCGTGCAAAGATTTTTGTATTTTTCACGGCTCAAAGCCTCGCCCCTAAGAGACTTATCCTTAAGCCAGAAGTGTTGCATCCTAAGCAGGCAGTCGCTAATGTATTCACCCAGGAGTGGCAGCAGCAGAATGCAGTTAATAATATAGTTCATATCCTGCAGTTACTGTCCTGCAGATTTTGCAGGATGTAGTCAAAATGTGCTGCCACACCTTGATGCAGCAGGCGGATTTGTAGAGCGTCGTTGAAACTTGTGTTACTACAGTAAGGTGTGTGCAAGTGTGTGTGTGTTTGTGTGTGTGTGTGTGTGTATGAGACGTGTGTGTTTGTGAGAGTGAGACAGAGAGAGAGAGAGAGAGAGAGATACAAGCCAGCGTGTATCCGCCCCAGGTTTGACTTTGTCCCAGCGGGGGTTTGCTGGATGCTTGTGTGTGTCAGTCCCTCAGCGGCTCTGCTGGCTGTGCTTGTCCTCCCACAGCATTGACCCACTTCCACACACCCTGCATACTGAAGCAGCCGCTCTGCCACAATCTGCTGAGGTACTCTGAGTGTGTGGGAACACGTGTTTCTGTGGTGTACGCCTAGGCGTGTGTGCGTGTTTCTGTATGTGTGTGTGTGTGTGTTTGTGTGTGCGTGTGTGTGTGTGTGTCTGTGTCTGTGTGTTTGTACACTGCACAAGCTGTGTGTGCCTATGCAGATCTACGGTAGACCGTTATCTGTAGAATATGGCTAAAGGGGATATGGGCCACATGAGAACTTCAGCAATTTTGGAACCACAACTCTGTTCTGTCTATGATTAACAGAGTTAATGATAGACTAGAGGAACATAGATATGAATGGATATTTAATGTCACAATTTACATGTTGTTTTACAGCTAGCCAGTAAACACACAAACTACTGTTACATTCACTGATACCACCATCTTAATAAAGTCATAACACAATATAACATTAAATCATGTGGCTATGCAGGTCCTCTAAACTGAAATGCAAAGCTCCATATTTTTTAAAGTCTATGAAAGTGACATAAAACAGATCAATTTTATATACAAAGGTTTTTTTTCAATACACAAAGTAAAATTCATATTTTACTCAATAAATGCAATATCATTTCCAGTTGGACACAAGAACCAATAAATATATTTACTTTCATTTAATCAGGCTCCATTCATCAAAGGTGGATTCAGACGATGTGATGGTGGTATTTAACCCCGCAGGCCAGTGGTATTTATGGAGTACATGTGCTGGACAGGAAGTATTAACCCTGCTGGAGCAGCAGCTGGCCCTGTATGTCTAGACACCGCACTATACTGCAGCGTCCAGGGGGGATGCACCAGGACACTCACACTACTCACTTTAGTCATGGCCTTCACACATACACACACGCAGATGTAGAGAGAGCACACACACACACATGCACAAATGCATGGGTGAGTAGCACCCGGGTGCCCCGAAACCCGAGTGCGTCAACAGCACCTTTTCAGTGTACCTTCTTCTTCCTACTACCTCCTTTCTCTGCTTTTTTTCTTTTCCAGTGACTCATCTCCCTGTCTGTCAGTACATCACCATCTCCCAGTCTCTCAGCATCTGATGTCTATCAGTGTGACATCACTCTCATTCAGCCTGGCTTCTATACTGGAGACCAATGCCATTATCCACCACCATCTGCTGTGGTGACACAGGCATCTTTCATTATACCATTAAACCGAGCGTCCATCTTCAAGTCCTCCAAAAAGAAGATCAATGATTGTATTTGTCAATGTTCCAGATATTTCTATTAACTATTTAGTCATTCAGCAGACACTTTTACATCCAAAGCATCTGCTGAATGGGTTTCTTGCTCAAGGATGCCTATAGGTAGACTGCAGACATTGAGGATGGAAACCCAGTACCTATCGGCTGGGAGTCGAACACCCTGACCACTACACACCATCCTGCCCCCACTGTTGTGTTGGAGGATGTTATTGTGTGAAATGTTATTCATATACTACTCAATCCTGCTCCTGCAGGGTATTGTAGTGGTGTAGTTAGGGCTGGGCAGTAATTCAATATTATCGTTATCGTCTTTGAATGGTATTGTATCGTCATGAAAATGAAGATATCGACTTATCGTGATACCCAGTTTTATAGTATAAAATTAATTTACAATGAGAAGCTATGCCCTTAAAATGATCAAATATGAAGTTTGAAACGTCTGGAACGAATGGAAAACTAGTTTTAGTCCGATACCATACTTTAAATGTTCTACTTCAATGTAATGACCATCAGTTAGACTGTTTAGAATGGTACTTTGAATTCATAAGCATATCGTGATATGTATATGCACCCAGCCCTAGGTGTTGTGCAGTATACAGTAGGTGTAAGATGATGACAAACATGGAGAAAGTAACATGGAAATACCCAGACCCACACACTAATCTTATCGTGTAGTGGGTGATTTGTTGAGGTTACATAGACATGCTCACTTTTTTTTTCAGCTAAATGGAGGCTGAAAGGAAATGTGTTTTTACTGTGTAGTTTCGTCCTCTCTCTGTCAATGTCACGCAAGGGGACAATTATCAAAAACTAGAGCTAATATAGCAGTCTTCAGACCATCAGGCTCTATGACGTCCTATGATTCCCAGTGCTGAGTTGCAAGAGTTGAATGTCATGATAATACCTTCATCATATGCTTTATGCAATGCATCATGCATTTTACCAAATAAAAAATTCTACAAATAATTCTCCATTAGTAGAAAATAATAAAAAATAAAATAATCTCCATTAGTAGACTTAAGTACATTACATTTTTTCTCCTCGGACGCTGCTCCTTAGTTCCACGACACGTCCATTGGGTCGATCGATTGACATTTGTTTCCCCTCTGTTGCTAGGTGCTGTGAGTGCAGTGCCTCTCTGTCCCCACTGGGTACTATGAGAAGGATGGGCGGCTCTTCTGCAAGAAGGACTACTGGGCCAAGTTTGGCGAGCTGTGCCACGGCTGCAATGACCCCATCACCACCGGACTCATTATGGTAAGAGGATCTCTCAGCTGCCCACCGACACACACACCACACACACACACACATACACACACACACATGAGACCCCCCCATCCGTTCTCACCTGCCCGGATCTTTGTGAACACACGGTTGGGATCTGATCCAGATCTGAAATCGACGCCCACAGCTGAGGCAGATTGTCTTGCATGGTGACGCCGGTGAAGGCTGTCACCGCGGTGGTCCCGGTTGTTGTGACAGGGGGAAAGGGAAAGCAGAGAAGATAGGGGCAGAATGGACATGACCTTGGGGTCACTCACTGGGGAGAGAGCGAGCTGATCAGCAGCAGGAGAATGAGCTTTTTGTTGATGAGTGTGTCGTTGCATTATGGAGTGGCGTATTGATTCCCCCTTCAGAAGCAGATTGTGTGTCCATATTCTTTGATGAGGGATGATGGCGTGTTGTGAGAAGGTGAACACAAACAACGGTGGCCTTGGTTTGTTTGTTTCTGTTGTAATGTTTTGGTGTACACACCGATAGCAATACTGGTATCCGATACCGGTCCGATGCAAGAGCACTAACACCAACATGTCCAACATCATAAACCCAATCAAACCTCTAGATGTTAAAGGCTTCTTCTAGAAGCTTCTTTAATCCTTGCATGTTTCTTTAAAGGCTACAT
>JAOPHQ010005714.1:175000-182500 GCA_030340625.1 Merluccius polli
GAAGGCCATCTCCATTTTTCTTTTTGGCCTCTTCATTTTTAATCTCATTAAATAGTAATGTGGCATATGTGGTATTTTTAGACGCGGCTCTGCCCCAGATTAATGTGGACTTTGGGTTGGGGAGAGGGGTTTGAGAGTCGGGTTGGCAAACTAGCATGGCACAGCGTTGCTCATCAGCCAGATTAATCCCCCCCTGGCTCCCTATAATACTTCGTCTGTGTGTCATGGCTCATAGATAACATGGAAGCGGCTGAAGCCACTGCCGCCTGCTGTTGTACTGTACTGTGAGTGGCAGAATGCAGGCGGGGGGGTTTCCATGGAGGCAGGCATCAATGTGACTCACTGTCTGTTGGGTTTGTTGTCTCCGTCCCGCCATGCAACTGTATACTAACCGCGTTTTACACTTCTACAAGGGTCTCTCGTGAAGTGACGAGCACACACAGGGTTTGTCTGTGTGTTTGTCTGTGAGTGTGTGAGCCGCAGGACGGCGGAGCCCTTTGAGTTCGGCCTGCGTGGATTTGAATGCAATTTGTTTGAGGTTTTCGGCTTTTTTTTTTTGCTTCCTTCTCATGTGTGTGCGTGTAAAAGCGCACGTGCACACACACGCACACACACATGCAGCCACTTACTCACTCACAGTCACACACTCATATAAACACACTGTGGAGAGTGTGTGTGGTTGATGGCTGGTTTATACCATCAACCACACACACACACACACACACACACCACACACACACACACACACACACACACACACACACACACACACACACACACACACACACACACAATCGTACACACACGCATAAAATCGCACACAATCCCGCACAGAGACACAGGGAACATTGCTGAAAGCTGACCTAGAACTGCCTCTCTCTGGGGGGGGGGAGGTTGGGGAGGAGGCGGGGGAGGCACGTGTTGCTCAAACATCTGAGATCCTTCGGGGGAGTTTCGAGGCAGAGGGGGTCTTGGTTAAACATTGGTGGTCAGTTCATTAGTTCATTAAACACATGCCGGGCAGCGCTCTGCCGGCGCTACGGCGTTTGGATAAGCCAATCAGAAGGGCCCGGCAATGACAGGTCCTCCATCAGTGGGACGTGTCAACGGGAGGTCGGCGTTCCACATGCTGAGCGGAGGACCTGGTTGCTGTTGACATTGTAGTGGTGGGTGATGTCAGGGTTTAGGTTGCATGCAGTGTTAAAAGTGAGTCCTCCCCAGCTCACGCTTGATGCGTTGCATGCATTGCATGCACATACACACCTGAGGTTGTGTGCAGGTTGCTATAGGATTTCTATGGCGTGTGCACATACAGCGAACAGTGAACAGCAAAGGGATGAAATGCAGGAGGTTTTAACAGCGTGATGTTGATTGGATGAATTGCGTTGAAATATATGTGACCGTTGTTGTGCGTTGAACTTTGGTAATGTTCCTCTTGGCCTAAGACATTGGCCTATTGGGGCCTATTAACCCCACCGGCCCAACGGCAACCTCTCACTAAGAGGTTGCAGCCTCCTGTAGAATAAACAGAGACCAGGTTATTGGAAGAGCGTGTGATTACTGGAAGTGGATGGGGGAAGATCCCCGAGCGACAATCTGTTTAGAGAACCAGACACCAGAGTTTACAGCCTCTACTTCCCCCAAAAGGGGCTGTTGACATTCCAAAGACCACCTGAAGAAACACACACACATAGAAACACACACACACACACACACACACACACACACACACTAAAATCGGCTCCTTAACTAACATTGACATGAACTATGAAGATTACCGGGGAAAAAACAGGGGGTTTTTTTTACGTTTCACTTTCAATTCACATATTTTTTTTATTATTTCCTACTTCCTTATTTGTTTTTGTTACACGCACAAATGGACAAACACAAACACACACTTTATCCAGGTTTTTGTATTTTTACATTTCAAAGCAGAGGCTTGCGCTGAGAATAGGCACACAACTGCTGTTGCCTGTCAGATGTGGTTAAGTGTGTGTGTGTGTGTGTGTGTGGGTGTGTGTGTGTGTGTGTGTGTGCACGCGAGTGTGTATCCATGTGGGGCCCGGGCGTGTGTGTGTACGGCAGGCAAATGACCGCCACAATGTCAGGGTGTGACAGTGTGGCGAACATTGCATCTCATCAAACCAGCAGCTGTCCTCTGTAACAACACACAGTTAAACCCTTAGCAGCTCACAGCTTACATTATCAGTCAGTAAATATAATTAACGGAATAAAACGATCATGATAAGAATCAAACTTCACAACTTGGAGCCACAGAAGACACAATAGAAGAAAAGAAAATAGAAAAGAAATAGAAATAGAAAAAAATAATTCAATGTTATTTTCTTTCCCTAAATACAAGCCTCCCGTTCCTTTCGTCCTAAGGGTTCACAGGCAGCCGTGTATTATTGCTGTGGTTGCGTCCTTCAATTAGAGGGATGGGCCCCTGGTTAGCAGTCCCCTACGCACCCTCCCTGTCTGCCATGTGATGTGGTGCCGTAACGCTCGTCTGATCACCCACCCGCCGTAAACACGTCATGATCCCAGAGTTAGTAGGAGTACCGTCTTTACGAGGAAACTACACACAACAAGGCCTAACTGCTCTCTAACTCTCTCTCTGTCTCTCTCTCTCTCTCTGTCTCTCTCTCTCTCTCTCTCTCTCTCTCTCTCTCTCTCTGTCTCTCTCTCTCTCTCTCTCTCTCTCTCTCTCTCTCTCTCTCTCTCTCTCTCTCTCTCTCCAATGTCCTCGTTCTCACCCTGACCAATTACACAGCCATTACTTTCATTATTGCTCTCTCTCTCTCTGTCTCTCTCTGTCTCTCTCTGTCTCTCTCTCTGTCTCTCTCTGTCTCTCTCTGTCTCTCTCTCTCTCTCTCTCTTTCTATGTATTTGTCAACATGATCAATGTGCAACCTAACGGACAAAAAAAGGGCAGTCATGTGATTCCCCCCCTCCTCTCTCTCTCTCTCTCTTGTTTTCTCTCTTCACGGCTGTGTTTCTCTTCTCCTTCATCTTCATCGCTGTTGGCAGCACAACATGTGAGCGCTGTTGTGTCCTACCTCTTCAAAACGATACCGAGAAATATGCAGCTGTGTTCATCTTCCCGCAAACTAGTCGGGGTCCCACCTACATTTAAATATAGTTTTCAGTACAAAACATGTTGCGCTGTCCTACAATCTGTCATCGCAGCCCCCCCCCCCCCCCCCCCCCCCCTACGGACAAACTAATAGATATGGCCTTCTGGCACTCTGCTTTTGTGCTATTTATTTCTTATGATTCATGAAGAGATGAACTACTGGTGATCGTCATTTCCTCTTGTGTAGCCTATGGTCCTCCTGTGTGTGTTGACATGGCTGTGTGTTCTTGTAGGAGCTGGGGCGACGACTCCCAGTAGTTTTGGTAGAACAGGTAGCGAGATGAGATTGACGTTATTGACATTATTTTCTTTCTCCATTGATTTTTTTCTCCATTCCGGTCTATTCCGGTTTATCGGCTCGCTGTCACCAGGGCGCAGGTAGCTTTTAAAAGTTTCACCGGTGGTTAACTTCAAAACATGCTGCTGTCGGCTGTGGCTGAATCTGCTGATGCATCCAGGATTTTGTCTCTACACACTCTTTTATCAATTTACCTGTCAAATATAGGTGGGGGGGGGGGGGGGGACCCATAGGAAAAAATACACAATGCTTGAAAGCATTCAATAGCCTCTTTGCTATACAGTTACAATCTCTTGTAGTTTTTCACGGATGGGCCATAAATCACGCTTTTCTCTTGTCTTTATTTATTTTTCACGGAGCTAGAGCCGAAAATGCTTTCATGTGTGTATGTTGTTGTCTCCTCACCCCTGGGGGCCTCTGGGGGCCCCTGGGGGTCTCTGGGATCAGCGCCGACCCACTGCATTAGAATTGCAGATTACTGCAGTTTGGAGTTGCTGTCTGGGGGTCCCGACCGACGCGCTTTCTACTGCCAAATAGAGGCGTAAGCAAAGTCTGGGGGTCTAGGGACTTGACACCACATCACAGAGTCTCATTAAAGAGATCCTAAGCCCTTAAAATTCGGGTCTGGTGTGACTTAGTATTTTGCATCACTGATACATTTGTGCAAAAGTACGTCTCTAGGCTAATATTAGATGTGTTGAATTCATGCTTGAAGTTCTGTCTACTGTTCTGTCCGTTTTTTGTTGTTGTGGTTAAGCAAGGATTGGTGAAGAAATGATGCAAAACAAGCTTTTTGATGTTGACAGCTCGGCTCATTTTGGTATCTGATGTGACGGACAAGGTAAAGTCCCTGGCAGTGGCGTCGTCCACACGTCTGATCGTATCTTAATCTCAGGGCCTGCTCTGTTTTTTGGCTTTAACTCAATTTCATTCCCCGCTTGCAAGAAAAAAAAGCCTTAAGCTGGGGATTGATTTTGGCAACGGAGAACACAATCTTCTAGCTTGTGTCCCAGCGTTGCATTCAGCAACCGGATCTCGTCCTAGTTCTCCGACTTATCCAGTGTCACTGTGTTGCTTACAGTTAGGATGGCCGCGGCGACACAGAACACAGACATTCATTTATATCCTCCTACTGCACTTTTCTAATTTCGCTTTAATGAAACAGAACAGAACAGAACAGAACAGAACCCCAGCTTTAATTGCTTTAATGTTTCGCTTACAAACCCTAAGGGGTGAACGCACTCAAAGGTTGTCGAAGTAGTCGTATCTATTTTCATGATTAAAAAAAAAAAAAAACATGTCTGAATGTTTATTAAATGGTGCGTGTTTGTGTGTTGTGTCTTGTCCAGGTCGCAGGAGAGCAGAAGTACCACCCAGAATGCTTCACTTGTCTGAACTGCAAGGCCTTCATCGGCGATGGGGACACATACGCTCTGGTGGAGAGGTCCAAACTCTACTGGTAAGCCTCAATATGATGACTAGCCTCCGCTTGTGTACCCACAGCATGTGCTCCCCGCTGTTAATGATGACCGGCGTACATTAAGAGGGAAGGGTTTGAGCAGTGGAGGAGGGACGGGCGTATTCACCATTTGCATATTCATAGATCCTTTCATTCACTGCCCTACACAAAAGTGTAGGGCAGCAGCCAATCCAATTGTTGTAGTAGTAGTAGTAGTAGTAGTAGTAGTAGTAGCGTACTTTTAAATTATATTTTAAACAATTTAGTGAATTTCTGATTACTCCTCCTAATTATTTATCTGAATTTATTATTTATTTAAGGGTTTAAAATAGATGTGCTGGTGACCATCATTTCCACAATGCAGTGTTTATAGGAGATTGTTGGACACACGATGAGTTGAGGACTAATGGCATTAAGGTGTCTGTTGGCTGGTCATCCCCACCCCGGTGAGATAGACTCAGGTTTGAATGAGACGGGCTAAAATGGGAAATGTTCTGTTGGTGAGTCATACTGACACAAGCAGCCGAAAACACACAGGGCCGCCTTTGTCCTCGCAATGCTCAGAGTGGAAGTGGACAGACACACAGCGATTGACTATAACGATTGTCGCTCTTTATTAACTGAGAGAATTCAATGTAAAAAAAAAACCACGTTTGTTTTGTCTAACTTTTCTTGTCTTGTACTTATAAACAAATATAATTGAAAATGATAACGTGTCGAGCAAGGTCTACTTCTCCCTCAGAATATATAAAGGATGATGCAGGCACATGAATGACATTTTTTAAATGACTTCCTTGTCTCCGTGTTTCCTTCACCCTTTGTTTTTTTTCTTTCATTCCTCTCTCTCCATCTCTGTTATCGGCATTGTTCTTCCTCCTCCTCCGCATATCTCACATTCTATCCTCCCTTCTCTCTCTCTATCTCTCTGTCTCTCTCTCTCCCTCTGTCTGTCTGTCTGCCTCTCTCTCTCCACATCTATTTCCTTCTCCCTCCCCCCCCCCCCTCTCTCTCTCTGTAGCGGCCATTGTTACTACCAGAGTATCCTGACCCCGGTGTCGCTGCCGGCCTCCCCGTGCTCGCGTATCCCTCACACGGTCACGCTGGTGTCCATCCCCGCCTCCACCGAGGGCACCAATGGCCACAGGGGGCGGGGCTTCTCCGTGGCCATCGACCAGCCAATCAGCCCCGCGCGCGAATACAGCCCCGAGCACGGGCCCACCGTCCGCGTCTCCCAGTAAGTGTGTGCGTGCAAGTATCGGTGTGTGGGGGTGTGTCTGGTGCATGTGTGTATGATTGAGTGTGTGAGTATAAATGTGTGTGTGTGTGTGTGTGTGGGTGTGGTGTGTGTGTGTGTGTGTGTGTACGTGTCTGCATTTATTGTCTGGTGCCATTGCGTCTGTGGGTGTGTGTCGGGGTGCGGTTCCAATCAGACTGAATTCTTGAGAGGGTAAGTGTGATGACAGGAGAGGTGAATGTGAAGAATATGACCACTAGCAGAGGTCAGCGGGGGAGGAGAGGAAGGATGAGTTGGATATGGCACAATAGAAAGACATGTGAAGAGCGAGGGGAGTTGAGAAGGTGTTCAGTGTTTGTCATTCAGCGGGAATCACATTATCCCATCATCCCATTCACTGTCTTTATCTCTCTCTCTCTCTCTCTCTCTCTCCCTGTCTCTCTTCCAGAGTGGATGCTGACTGCATCAGCCCGGATGTGAAGAACTCCATCCATGTGGGAGATAAGATCCTTGAGATCAACGGGACGCCCATTCACAACGTTCCTCTGGATGAGGTACGCGCTTTGATGTCACTTTTAAACAGTCCCAAATCTCTGATTTACATTTTAATATAAAGTGCGTTAGGTTGAGAACGGTCATCTTCATCGAGCATTGGTAGCTTCACACATGAATATTTCTAACGGTATTCATAAAATCGATTGATACTTAAATAGAGTGGTGCAGGAATGAGTCCTAAAACCCGGAAATCCATTAGCATTTTGGCACTTCCGGTTCCCTCGTCTCGAAGTCAATGGGTTTTTTGAATGGGTTTTTGGTTAGATGCTTCAGATAAAGTCTGTGGTTAACCAAGATTAAGACATTGCCACGTTTTGTTCTATGACATAAAATACATCAGTAAATACCCCACTTGTGAATTTTGAAGCTTTTACATGTCTTAAAAAACGTCTGGCGTTTCAAAAATCATAAAAGTAGTGTTCATTGGTGAAGATTATCTTGGTTAACAAAACGTGTGAGTATCATAAACTTTTGTTTGCCACAGAGATTATTTTCTGTAATAATCCAAAATCCAATGGGAAGAACCCATTGGCTTGTTGTCGAGGGAACCCAGGGCGATGCTAACTTCCGGGTTGGCCTACAAAAATACGTCATCCCTGCACCACTCTATTAATTAACTCAATGAACGTATTTGGAACATAAGCACACTAGCTGAACAATAGATGAATAGTAGCCGAGTCTTTATCCTGCACTATTGTATAGCGTAAGTTCATCCAACAAGGGGCAGTGTTTCTCCTTCTTTTGTTCATACTCCTCTCACCCTCCGGCTCCATTCATCCGAAAGGGAGCTGATCGATCTTAACTCAGTCTCCGGCTAT